>CM077240.1:19265716-19615716 GCA_039654775.1 Spinibarbus caldwelli | reverse complement strand
TATCTATCTATCTATCTATCTATCTATCTATCTATCTATCTATCTATCTATCTCCTGATTTTTCTATCTATATGGCCAATATAACCCCCAGCCTACCAGCCTAAAGCCACATCATTTTATTAAAAAACATCAATTCTTAAAAAAGATTTTCTGTTCTGCTCTTTATTTAATATGGCCTTCAGTGGTGTGATGGAAAATGATAGAAAATAATTTCTATACATATCTGTAGCTTGTGAGAAGGAGAATCCAGCGATGGTTGCCATGTTACTGAATTTCGGTGCCTCTGTGAATAAGAGCTGTATTCAAGGCTGGACCGCTCTCCATGAGAGTGTGTGCAGGAACAATGTGGAAATCTGTGAGATGCTGATGAAAGCTGGAGCCAAAGTCAGCATGCCCAACATGTATGGAATCACTCCTATCTTTGTGGCTGCCCAAAGTGGAAAAGTGGATGCACTTCGCATGCTTTTAAAAAATGGTAACATCATTTTGGTTTCTCTTCCATTGTTGCTTTGTGATGGAATGCATCTGACATGTAATGCATATCACCTCATTCAGGTGCAGATCTCAACAGCCAGGCTGCAGATGGAGCCACAGCGCTGTATGAGGCCTGTAAAAATGGTCATGAGAACATTGTAGAGTTTCTTCTATCTCAAAATGCAGACGCCAACAAGCCAGGCAAAACAGGACTGCTGCCGATCCATATTGCTGCCCAGCGTGGCAATGATAGGTATGAATTCAGAATTCACTTAATAAGGAATTTATATGAACGAATGAATTTGCTTTGGGAGGAATTTTCTCAGGTCACAGTTTATTTAAATGCAAAGGCCATTGGTTGTTAAGAGTTTAGGTTTAGTACATCTCATAATCTTGCATTAATTTTCAGCAAAGACCTCCTCACTTTCGGGTGTACCTGCAAAAATGTCAGGGCAACTAAGTAAGTCTCAATGGGTGCTTTAGAGCAGTGCTGTGGCAAGAGGGTGCTAATCATGTAACCTGTAACCTTAACTCAAGCTAACTCAAGTAGGAGCAAATGGTTTTATTTACAAAATACCATTTCAGATAAGTGCTCTTTCTTCTGACATACATGTTATAACTCTTCTAGTTTATTGTGTGTAGGGTCTTTTTCTCGCCTAACAGTAAAACTACTTATCCCATAGCGTAATTCTTGATAACATGACATGTTTAGGGATGGGAATCGTAAACAATTTGATGATCCTGGCTTCTGGTTCCTTTTAACTATTTCAATTCCTTAACAGCTCCATTAAAATTTATTTCAGTATTTTTAAGCAATAAATATTTATTACAATTATTGCATTATGTGTGTTTAACTGTTAAAAAAAACTGAGTAGTCGGCGCCTATAGCTTCGTAGTAAGCACACTGACATATAGCGCTGTTGCGGTTCAGGCGTCCCAAGTTTGAGTCCCGGCTCGCGGACCTCATTCTCTTCCGTACTTTTTTTTTAACACAATCAATTTCGGTTCCCAACCCTAGAACCGTTCCTCTATAATTTTATTATTGCTAATCACTACATAACTGCTTTTCAAAGGTTTATATGTATTATTAGTCTTCTAATGGAATAATTTTTCCATCTTAAAATGGCCATTTCACCCTAATAGTGTCAAATTCTAACCTGACATTCAAGAGTATTTTAGTGTACACTAGCAAGATAACACTCAACACACAAAACTTCTCATTTTCAGTATCATATCCATGCTGATCCCAGCCACAAGCAAGGCCAGAGTGAGACGTACAGGTATCAGCCCCCTCCATTTAGCAGCAGAGCGCAACAGAAACAATATTCTTGAAGTACTAATCGAGGCCGGCTTTGACGTCAATGCCATGTTGTCTGAGGATCGTTCTATGATGTATGAAGATCGGCGCAGTACAGCTCTATACTTTGCCGTCATGAACAACAATATCGAAGCTACCACCATGCTCCTGAAGGCTGGTGCTAATCCAAACCTGGACACATTCAACCCACTCCTGGTGGCCCTGAGGCAGGGTTGCATCCAGACAGTGACTTTGCTGGTGGAACATGGTGCTGATGTCAGTGCCTACATCCCAACTCATCCAACTACCTTTCCAGCGAGTGTTATGTTCTGCATGAAGTATCTGGCCTTACTGAAGTATCTAATGGATAATGGCTGTGATGCCTTGTCATGTTTCAATTGTGTTTATGGCAGCAGTCCTCATCCACCTGTAAAGACTAGGCGTAATCCGAGATATGATGCAGATGAAGTTGTAGAAAAGACCTGTGTTCAGGTGAGTGGCCTGAAGCTAATTCTACATACAGTGTAACATTTTTTTCTGAATTGTATATTGTGTATATTCCCACATTTTACACTACTTTTTACTAGTTCTGTGAGGTGATCTCCACCGAAAACTACTCCCGCTGGGCAGGACCGATTATAGACGTGCTGCTTGACTATGTTGGGCATGTGAAACTCTGTGCACGACTCATTGAACATCTGGACAGTTACGATGAGTGGCAGTGCATCAAAGAGAAAGCGAGTATGTGCACCCATACCTTTTGCTTAAATTATTCATATATGCAAATGATTTCAGTCACCTGTTTATTAATTTGCTGGTTCTGATTGCAGCGCCTCCACGACCACTCATGCAGCTCTGCAGACTGAAAATCCGCAAACTGCTCGGGATCAAGAGGCTGAAGAAAATTCACAGGCTTCCAGTTCCTCCAAGGCTGATCAAATTCCTAAATCATCAAGAACGAGAGCAAGACTTTTAAGCCTGCTTTTGAATGTTTGAAACATAGAGAGAACAATGCCATTAGAAAATCATATTCATCTGTATGTAGAAATTGCACTGAGCTAAAATCATGGAATAAATGGCTTTTGTTCTGAGTCAGCATTTGCATATATGTCCTGCTTAAAAGTTTAATAAAATGCCATAAATGTTTATATGTAATTATCAGGCATAAACAGAATTTAGGGAACATGTATTGAATAGATTTAGTAGGTACATACTTTGTCTGTTTATGCATCCTCATTTTTATTTTTATTTTTTTTTTAAATAAAAGCCAAAAATGACACAGGGTGACAGAAAACAGTAACTGTTATTTTTTGCAATGTAGTAGAAATGTATTAAAAGTATCAAGATTAATATGCTTATGCTTAAAATGCTTATGTGTATAATTTTGTATTTTTACTTTTACTTATTTTCTTAGTCATGTGTAAATTTTCTTCTAGAATTTTGATGGTTTGTTTAACTGGAACGCAAACTTATATTCAAAGATTACAAACTATAAACTATAAATTCTGTTCTATATCATTTTTAATTGGTATGAATTTCCCTGATTCAATCAGTGCTTTATAAGTTACTGTGTGGCAATGCTTATGTTTGAACAATGTCCAAACAAATTATTTATCAGTATCAATCTACCAATAAAGTGTTAACTATTAACTATTTGAGTCTCATTTATTCTGCCTTTTTGGGCAAAATGTGGGTTTGGATATCTAGTATTGCTGATCTTGTGATTCATGTATGTTGCCCCATGTGCAGGGACACAAACAAAAATGATGAAGTAGGCCTATGCAACACTAAACTATTACAGTAGATAAAACATGATATTAAATTACAAGTTAAACCACTTCATGCTGCTTTCATAATGATTTCACATCGACACCAAACATTGCTGCTTCTTATGTGCACAAATAATGACAGATTTTCTTTTCTGGGTGGGATTGAACAGTCTTTTTATAAATGTGCCTTTACTATAGAAATTCACAGTATTATTGCACTTCACTCGTCTCAAAGTTGAGACATTTTGAGCATATATAGGTTTTTAAGTTATAGCTTTTTCTTCCTGTTCTGTAACAAACTATTTAACTGAATAACACTGCATCTTAATTACAATGGTACTTGAAATATACTGTAATTAGTTATATAGTTAAACCTCAATATGCATAACTCAAGTTGCAAACTGCATTACTGTATGGCGACCATCCATTGAGAAGAAAACTTACTAACGATTCAGAGTCAGATGTTCCACATTGTGGAAATAATGTCTATTTTTTACTAATTCAATTCATTTAGATTTTGTGCATGTCAGACTTAAGTGTTAAAAATCATGAAATAACTATGTTACCTGTATGTTTACATGTAATTCGTTTATTTGTTTCTTTGTGATGTAGGCTATCTATAGCATGCTTTATGTGACTATAGAAAACCGGCATCCAATCGTCCAAACTGAGCAAACGGAGCTAAAACTCCCAAATGTTCCAGTTGTCAGATTGGCCCCTAGTGTCTGTAAAGAGGATAGTAAATAATAAGTAATACTGCAAAATATATCCACCTTATTTTTCAACGCTGAAGTAAGCTGTTTTCTGTTAATGTGTGAGATTTCCGGTTCATTAGCCATTGTAGGGAAATAACGAGAAGAATAACGAAGTAAATTTAAATAATGTGGCAAGAAACACCAGTTTGCAATATCAAGCAGCAAAACATGCTTGTTTTGTACAGCTAAAAATATCTAGAAGCGGATGAGACCGGAAGCCAGACACATTAAATTTGAAAATGGCCGCGCCCGCTCTTACAGAAAAATAGTAAATAAATATATGCCTTTTACCAAATAAATACATTTACATAATGCTGTCAGTGATAATGCTGTTAGTAATAATAAGACAGAAGCTGTCTGTATGCCCTTGAAGTGGGGGTTGACCCCGACCTGCACTTTTTCAGGTCAGTTCTGGTGGCAGCCAGCACAAGGCACCTTCCAGATGGTCAGACTGCTTGTTGAGAGCAGAACTGATGGCATTGCCCAGATTCCCAGTATGTCTACTCTTTTCCCAGCCAATACTATGCTCTGTTGGAAGTGCCTCCCCTTGAAGTATCTCGTGGACAATGGCTGAAATGCCAATTCTGGCAAGGTGCACCTCCACTCCTGTAATCTTTCAACGATTTTCAAGGTTTGACTAAAGAGCAAACATCCACTGAGGTATGAATGTGAACTGTGTAGTGTGACCCTTTTGTACCAGTTAATGGACTTCCCAATACTGTACCAGTCAACATTCTGTCCTTTTATAAAGAACTTGCATTTATGTGTTTTTTTTTTTTTTAAATCATTGGATGTCCTACCTGTCTGCCAGTGTTTGGGGCGTGGCTACTGTGGCAGGCTGAACCAGAGGGTATTTAGTCGGTGTGGAAAAAGACATTTAGATTACAAAAGTGCAAGGCAATATTCGAAGACTTGCCAAATAACACAGAGCCAGACAACGGTGTAAAATAAGAATAAACACTAGCAATTTTTCTTTTACAAAATGGAGGCATTTGATGGAATCGATACGATGAACTTGCGGAGGTTCTTCTCGACAGGTAAGCTAAACTAAGTTAAAATTATTTTTAATATGTTATTTAAAGTAGACTACTTTTACCTGTTGAGACATGCCTTCACTTCTATAGACCCGTAAGAGCTGTTTTTGTCATGTTCGACTGATGCGCGAATGAAGCGTTTGGAAAGGTTGTTTGAAAACATGCTTTATTGTAGTTTCGCTAGGTGGCACTAGTAGCACAGAAACCCTGTGCTACATAATTCTTAATGGATAATGAGGTGATACATTTGTGTTACAACACAAAATAATGTTACTAAGGCATCTCTGTCTGTCACAAAAGGCCTCTCTAAGTTGTTCTCTATTTCATCTTTCAAGATCTTCCAGATTAGACTCAAAAGCTCACGTGACATTTGCCTTGATTCTGCAGAGCTGGCGGATGTGGTGGCTCTGCAGGTTATAACATTTCTTGGGGTTAGCAATAAATACACATCGCTGCGAAGGAGAGGAGCTGTGGTGTGCCTGAGTTCTCACCAGCAGGGGGCAGAACGGAAATACAAACTCTTTGGGACTTTTCCTGTGTTTGTTGCTTTGGCTCACGTTTTCTTCCTCAGGCAAAGCCTGAAAAAAGTGGTTTATTTTTATCTGTTTGCGCCTTCTTTTGAATCTGATCTAGTATTACAGTAAGTTACCATAATGAATAAATTCCTAGATAAAATTAAATCATTCAGTTTAAATCACACATGATCAGGCTTATCAATTATGTCTATTTTAATAATATAGTCTATTAGGCCTATACAGGTTTCAGAGTCATAAATATTTTTGCGTAATCAGAAATTACGCAAAAACGCATTTTCCTCTGTTTTAACATATTTGTTTGTCCTACTGGCCGCACTTTTCGGCTCACGTAATTATTTGATGTCTTTATAAAATAACCACTGGGTGGCAATGCAACTCCATAGCTAATAAACTGAGGAAACTAGAGGTTCCGGATAAAACACAGTTGGTGTTGATTATTCATATAGAGTGGAAATATACCCTTTTGTTTTGCTCAATATCAAAACAAAGCATAAAAATAAAAGACAAATCATAACAATAATGACACTGATTTATGAGAAAAATCTTCAGAATATTAGTTTTGTATTATACACTTATACTTTAGTATTAATATTTAAATATATTAGATTTATGAATATTATATAGTGTTACAGTAATAATTATCTGTATATTAATAAATGCAAATGTCAGTTAAATCTAGAGGAAAATTAGTAACACAAAGCACAGATGATTTCGTCATTGATTTGGAAGAGTTCTCTCTGTTTTTGCTTACCTTGTCTCCCCTTCTCAGAGGCCAGGAACCTGCCATCACTCTATCCCACAACTGTCCACTATCATTAAAATTTGTGATGGGCCAAACCACAATACTCGGTCTAGCTCTTTTTATTTTTATTTATTTATTTATTTATTTTTAATCTCCATCAGTTTTCCATTGCGGCATTTATGTGGATGAATGGCCTTAGAAAGGTCAGCATTGAACATTGATTACACACCTCGCTGTCAGAAAGCCCTGGGGGAGAGGGGTAAGTGGCCATTTGTTTTGTGCAAACTCTTTGAGTGTCTAGAAATCTTCAAAAAGTGCTGGCAGAAAAGGCTGGAGCATTGTAGGGCTCTCCATCATATTCTGACACCGGTTGACACTACAGAGCCGTTTAAGGGCTGACTGTTCCCCAGACGTCCAAAACTGCAGAGTGTGACTCTGCGGTTTTATTAAATGCATTGCTATTAAAATTAAAGCTAAACCTCTTAAAACATACATTTTCACAGGGCTGCACTGCAGAACATTTCAGCTGTCCAACTTTTATACAACAGTTAAATAAGTTAATATTGAGTATTTCACATTTTTTGTCAATATTGCACTTTTTTTTTTTTTAGCTCCACCAACGAAAAGTCAGCCAATACAGATGTGTTCCTGAGCAACACACATACTGTTGTTTTCATTCCTGTTTAGTTCATTTAAATGAATCAGTGTTAATGAACCAATCAGTTAAGTAAACGATTGCATGACTCACTCATTTGTTTCATTCCTAAATGAAACCATGTTTTTTTAACAAATCATTTGAATGCACGATTCAATGACTCACTTGTTTAGTTTTGAAATGAATCTGTTATTAAACAAATCAGTAAAGTAAATGGTCGCTTCACTTAAGGCCCATTCACACCAAGGACGATAACTATAAAGATAACGATAAAGATCTGAAAATCATTCTCAATATTAAGGAATAGCAGAGTCCACACCACAGCTATAACGGCTCAGAGAAACGATATCTTTGGAATCACTTTCAGAATGATTTTTTCCAGCTGATGAACAATACAAACATTGACACCCAATCAGAATCCATCCTGCTATAACCAGCTCGAGAATTTAAAGTGGCAGACAAGCATGCACTTAGAATAAACAGAGGATATCATTCGCTGGTGTGGACGCTAATATCTTTATAGTTATCTTTATAGTTATCGTTCTTGGTGTGAACGGGGCTTTACTCCGCTTTTCATTCCTAAATGAAACCATGTTTTTGAACAAATCATTTGAATGAATGATTCAATGACTCGCTTGTTTAGTTTTGAAATGAATCTATTAAACAAATCAGAAAAAAAACAAATCACAAAAATAAATGGTTGCTTGACTTTTCGTTCCTGAATGAATCAGTGTTTTTGAACGAATTGTTTGTGTATTTTTACATAGAAAAACAATGCAAAAACAGCGTGACGCATTCTGCATCAGCGTCCCCTTATAATGCTCTTAGAATGCTGTTTGTTTAAACAAATTCAAAGAATAGAACTAACTGTAATGTATAATGTAATGTATCATACATCTGGCTGGATTAAGCCTGAATTGAAGCCAATAGCTGCTAGTAACCGTGTCGGGCTTTCTCACTTTCGAACCAAGTCTGAAAACATCTCTACAAAGAACAGCCTGTACAACAGAGAGGTGCATTTTTCACAGATGTTGTTGTTGTTGATTCTGAGGCTTGGACCAATGAGATGCAAATGGGTGCAGCCACATTAGCAGTGGTGCATTGGTTTTGTTTATAGGGGACAGCAGAAGGATTATCCCCTCCAGTCCATTTCATTTGATCCATATGGCCCAAAAGGCCTTAGCTTCAGCTGTGCCACAGCTTGGGAGCCACGGTTGAGTTTGTTATTGTCCCAACTCAGACTGAATGCAGTGCTACAAATCCTGACAATATAATATGCACAGTCAGAGCTCTGGCTTTCTCTCTAGACAATGACACAGACAGAAAAGCAAAGCTTCTTTAGTGTTTGGTATACTTATTTAACCTTCATACGCAAATATAAGTTTAAGTTTAAATTGATCTATCATTTACATGTGATGTCTCGGCGGAATCATCGATTACAGGGCTGTCATGATGAAGTCATATATCTATAGATTTGTGTCATCGTCTAAAAGTGGACCTCTCTCTCTCGCTCTTCTCCCATGAGCAGGAGCTGAGCAGAGCGATTTACAGGCTGTCGGGTTGGCTTTGTTCCCGTGTAAGTCAAGTCTCGGTGGAGAAGAGACGCATCAGTGCTCCAAATGGCCCCAGCCGTCTCATTGCATTATCTTCAAATGGCACGTCTGATGGAGAAGTTAGAGAACAGCTCTCCTAGCTTCTCTCATTTAGATATGCCTCCTTTATTAACATGTACCTCGATTGTCCTGTATATCTTTGTGTTAACCAAAATTTAACATTTGTGGATTTGTGGTTGTTTATGGGTTTGTGCCATGTGATGTCCTCTGAAGCAACCTTCATATGGATTCATAGGGTTCTGGGTGCCTTCTCATTGATAAAACATCAACAATGCGTTAATACTGGGTCACCTATTATAGAGGGAGATTATGAGGAAGCTTTGAAAGCTTTCGAGCAGAAGAGGTGAGAGAACCAACTCCTTATTCTGCCAGCGGCCAGTATGTGGCTGCCTGGAGGGAAAGGAGCTCTGCACATGAAAGCTTGTTGATAATTTCATGAATGCCTGCACTGAAACACACACACACTTGTATGTGGTCACTTGTATATGGTCACAGTTATAAACGTATGTAAGTGTGTATTCAGTGCGTGTATATATATATATATATATATATATATATATATATATATATATATATATAGGATATATAAATATATAAATATATACATACATTTATTTGATCAAAAATTATTACATTTAAAAAATATTTTCTATTTTAAAGTATTTTAAAAAGTAATTTATTCCTGAGATGCCAAAGCCTACTTAGCAGCCATTACTCCAGTCTTCAGTCACATGATCCTTCAGAAATCACCTGAACAATATCTTAAAATATCTGAATGATTGAATTATCTGTAAACTTTGACTGACTACTTATAAAACACTTCTGAAAATCAGAGTTAAGATTTTTGCTAATAAAACAAAATACATTTATTATTAATAATACATTTGCTAATAATACAAAATGTCAACTTCATTTATTTGTGATTTTCAGTGCTTTAAATATATTTCAGAGAATTGTTATGTATAATGAGAGCTCTGGGTCTGAATAATATGAAGCCCCGGACAGATAACTTTGACTGACGTAAAAGCCTCACTGGTGCCTGACTAACCGACAGTGTAAATATTGTAAAGCATTAACTTTTTCATGTGAAAGTGACTGAATGACAGCCTGCTCGGCCTTCAGGTTCTCCAAGCAATTTATCATCTTTATCCACACTGGGGTAATTTATCTAGCTGAACAGAGAAAATATATTTACACTGTGGTTCTTATAGGAAAGACATCTTGATGTTCCCCTTTTCTAAATTACTTGTCAAGCACGGTGTGTCCGCAGACGGAGGTGAAATGACAACATTTTCTCCCCCCAGTTTCTCCCAATTTAACTCTTTCACAATGCTCCTACTTGCCTGACATGGAGGTTTTACTGTCTCTGCTAACCCTTTATTTGAAAAAGAAAATGAAAAGAAATATTATACATCTAATAAAAGAAAAGTTTTATATGCAACAGAATGAGAGTAATCTAATACTAGTTTTATGAGTCCTTGTTGTTGTTGCTGCTGCTGTTAAGTACAATATTTTTAGTACAACAATTATATAGAGATAATTATATCTCAGATAGCAATTAATGGAATATAATTATCCACCACATACCGCAAAACCTTCCAAGGCTGACAGATATCAGGTGTCAAGACTGTAATGAAATCATATTAAAACAGATTTATAAACATATTCTGTTTAAATATTATAGTCTATCATAGACCATATTTTCTGACTAGAAAGCTGCACATGTACAGCTTTTACAGCTGTGCACTAATCTAGCCATGAAATTATTCTGCAACTTTAAATAATGACCAAAGATTTTGCACATAAAAAGGCACCAGATATTATTCAGTAGTACAATTTTATTTAAAACTAAAAAAGTCATTAAGTTGCAATTAAATTAGTTCAATGCACAATATATAACAGTTTTACATTTTGGTATGTGATGCATACATTGTGCAACAACCTCTGATTACTCAAATATACATTAATGGCTTGTTCCAGACAAACAATAACACTTATTCTGTTCTGACGACACATCGACTTATACTTATCCCTATAAACATTTTCTCTTACTCTGTACACACAATAGACTGTCAAGAAGGCAAATATTGATATGTACATTCATGCAATACAATTCTGAGTACCTTATACAGTATATTATGTACAGTATAATACACACATATCTTCAGTTCATATATCTTGTTGAACGGGTGAATGACTGTACAGTAGATTGTGAGAATGTTTTACAGAATATGAAGAGGGATATTTGTTCACACAAGCTTGTATTTTATGTAAACATCATTGCTCAGTTGTATATGGTTGTATATTATGATTCATAGTTCAGTGTTACTATGCATGAACAGTGCATCACTGTTTTCTACAACAAGCTCCTGTCTACAAAAAAAAGGGGGGTGGGGGGATCTAGACACTTTCAATATACAGTTCCAATGAAAAATAAATGAAACAATAGAGAGGATTTGGTTAAGAGTGATACAAGCTAAATTTAGGGTTAAGCTTGTTTGATGAATCACCTTGATACATCTTTAAAACATCCACTAACCCACATAAAATCACAGTATTAACAACTTTAAAAATAGCTTTAAACCGTCCTCATAAAAACTTGTAACATCCTAGTTTTTATGATTTGCCGAAAAAGGTCCAAAGAGATGGACCACAAATGGACCACAAATGTTGATGTGAATCACTAATCAAATCACTGTTTTCTGTTATATTAGCCATACTGATTAGAGGAAATGACTGAATAATGTAAAATCTATATATTTTCCATTGTATTGAGTTTTTTTTTTTTAAACAAACCTTATTTAATACATTTTAAATTATTCAAACTTCAAAATGTAATTTTATGTAACCATTTTATTTCATTTCCCATTTGTAATATATATCTAATTGGTGCAAAATTATGGACCACTTTCATGAACAAATCCTGACTAATTGCGAATGGTTTCAACTGAAAGGGTATGTGCGACTACTGAAAGGTAAACTGATATTGGACATCCATCATATTGTGTACAATTCATATAAATGTAACACAGAAAGCCAAACTAGTAAAAGAATGATGCACCATATATCAGGACGATATCTGTTATAACATTAGTCAGTTTTAATACTTGTGTGCACATATTGGATATTTATTGGAAGATAATGGATATTTGATTGTGAACACTTGTTTGTCTTTTGTCTAGAGCCAACTTAAAAACATTATGGCAACGATTTACCCTTTAAGAGTACTATTTCCTAAAGAGTGCTTTCCTATAATGGAACTCGCACCCATTATGATTGTTAAAATCTCAACTATTCAATCAATTATTCATCTCAAAATAAAGAGTTTTCCATATTTCATACTGTACATAATGTTGTCTACGCATCCAAACATTGCTTTGACATTCACAAAACCTAACAATTTTAGTTTGTGGTGCATTTTATTTTTAGACAAAATAGTACAGATTTTAATATCAGCTATTTATCAGCCATAACATGAAATTATTCATCAATCCATCGTGCCTGTATTTATAATTAGATCTCTTTCACATGTGGGCTATACCATCAGACAAATTTGAATACAAATGTATAGAATGATCAGACTACAATCTGCTAACTATTAGCAATGCTAACGCTAGCCTTGTGTTTTTTGTATTATAAACATGCACCTCAAGAACTCAATCTTTTCCAATTGCATAGTAACACAAACCGCAGTAAATTTCAGGTTGTTTAAGGAAAACATTTCTTATTCTCCATTGTATATTTTGGTTCACAAAATACAGGATCATCCGATCCCATTTATTGATTGTATCAAAACAATGGGGCCAATGCAGTCATTTAACCATTAAACACTCACACAATCTACATGAGGTGAGAGAACCCTTAATGTTTCATGAGGAACACTGCAAAGACAAAGACGAGAAGACAGGAATTTTAAAACATCATTGCATTCAACAGAAAGTGCATGCGTTTATTTAGTTGTTGGTGTTGTATATTGTCCTCAAAGGGGCCCCGGGGGGCCGCCAGGTTGAGTCTCGTGATACTCGTGCAGCTGCCAGCATCGCTAAGAATTTCCATGTCTCCTCAAAACCTGCTTATACTTGCCTATACATGTCAGTCATTACGTATTCACTTTTGTCTTTTCTTTAAACATCATTTTAGGTCCCAAGAAGGGCAGCCATGAGGTTTACCATTCCTAAATTCATAATTTACCTTGCGTCCATCTCATAAACCCAAACAGAGATGGTGGTGCTGTAGGGTACAGAATGTTCAGCTGTAGCATGGCCACTATACTCCAGTGTTATTGGTTTCCACTACCTGCTGTTTACAGCGTGAGCTCATGGCATACTCCCCTCGGCTTGTGCCGTTCTCTTCTTTTCGAAGGGGTTTCCTGGAAAAGAGAACAAAAAGATTAAGCTTCAAACGACTATTTTTGCTCAGACTGAGGATGCTATTGATCGGGTTGTAGAGGCTTGAGCTTAGTGCAAAGAAATACAGTGTCTCAAAGGCAAACAGACAAACTAGGAAAGGAAAACACAGAGTACTTATAGCAGGTTAAATTTGAATTACGTTTTTTTTTTTCTGCGTACCATATTTGTTCTATTTTACAATCAGTGTTTCAGGAAGCCCCAGTGCACACTTTTAGATGCTCCTTGAGACACTAACAAAGTCTGGGTTGATAAACAGCAGCACAGGTCATCAAAGTGAGTTATTCTGCAGTTTAAATGACTTCCCGCAAGCCGTAATGGCTGCTGGACTTAAAAAGCTGTGGTATGCGCTCTGGCCTGTCCGTTCTTTATTACGATTTGAAATATGCAAGCTGCCTGCAGCCAATTGCCTTCATAACTGCATTAAAATCCAGAGCTGCCCAAACAGCGGAGCACGCAGATCCAATCTGTTGATATTTTGTTAAATCATGTCAGTCACATATTGACTTAATGGTAGAGAGAGCCTGAGGTAAGAGCTGAGAGATGGATGCTGAGGATACACATTCTGTAAGATGCCAAAATGAATATCAGTAAAGGTTTGAATTAGCTTGGGCATATTTAATGCTTCAGCTTTTGCAAAGTAAGGCTGTACAGAAAGGGGCCACATGAAAGCAGCTATCGACAATGTAAGCTAATGGAGTAGCCTGATGCCAAACTACCACGTCATTGCTAAAACGACACGTCTGTACAATAGGGCTCAGCGACTGGTTTATGGATGTAAAAATGCCATTCAGAATCTCTATAGTGAAATTGATTTTTAACAATACCTGATAAATATTTTAAGACAGCCTTAATATAACTCGAAGGTTAAGTGCTGAAGTATGCCTCCGTAGAAACCATTAGCCTGCTTCCTTTTTTAGTAAATCCGAATTAAGTGAAATCCACTAAGACTACAGTTACCATGGAAATGACACTAAAGTTCACTAAATTCACAAACTTGTGAAATTTCTATCAAACTGATAACTAGAGGATTGCTCAACAGCACAGCAATATAATATAAAACTACAAATATATATATATATATATATATATATATATATATATATATATATATATATATATATATATATAACCATTCAAAAGTTTGGGTGACCCCAATTTTTTTTTTTAAGAGTTTTCACATAGATTTAACAAAATACTAAGTGTACAAAATAATATAATAATCAAATTTACACAATTTATTTTGTAATGTTCTATGGGAAGACATTGACTGCAGCTGAAATCAAATATTTGAGTACATACAGTATTCAAAGACCCTTTTATTATTTGAGTTTTGTTAAACAAATACAATTTAACCACAAGGAACAACTTTAGTACTTAGAGCACACACTCTTGCATATATGTGATTCACAATTTTTATTTCCCACCATTACGTTTTATTTTATTTTATTTATTTATTTATTTTTTTTGCTTTTTGCTTTGTATCAAATGTTGCAATTATTCAGCTCAGAGTTGTCTGTGTTTCAAGGCTTAAAAATAAAAAAAAAAGTGAATTTGACTTAGAATAAAAAGTGTGCAGTCACTGAGTTCTACAGTAAACACACCAGAAGCTTGAATAATAACAGCAAATACCAGAACGAGAGATTCCACATCACATTAATGATTAGGCCAGGAAAAATATAAATGGTCATGAGAAAGAAAACAACCTGACCTTTACAGAACCCATCTCTACTGTCTGTAGCACTCTGGGGTCTGTCTGGAGGACAAGTCTAATTTCATAAACAGGGCTTGAGCTCATTAAAATTGACCCGTTTCTTCCAGAGAAATACACGAGCTAGCAACTTGTTGAATGAAGGCTGCTTTTGCAGAAATGATAAGATAAAGAGCATTTGTTTTAGCTGACCCATATGAAATGTCATTGGTGTGTGGAGCTGAGCTACAGCTTCAACATCCATCATTTAAACATGGTAAAATGTTCATGTTTTTGAACCTCATTAATATTTAACAAAGAATTATAAAAAATATTAAGAATCACAACTGTTTTCTACATTTATAATAATGTTACTTGAGCACCAAATCAGCATATTAGAATGATTTCTGAAGGATTGTGCGACACTGAAGACTGGAGTAATGACTACTGAAAATATTACATTAAAATTCTACAGAAAACTGTTTTTGAATTGTAATAATTGTTCACAATATTACTGTATGTACTGTATTTTTGATTAAATAAATGCAGCCTGGCTAACAAACAAACAAACAAAAAAATCTTGCCAATCTCTATTTCTCTAATGGCAGTATATAACGGTTTCAAAGGATAGCTCATAGTAAACATGGTCCAAATTTGTTGACGTTCATAGTATGGGGAAAAACAGTTGAAACATTCTTCAAAATATCTTCTTTTGTGTTCTGCAGAAGAAAAGGTCATATTGTCTGGAATGACAGGAGGGTGAGTAAACAACAGGATATTTCATTTTTGTGTGCATTATCACTCAAAATTATCATTATTTTTTCTGCTGTTTGATTAGACAGCATATTATGATGAACATAGACCTTATTCCTGCTCTTCAGCTTCTAAAGAAGACCTAGGCCCGGTTTCACAGACAGGGCTTAGACTAAGCCAAGATTAGGCCATAGTTCAATTAGTAAATTTATGTAATTTTTATAAACATGCTTAGAAAAAAACATTACTGGGGTGCATCTTGAGACAAAACAAAGGCACTGTTATATTTGATGATCAGTCAGTGCAAGTTTATTTCAGTTGAAACAGCTCAGACTTGTATTTTAGTCTAGGACTAGGCTTAAGCCTTGTTTGTGAAACCGAGGGCTAATGTTTCAAACCTTGAGCAACAAATACAGCTATACCCTTCAACTGAATTCCTTGTCGAGATTGATTAAATGTTCAGAGGTAGCTAGCGCTCATCTGTTGTGATAAACACAGTCTCTGTCTCTTGGGCAGGACTGATGAAACAATCCCATAGCTCTGCAGGGGCCATCTGTCACAAGATGCCCCAGGCTGCAGGGCTTTCCTATAAAGACATCCTCTTGCTTTGCATGATTTACACATGGGAAAAACTCTGCCTCATCTGATTTTTGAGGGGTGGAGTGGGGAAGGAGGATAGCAAGAAAAAAGTGTGAAGGAAACAAGGTCTTGCCATCCTCCTTCCTTTCAGAAGTCACAGGGAGAAATAAAATAGATACATTATCCTTGACATAACATTAAATACAACATAATTAGCTTAACTAAACACAAAGTTTATAGAAGCATATTATAAATAAAAGAAGAGCTGTACTTTAGAGTAGGGTCACTTAAGGACTGGTCTTTGTCTATTTGACACGCTTGACGGCTGAACAAATGAAGAACAATTCGATGCAAATGGAAAACGCAGACTCCATAATGAATAGTCAGATTCTTTAAGCAAAGAAGGCCCTTTGGATTGATCACATCATCCCTGTCTTCTCAATTCACGTACATCCTGTCTGGAAGTCCACTGCATAAAAGTACCATTTATGCTTTTTCAGCTAAACAGTAATTTTCCACTGAGTGCTTGTTTCTGTCCCCCCTCCAACCTGCTAAAGGCTCATGGACTCCAGCAGTCGTGCGGATGTCCCTCGAGTCGTGTTGCTCTACTGCACCGTGTGCAGATGCCCTGACAGTCGCCCAGTTTCTCTGTGGACCGCTCAGCTTATGTAACGTGCCAGGACGGGAAGCCAAAAACTCCTTTATCTTTCCCCTGAATCAGCACTGTGCCTGCTCACTTGCACTCTCTCTCTCGCTCTGTTTCTGCTCTCTTTACCACCTTTTCTCACTGATGGACATCAACACCTGAGAGGTCCTCGTGGTCATTCCCCAGACATTTCAGCACACTGTTCGGTTGCCTGGGTCGTACGTGACCTCTCCTCTGAGATCGACACATAAATCCTGTGGGAAAATGTGGGCCAAAAATGTCTCTCGGACTAAAATAAATGCTGATCAGGAAGGATAAGTTCTGAAGCATAGCTGAAGTTAGAAAAACAAGCGATAACTTGTAAGAGCTGTTCTTTTCCTGTGTAGATGCCTAAAAACTATTTATACTGTAGCGACAAAGATTTATTTATTTTTTTTTTAATTATGATGATTTTGAATATGTTAAAGTTTGGTTTTAGAGACATGCTTTTACAGCGTGAAACTATTCATTTCTTTATTGAGTGTACCTTTAAAATTCAAAGCTGAACGGAATCTATATAAAGTGTCATATAACACTCAAGGTTTTTTGTTTGGTAAACACAGGGTTGGATCCTCAGTGGTTTAGTTTGTCTTTTCTCATTGAAAAGAAGCCTGGAATATCACTGCAAAACCTAAAAAAAGCCACATCCTCAACTCCAAATGTGGGCCTGGGCCCTTAATAATACATGACGTGTAGTACACACATGGCAGAGAGCTACACAAAACATTACAGGTAAAGGTAAATATTTTATAACCTGGCTCTTTGGAATAGGCACCAGAATGTATTCATTTCCTCTGAAAATAAACAGAGCGGGCTGAGATTGTTTCCATAGTACTGTAGGTTCAATGGATAAGGTAAATGATGCTGTACAACTGTTATGCAGCATGTCGCCATCAAATCTTAATAAACTGGATAAAATATTTAATTATTTTTTCCCCCAAGATGTCATTAATCATAATACTCAACTATGTTTTATCACAGTATCACAATTAAACACACGTAGAAGTGATTAAAAAAAAAAAATTCTCTTCTAACATGAAAACAGCAAATTTATTAAACAACATAATCCCATGTTTCCCCCGATATCTCATCAAAATCTTTTTAATAAAGCATATTTTCTTGGAATATTTATCAGTTTATTTTGTAATATCCCTTTAAAATGTGTAAAATTTTGGTTTGTGGTATTAGTTGGTTTGTGTCTTCAATTCAAAAGGTACTCAACAAGATACACACAAGATACTCAATAAACATCAAGCTGCCTGTCAATCCCTCACTTATCAAGTATTTTAGATCTTTATTTATATCCTGTTAAACATCTTGTAAAGTTTCTTGTCATTTCTTGTAAAGTTTAAGTGCCTGAACTTAACCAGAGCATATTTATGAAAAGCTAGTGTACTCTTTTAGAAATCACAACACAGGCATTATTTATTTTTTTAAAATTAGAGAGTTCAAAAGGTACTGAATAACATAAGTTGTCTAACAGTAGTACTGTCTAGAATGTTTATTACCCTCAAGCACGAGTGCAACACATACACTCAAATATTAATCAATAAGAGATGTTTACCAAGGTGTATTTTTTTTTCCCCTGTGGGGAAAAAAATATATATAGAAAAAAACTGACAGGACCTAATTTTGCAAATATTTCAGAGACAATTTTAGCCTTTTTAGCCTCAGTGTCTCATAGAGCACTTTAAACACAAGCCTAAATCTAGTTAGCTTTTTAAATGTGAATGAAGTTCACCCAAAAAGTTATTTTAGGATGTGTTGACTGTAACTATGCATGACAGCATTTAACAGTGCTGCATGTTCAGCAGAGCTAAGAGGGTGGGGAAAAAAGACGAACTGAAGTTATGTTTGCCCAGGACTCTAAATGTTTTTGTTTAGAGTCTTCGTTATCATAATTACACTACCGTTCAATGACCTGGATGCTTTATCATTCGTTTACAGCGGTCAAAAAAAAAAAATCACAAAGCACCGCATTTCTCTCCTCTAAGATCTATTCTTCACTATATGCACTGAGCAACTTTTCAACAAAACTGCTTTAGCTTTCCCCTCCAGTGCCTCTAATTCCGTTAAACTCATTACAAAAAGTGAGCCACACCAGGCTTCAGCATGCAGAAGCCATAAAGCAATGATTGGGGTAATAATCCGAACCTTCACTGGGGCATTTTAGCGACTGTTTGAAGAAGCACCATTTGCGGTGCATCGGTCATTGGGCATAGCTAAATGATGTGTTCGCATGCATATAAAGGAAGGCATTAAACATGTCTCTCTCTTCATTTTGGCAGACTGGGCAAGCTCATTAGTGGGGAAATAGCTGCCAGCTGGGTTTTCCTTTGGGACTTGGCTTCCTTATACCAAGTTCTTAGGCAAAAAAGAGGCAATGTGTAACAAACGAATTCACCAAGTGAAATGATTCCAAAACAGAGCTCATAACAAGTCCCCGTTTAACCCTTATAAAGACCAAGAACATTTTTGGGGCAAGCCTGCACTTTTCTTTGTTTTTTAAGACCTATTCTAGCAGTCAGCATCAAGTGCCATATATCATTATAAACAGCAGAACTTGAAGATTCAGTCTAGTTAATTTAAAGTCCCAATTTTCCTTTTGTTTTCTCTAAGAATGAATGAATTTCCAGAATTTTAAGAAAAACGCAAGCAACAATTTGGTGTTTTTCACTGTGTGTACTCAAACAGAAACTCCTGAAGTTTGGATTTTTTTCTTTATAAAGTTGTATCTGGGTGTTTTACACTTCCAAATAAAATTTTGTCTACATATAACATTCCCCAAGCAAGTTATAGCCATTTATTACAATATTGTTAGCACTTTTCAGTGAAAAAACAGGTCAATATAGTTTACTAACAATACAGATGTGTCAATATCTATATAAAAAATGTTTAGGGAGTAAAGAAAATGCAATCAGTGTTATATAATAACAAAACACAGTAAAAAAGGGACTTTTTTTCAGAAAAATATATTTTCAATCTGAGTATGAACAACAACAAACACAACACAGCGTTCAGCTAATAGTGAAAACAATTGCACAAATTCTTCTGCAACAAAAATACAAACAGTGCAAATGATTCACAAACTACACAAAATGAGAGAAATATTCAGAGTGCAAATGATCTTTATGGACTATATAATTATTGTTTACATAATATACATAATATAAATGGATCGATCCGCAGGCTGTACTCTGCCTCGGAATCGATTTTACCGGGACATCGCCTAGCAGCGTGAAGACATGAATTCCAGTGCTTTATCCGATATGTACCGTATTACAACACTTTTTAAAGCATTCAGATAGGATTAGCGGTTCAAAAGTTATGAAACATTTAAGAACGATAGTTATTTTCAGCCACGGGAGGCTGTCTCAGTCTTTGAGGGTTAATAGCCAGGAGGGGATGTTCCACAGCTTTCATAAATAAAAGATTAATTTCCAGAAGACTGGAATGTTTTAACATTAACAGATTGGATCCACCTCCACTAGTTTCACTGGAAAATCTGAATAGTTTCAGTTTAATGAGAGTAGCTTCGGGATGACACGAACCAGGCCAAATATAGTCAACTGATGCTTATCACATGGACTCTGTCTTTTGGGGGGTGAGGCAATCAGTTCTGGTCCTGCAAGCCAATTTGTCAATAAAGCATTCCAGTCATGCTAAAATATACAGCTATGATGCAGATATAACAACCGTGATGCAAATCACCTTTCACAAAACTATGATTAATGAAACTGCATCCTTAATGTTTTAATTTTGCTGTTACCATTTATCACAAGCAATAAGGCACAAGAGGTTGTGCAACTATGGTCACAGTTGAATGTAATTTCAGTGTGCTGACTCTTCATTTGTGAATTTTACAAAAAATATTGCAGAAACTTATTGCACAATTCCCTCCTCCCTTTTTGTCCTTGGAATACCCTGGTTATCACTTGCATGAGACTCCTATGGGCCAGAAATGACTTGCAAGCCATGCAACCAGCCATTAGATGTTTTATAGATGAAACCTTATGATACCTCCTATGTTGACCCACAAAATTAGGACTTTTGTTGTTAAAGATTGAAATGCTTGAGGATGGTTGGACACCAGCTGATGATACCAGCAAGGATGAGGCATCTAATGATATATCATCATCCTAAGCCAAGTGTGAATTCACTTTTGCAAATAATTTATCTTTTGTATATTTCACAATCAGCACCCAAAAACTAGAAAGGTTTAAACAAATATGAGGAGCACACCTGCAGTGATAAATCCTCATGATAAATAGACAAAAGTTCCAGTGACATGCTGTACTATCGCAAATAAACATGATATCTCAGTGGTTCTCTTTTGAATAAAATTTTCTTCTCTTTATGGCCAGTCTTGGCTTTATATGGGATTTTATTATACGGTCAGGTTTTCACAAAATCGTATGCAGCCAAAAATGTTTGAGTTAACACTATAGCTCATAAATTTAAATTAAGTGTTGAAGATACTGCAGAAAATGATATAGTGATAGCATATATTAAAGGTCAAAGCTTGTTCCTTAAATAAAAAATGCTTACTGACTCCAACCTGGCAGCTGAAAGCTTTTATTATTACCTAGAAGAGAAATAAAAAGAAATATGATACAGCAAAATGCAAAATAGCAATACATCTGCTAAATCTATGAATTGTCATAGTTTAGCCCTGGATGCATCAAAGACAGTCTGGGAGCCTCTTTCCTTTTTCGCTGTGTGAGTGATTTGGACTGTCCGAGGCCATTTCCCTGTCTGCAGCTGATTTGACAGGCCTCTCAGTTGTTCCCTTGACAGCATGTCACTGGTACCAAACCAAAAGAGCAGCTTAAGTCTGACACACCACGCAATGCTTATGCTTTCTATTGCACCATCAGTGCAAAACACATTCCTTTTCCTAACCATAAATCATAGTCATTGTTTTTCCTAATGTAGGAAGGCGACAGCCTCATGTCATCTCAACTAAAATAACAACATTAACAATTCATGTTTCATACAAGAAGTGGAGATATCATCTTTTTGCCTTATCATCTCGTTATATTAAGCAAGCATGAAGCTGACACAGATAAAACACTAAAGGAATTTTCTCTGTTTACCTGTAGGCTTGTATGGTGCTTTAAAAAACAAAGTTAACATCAACCTAAAGGTATAGTTCACTCAGAAATTAAAATTTATTTATTTTAAATTTATTTTATTTAAATATATTTTTATATTTTATTTAAATATAAATTTACTTTATTTAATTTATTTATAATCATTTACTCACCCTCATGTTGTTCCAAACTTGTATGATTTTTTTTCTTCCCTTGAACATAATTTTAAAAAAAAATGTTTTTTCTCTAGTTGAAACTAGGGGTGGCTCGATACCACTTTTTCAGAACCGATCCCGAGCCGATACCAAAAATTCTGAGTATCTGCCGATACCGATATCAATCCGATACCTGGGCAGTTTTTTTTTTAATCAGTGTTGAATTTTTATACCTCAATGTGTGTTGACCTGATCATGACTTTTTTTTGTGTTGCACACAATCTACTAAATATAGACAACTTTATTGTAAAGAAAAACAACAAATGAATGCATTTCTAATTATAATCTATGACAAAAATACTATTATAAACTAGGTTAGTGGATAATTCAGTAGCAAAAGTTACTCTACAATGAGTGCACAATTTTATAAAATCTAAAATTAGTGGGAAAAAACATTATTTAGTGGGGAACAGATAAAAGTGAATACATGTAGGACTAAATCTAAAATGATAATGTAAAATGATATACATTGCTCTTTGTATTGTTTTAAAATACATTCATGAAAAACAATTAATATATTTATATATAAATATATATATACTGTAAAATTAAAAGACATTTCTTTTAAATATAGCACAGTAATGAGGTAGAAACATATGATAGATAAGACGAACAAGAAAGGCTATTAATAATCTTTCACTGTGCAAAAGTATTTTGATACGAATGGCGCCAAACACAGAGCGGCACAAAGCGCTTATGCACATCCCATGCACAGAATGATGTGTTTGAAGCAACACGGCGTATCAGCGCACAGCGCTCCGCATAGAAAGGTTCAAAGCACAAAGTGAAGAGATATTAATGCATAGTGTATTAAATCTGTGTGATAGTTTGAGCCTTTTCTTTTAACAGTTTTAAATTTCAGTTACTGTGCTCATTAAGAACATAGTGCTCTCTAGTCCAGTGTTGTGATCTAACAGACACCAACACGATTTTGAAAACAGCACGAAGATAAAGTCCTGCAAGATAAAGTCCTTTTATGCAAAACCATTTATCTTTATTTACAGATCAAGTGTAATATTAGGAACATTTAATAATCTTGCAGAGAGTTTTATCGTCTTGACACTAGCAACCGAACGCGACACGCAGTTTGAACGCTGAATGGAGGATGACAGACAGCCGCAGCAGGGAGAAGAGTTTACGTGAACTTGACTTAAATATTCATCTGTACCTCACATTAAACTATGTAACGGCTTCAGAACACTTGAAATATAGTGCACGAAAACTTTATGGTGTTTTATAATGTGTTTGTGGCTTTTGTGGGCCATAGCAATAACACAATAGTATACGCACAATATCGGATTAGGATCGGTCTCGTCTGACCAATACCTGTATCGGAGCGATATCGATACTGAATATCGGATCGGCGCACCCCTAGTTGAAACTTTCTTCAAAGTATTTTCTCTTGTTCCACACAAGAAAGAACTGCATAACAAACAGAGGCAATGACCAAAACATACCTCTAATGCCCAAAATGCTGTGCATTTAATATTACATGGCCAAAATTATATAAAATGTGTAATAAATTAAACAAATTACACAATTCGCACATTTTACTAACTTTGTTTTTGCTTTTTTAGATGTGGCTTTGAAAATGAAGACAAGTAAAATCCACCAATACGAGAGACAAAATGAAATGCAGAAATAAAAAGATACATTTGACATAAAATCTCTCAAACTATTGAGATTACCTCTTGATGGCCTTGTAGCAAATGATGGCAGTCAGGAGGAGGAAGACCACAGATGCACAGCTTACTGTCCCCAGTACTAAGATCTCCATCTCTCTCCTCCATGGCGTTATGGGGGATACAGTGGAGGGAGCAACTGGAAGAGAGACAGTGTTAAAATCATGCAGAGCATAGAACAATAAATGAAGAAAGAGGATATGCAAGATAGGGATGTGCAAAACTGCATCAACTAGTGGGTCTTAAGGAAGCCCTGAAACAGCTAGAAGAAGAGCAACAGAATGCAGGGTTCTCATTTTATTTTACACTTTACATGCCATCTAAAGAAAAATCACAATGCTCATGGCAAAAAAAAAAACAAAAAAAAAAAGTGAGATGGCCAAAGACACCTGTGTACATAGACCAACATTTATGAAGTATTTCTGGAGCTCAGTTATACAGCAAGATCACAGGCGTTATTAAAATTTGTTATAAAAGTGGTGCTTTGACGCCTGCAGCAAAAGTAAATTTAAAGATGCAAATTCACAGAGCACATTTGACAGTTAGAGAAGACAGCTTCACTAGTTAATTAGTCAGTTTTTGGACCTATCCTAATGTAGAGAACTGTACTTCTACCATTATCACTCTCATTCTGGTCTCTTACACCAATACAGTCTGATTGCCCAATCACAAGGCTGCAGCATTCTGCTCTACTCCATTTATCATTCCATATCCGAGAGGCGCTTTATTTGGACCATTACACCCAGCTTCTCTCTCACTCGCCCTTCCTCTAGATCTTTGTTTCTCTCTTTCCATTATCGCATACCTCACTGTCTCTCTCGTTCTGTTTGCTTTTCTTTCTAAATACCTTTGAGAATTGAGCCTCAGAATCAGATGTATCTGTTCTGAAACTCTGGCTGTTGACAGTCAGTATTTGGGATACAGTCAGTCTCAAATTCTGTTCATGTAACAGCTTACAACAGCAGCTCAAATACTGTCTGTATCACAGTATGTGAGCGGAGTGGAGCGGCAACAATTTCCCCTCTGCGCTCCGAGCATTTAATAATCACTCCCCTCCAGCTCTGCTCCGGGGTTCACCATTTCCCGCTCCACTCCTCGCTCAGCTGATCAGAAACACCGCTCCGTGGCAAAAGTATTTCAGTATGTTTGAAATATCTCAGTTCTGATCTTAACGTATATTAAAGAAAGAAATAAAACAACAGGAGCATTTCAAAGTGGCTTATTGGAACATACAGGTGCATCTCAATAAATTAGAATGTCATGGAAAAGTTCATTTATTTCAGTAATTCAACACAAATTGTGAAAATCGTGTATTAAATAAATTCAGTGCACACAGACTGAAGTAGTTTAAGTCTTTGGTTCTTTTAATTGTGATGATTTTGGCTCACATTTAACAAAAACCCACCAATTCACTATCTCAACAAATTAGAATACTTCATAAGACCAATAAAAAAAACATTTTTAGTGAATTGTTGGCCTTCTGGAAAGTATATGTACTCAATACTTGGTAGGAGCTCCTTTTGCTTTAATTACTGCCTCAATTCGGCGTGGCATGGAAAACTTTTCCACAACATTCTAATTTATTGAGATGCACCTGTAGTGTGCAAACTTTTTTCCTACCACATGAGCTAATAACATGTCAGCATTAAAAGGTATAATTGCTACTTTTTTCAGTGCAAATTGTTTGTATTGAAAATAACTGTTTTCGGCAGTTATTTTACCTATGGATTGCTGCATTTCTTACAGATTTCTGCTCATTCGAAATCAGATACAGATGAATTAGCACTATAAGATTACATTTGTTTGAATGCATTATTGAGAGAGCGACTGCTTGTGAATAAGTGTTGTACCTATTTAAATCATGCTTTCACCTGAACATATTCAGTATCTAGAAGGAACAAACAAATTCCTTGAGAATTATAACTTCCCGCTCATGTCCATTGCCGTCATCATAACCTTCACATTCTTTCTGATTTGAGTGATCCTTCTCCATCAAGCTAGCTAAATGTGTTTAACATGTGAATTCTTGCTAAATATGCAGTTAAATTACGGGCCGTTGGCATGAATTGTACTCGTTATTGAGCGGTGGTGGAGCGTTCTTAGAGCGAGTGAAAACCACGACGCTCCGACTTTTAAAAAATCTGCTCCTCCCTCCATTCAAAATCACACCGCTCCACTCCGCGCACATACTCTGGTCTGTATGATAGTGACTGAAAAGGGAAGCTGGTGCTGGAGAACATTCTGGAATCATTCCACACATTTTCTCCTCCAAAAAGTCACTAAAGCTTTGTTCTGGTCTTGAACAGTTTAGAACCAATTATGTCAAAGGCCAGGAGGCCAAAAACAGCTCAGTCTAGCAAGAATCACACAAATAAAACTAGAATGCATGTTAAATTCACAACCTGCTCCTGTGTACGTTACATAGCATAAAATCTTTTACAAATATGTGTGAACATTTGGGGGCGGTAAGAATTTGTTTTTGAAATAACTCTTCTATGCTTAACCAAGTCTGCATTTGTTTGAGAAAAAAAAAAAAATACGGTAATATTGTTAAATATTGTTAATGTAAAATAACATTATTTTAATATTTTTTTAATGTAAGCTTAAAGCTGCAGTCTGTAACATTTGGCGCTCTAGCGCTTAATAAACAGAACTGCATGGGTCTAGCGGAAGAACATTGTTGCCGGAGCTACTTCTCTCTGTTTAAGTCTATGACGACTCACGCAGGTACTGGGCTACTCTGCAGCGGTACCTACCCGAACCAGTCTAAAATAGTCTGAATATAAACACTTCTTATAGGTGTACTCTAGTGATTTAGGATAAGCCAAAAACACGGTTTGGAAAACATATTCATGGTGTACTCGCTTATGTAAATTTTGTAAATGTTGAACAAAAAAAGTTACGGACTGCAGCTTTAAATACAAGTTAAATTTTTAGCAGCCGTTACCCAGTCTTCAGTGTCAAAGTGATTTCCTTCAGAAATCATTCTAATATACTGATTTGGTGGAAACTTGTCTTAATATTATCAAGGTTGTAAAGCATTGTGCAACTTAGTATTTTTGTGGAAACCATGATCAATGTTTCAGTAATCTTTGAAAAATTGAAGATTCATAACATCTATTTGAAACAGAATTTTTCTGTAACAATGCAAGTCTTCGCCGTCACCTTTGATTAATTTAATGGGTCCCTGATGAAAAGTATAGATTTATTTAAAAACAAAACAAAACAAAAAAATCTTACTGATCTCAGATATGTGTGTGAACTCATTACACTCATATATTCTTACCCATTGCATCAAAATCAGCTGGTAATCATAGATACGCTGAATCAAGCATTAAACTTGATGTGGTAAATCATAGTTAAGGAAGTTAGTGAAAACGTGGGTCAGTTTTGAGAAAGGTTCACCATTCTTACCAGCTAAGGACTGGCTCCAGCACAAGAATCAGCATTGTTTCAATGGAAAAGAGCAGTGGTACACTGTGACACTGTTACACAGAAGAAATACTACAAACATCGCTCTCTGTTATTTCTCATTATTCTCACAAACCTCCCATTAATTAAAGGGAGTGAGGTATTACCCAGGCGCTTCAGAGTATAAATCACTGAATAATTGTCCCTTGGGTCGAGACCAATACATCAGCAACTTCATATGGGCTTCTCTCTTGCTGTTTATCATCCTGATCGATGCACCCAAGCCTCACTATTTAGAACGGACGGAAGAAACGCAAACACGTAACTGCGGAAATAATTCAGAGCAGAAAGTAACTCTTGTATTGATTACCAAGTCAGATTCTTCACTGATGAACTACGACACACCCAGAAATCAAAATACATTATAGAGAAGGCAGAAAGCTTCAGGGCAAGTGAACAGGTCTAGACCTCAGTGACCTTATTTAATTGTCAAAGTAGACTTGTTCATTAAACATCTACAAAAGGACATACAGTAGTCAACAACTGAAGTGGATCAAAATAGTTCAAAGTTGTCCTAAGAGAAGAACGCATTTTGGTTTTAGGGTTTAGGACAACTTTGATGCAAGGTTTTGATCCACTTCAAATGTTGACTTGTGTATACTGGTTGATTACACATCTTTAATACTTACATTAAGACACCTTACAGCAAGTACATTTCCCAGTGATTTTATTTCCTCTTATTTCAACACAAAATTTGTCTGCTTGTATAGGCTTCTGTGTGTCTTCTGCACATGCTCTCTCTCTCTGATAACTTAGAGCAAAGAGCGAAATGACTAATATTTGATAATGAGTGTACTGTCTGCCTGGAAGAAAGGTCTGTCCTCAGAAGACTCCTTAGTCTCAGATGGCCCAACACACGCTATGTGTTTACCGAGAAATGATGGCTGCCCCAAAGAGATGACCTCCAGTGGCAAAAAGCTTCTAGCTTGAGCGAACTCAGTAATTGGACCCTTGTGGATCTGTAGGGAATGTATGGAGCACGCAATGGGGAAAGGGACACTGTGATCCAAAATGAGGTGCTTAGACTCTTAAAAGGATGAAAATTCTGTCATCATTTACTCATCCACATGTTGATACAAAAGATACAAGTTTCTGTACATTTTTGATCATACAATGAAAGTCAATCGGACCATTATATTGAAAAAACAAGACTGAAACAACACAAGAATGAGTTTTAATTTCTGGGTAACTATCGCTTTAATCTTTAAGATGATGCTTGCAAATGCATCCCTTGTGCTACAAAATTAAGTCAATCCATGTTTTAAGGTAAAAACAATCAAACAGTGAAATCACTGGACAAAATGTGCATCAGCTCATTAAGTTTCACCAGAAAAGGCTTATAATATCCAACATTAAAAGCATGGATGTAAAACTTTAATGTGAGTACCTGTAACTTGTACACTGTGAACAGCATTGTCTCCTGTCTATGATAAAGGAGCGGCAGATGGATATCAGAGGTTCGGTCTCATGAAGGCAGAGTGAACCAGGCCTATTAGATTAGGCTATTTTTGTACCTGCTCTCCTGTTTAATGGAGTTACATGGCTCTGGATTGCCTGGGCAAAACTGATTTTAAAATAAAATGACTGACAGGCTGCCAGATATAAAAACAAACAATAACTCCATTTGAGTCGAGCGCTGCACATTTTTTTGGTAAACTGCCACAGAAAGAGCAAAGTCAGTGACTTTTAAGTAATTTACGCAAATTTTCAACTCCAGACTAATTCTTACCGCTCAGTTAGAGTATGGGCTCATCATTTTTTTATTCACTCTCACTCTCTCCTCGGTTGCAGTACCATCTGCTGATTTCTTCATACTTGAATGTTATCAGATATTACACAAGCAAGAAGTGGCTGCCACTGGTTTTGATTTCACAGATATTTAGATGCCGTTAGGCATTTTGAGACCTTCATTCTGCAGACCTGGATCACCTAGAATTTAACTGAAAGCTCCCACATTATATCCTTTGTCGCCTCACTCGCCTGAGCCACAGACCTCTTGCGTTTGATCGCATGCGCAGGTAGGGAGGGCCTCCGCTCTCCTTCAACAACGGGAAAGTCTGCAGGCAGAGGGAGGGAGCAATCGTAGGCTTCCATCCCTGTGGGTGGCTCATCCACACTCATGACAAAGTGCATCCGAGCAAAGGTCAGTGCAGAGCCTGCAGGCAACTGCTGCTTCCCCCATCCTACCTAGTTAGTCATACTCAAACAGGAAAAACATCACTCCATCATCCAATGACGATGAGTGGTGAAATGAAAAAAAATGAAAAGAGAGTACAAAGATGATTCAAAAGCTGTGGGGGTGTGGAAAGCTAGATGAGACAGTGAGAGTGATCGATGAAGGCGACTCTCCAAAGTCTCTGGCACACATCCTAAAGCCCTCTTTAATTAAAGCTAGGATCCTGGTGCAGGGCCAGACCTGCGAGCACGTCTTGTCCGTTCGGTTGAGGGGATGTGATGGAGCCAGACAGTGACTCCTGACATTCCACCACAACTCCTGACATTTGCCAGCGGCATTGGGCTGGATGCTCAAGAGGAAGAACACGCTAGAAAAAAAAATATTACGTGACTTCAGCAGTGTCTTCTGTTCATATATCTACACGTACATAATCACTATGCTTTTATCAACAATTTCTTTGATTTTATTTGTAATTTCAAAACATATCAAAGATACTTTTCAAGATACAAGATACTCATGATAGTCATTGACTGTCAATTTTTGAGTTACAGTAAACATTGGTACATCATTTGCTTGCTAAATGTTCCAGGCAGCTCATGCTACACCACTGAAATCTAGTCCCGCCCAGATAGGAATGTCTGTGGATATTTTTCATAACACTTCTCCTCATTTATTTTGACCTTTGGTGAATACCGTAAGTTAATTTTCTCGTTGTGCAGCTTAGTGCACTTTCATTATGAATTTAGACCTTTTGCCAAGTTTCTGAGTGAAATAACAGTTGGTCGTTCGACTGCCTGCTGGCATCCCATCCAACATAAAAAGCTAATTAAATCAATAAAGAGAGCCCGATCCCGGAAACTGCTCAGAAAGGCCACTGTAATAGTAGGTCACGATTCTCACCTAAATTAGTTCCTTATCTTAATTATATACAAACATTATAAATACAGGTGCATCTCAATAAATTAGAATGTCGTGGAAAAGTTCATTTATTTCAGTAATTCAACTCAAATTGTGAAACTCCTGTATTAAATAAATTCAATGCACACCGACTGAAGTAGTTCAAGTCTTTGGTTCTTTTAATTTTGATTTTAATTTTGATTTTGGCTCACATTTAACAAAAACCCACCAATTCACTCTCTCAACAAATTAGAATACTTCATAAGACCAATAAAAAAACAACATTTTTAGTGAATTATTGGCCTTCTGGAAAGTATGTTCATTTACTGTATATGTACTCAATACTTGGTAGGGGCTCCTTTTGCTTTAATTACTGCCTCAATTCGGCGTGGCATGGAGGTGATCAGTTTGTGGCACTGCTGAGGTGGTATGGAAGCCCAGGTTTCTTTGACAGTGGCCTTCAGCTCATCTGCATTTTTTGGTCTCTTGTTTCTCATTTTCCTCTTGACAATACCCCATAGATTCTCTATGGGGTTCAGGTCTGGTGAGTTTGCTGGCCAGTCAAGCACAACAAAACTATGGTCATTTAACCAACTTTTGGTGCTTTTGGCAGGGTGGGCAGGTGCCAAATCTTGCTGGAAAATGAAATCAGCATCTTTAAAAAGCTGGTCAGCAGAAGGAAGCATGAAGTGCTCCAAAATTTCTTGGTAAACGGGTGCAGTGACTTCGGTTTTCAAAAATCACAATGGACCAACACCAGCAGATGACATTGCACCCCAAATCATCACAGATTGTGGAAACTTAACACTGGACTTCAAGCAACTTGCGCTATGAGCTTCTCCACCCTTCCTCCAGACTTTAGGACCTTGGTTTCCAAATGAAATACAAAACTTGCTCTCATCTGAAAAGAGGACTTTGGACCACTGGGCAACAGTCCAGTTCTTCTTCTCCTTAGCCCAGGTAAGACGCCTCTGACGTTGTCTGTGGTTCAGGAGTGGCTTAACAAGAGGAATACGACAACTGTAGCCAAATTCCTTGATACGTCTGTGTGAGGTGGCTCTTGATGCCTTGACCCCAGCCCATTCCTTGTGAAGTTCACCCAAATTCTTGAATCGATTTTGCTTGACAATCCTCATAAGGCTGCGGTTCTCTTGGTTGGTTGTGCATCTTTTTCTTCCACACTTTTTCCTTCCACTCAACTTTCTGTTAACATGCTTGGATACAGCACTCTGTGAACAGCCAGCTTCTGTGGCCATGAATGTTTGTGGCTTACCCTCCTTGTGAAGGGTGTCAATGATTGTCTTCTGGACAACTGTCAGATCAGCAGTCTTCCCCATGATTGTGTAGCCTAGTGAACCAAACTGAGAGACCATTTTGAAGGCTCAGGAAACCTTTGCAGGTGTTTTGAGTTGATTAGCATGTCACAATATTCTAATTTGTTGAGATAGTGAATTGGTGGATTTTTGTTAAATGTGAGCCAAAATCATCACAATTAAAAGAACCAAAGACTTAAACTACTTCAGTCTGTGTGCACTGAATTTATTTAATACACGAGTTTCACAATTTGAGTTGAATTACTGAAATAAATGAACTTTTCCACGACATTCTAATTTATTGAGATGCGACTGTAAATGTACCGCCCACATTCAAACAACAGACCAACCTGCTTTATAGTAGTAACCACAGAGATCCCACTCCCACCTGAATTAGACATTTTATTAAATAATTTTACTATAATTCAGAAAACTAATTCCATTCGATCAGTACTTAGTGATTAGGGCTCCGACAGCTTCTGGTTCTCTTTTACAATATGTATTGATATACTTTTCAACAGTTTAAAGTCGCAATGAAATGTAAGTAGCTATAGATCTTTACTTCCATTTGAAATGAAAAAGAAAATCAAATGGGCAGGGACTTGGTTCTATCCATCGGTTGTTGATTAGATTTTGAACACTGCACTCACAAATAGAGGAAGATCAGAATACAATCTTGCAACTGATTGTAAGAAAGGGCGTAGTTTAAGCAGAATAAATGATTAGAAATATCCGCCATACATCATGATACAAGTCTGTCATTTGACAGGAAGATCAAGTTATGACATTTTGATTTATAATTACAAAGTATGAATAGATGAACCATTCACAGGCATTTAGAACATTTCATATGAGTGATTATAATAACCAAAAAGTTTGGTATATGAGTTCGTAAAGTATGCCAGACCAGAAACACAATCAATCTTCAAACATATGGTATCCTGAAGTAGGCCTATTCACACAGGTGGCTAAACAACTCAGCAAAACAAGACATGACATATTGTGCAAAGTACACAACATTAAATCTTGATTCTAATCAGGTCAGCAATTTGTTTTATCTCCAGAGATATGTGCCCATCCCAGATAGCATTGTTTATAGCGACAGTTTTAAAAGTCCAGCATGTTGCTCCTACCTGGCACTTTACTTACTATCTGTACTATACTGTACTTATACTGTAGATGTTACCTTCGTCTTTTCATCATATTAACAGAAATGGAGAGTCCACACCTGTATCATAAAGTGTACTGTAAAAAATAAATAAAAGGTGAAGAAATCCCTAGTAATTATTTTTTTTACATTTTCAAATACAGAAAAAGGAACACTACAAAAAAACATTCAAACTAAATGCAAAGTGCTGCATCATGATAATCGTGATCAGCCTCTCTAGTATGTAATTAACCTAAACTGGAGAGTATTAATCAGCAGTCCATAAAAAAGCTTTATGGCCTCCCTTCCAATTTGAGACTATTTGAGGGTCTTGAACTTATTTGCAGCTTAGAGTAACGTTGTGTGCACAGAGCAATTGCATGGCTTTCCGCCAGTGATTGTCAATCTGCTAATGCTCCTCGATTACCAATGTCCTCTCAAATAAGACAAACTGGATCATGGGGAATCAATCCATGCAACATTAGCAGATAGGCTCGACAACACATTGGACAGAGGGGAAGGTGAATGCACGAGTGTGTGAGTAGAGGTGAATGGCTTCTAATTCATCAGATTCTCTACTTTATGCCAGGTGAATTTCTCAATTTCACAGTCAGCGAAAATATCAGTGGGTGTTACACCCCTCATCATTCTGTGCTATGGTCCAGTCATCAGACAGCGGACAAGATCTTGTGAGTATGAGGAAAGGTAGCTTTAAATTTCCTCCAGTGTTTGGAAATATATTTGAACAACAATAGAATGAAACATCTGATACCTAAAATGAAAATAAAAAGTGTAAAATGAGCCAGGTTCACCAGCTTCTTTAATCCTCACTTAGAAACACTAAAATGTACAAAGTAAGTGGCTTTATTCGGAAGTATGTTTGTCAAAAATGAAGGTTATTCTGTGAACACAGAGCCAAAAGTTGGTAACAGTGTATAAACACACCTGACCCAATTCACTAAGAAATAAAACAAAACAAGACACTATAATAGCTCATTGTGAGTGACCATGTTAGCATTGCATGGTCACTATCATATAAGTGTGCCGATCTTTAACTGTGGGATCCTCGATCATTCAACTATTTTCAAACATTGTTATATAATGTAGCACTTCATAGAAGCAGAGCCACTGACTGCCTTCTCACTGTGCAGGACAATTTTACACTTCTGAGACAGCAATTTTCCCTATAGCAAGCTACCCTACTTGCACAGATTTGAATAATTCAGAAATGTGATAAGAGAGAAAATTTTCTGCAATTGGTCACGGTGTACAAGCAAAAACATTGCCTGATATCTCAGAAATGTGCCGTCACCTGCCGTGGTTTCACCTGATAGGAAGATACGGAAAGACAAATTTGTTTCGCTTAATTTGTGTTTTGTGTCAATGTGTTTTTGAGTTGGCTACACTTAATTACTTCCTAAGAAGCTGAAACGCTTAATTAATGTTGACATGCTTTGAATTAGCATAAACAGGCAGATACACTTGCAAGACAAAACAGCCCTCTGGACAGGGAGACATTAGCTTTGCTTTTTCTCTCCTTTACTTTGATTGTCAGGAGGGGGAGTCAAGCCGACAGGCCCGGAGGGAGAATGCCTGACAAGAGGAGAAGTACTTGCCATTTCAAAGCTCTCCGTGTTATCCTGTTGTTTTTAGGCAGCAACTTTCTGCCTAGATTTAGGAATAACATCATGTTCAACAAAACAACTAGTTCAGTGAAGTATATGTAATTGTTTATGGGTAGAGTAGCTTTATTAGTGATAAAAAAAACAGTCAAAACAAACCTTTAATCTGAAGATATATACTAGATACATGATTAAAGGTACAAAACCAAAAAAAGCAAAATGAAGATTATTTTCATGTTATGTCAAATAACCACTAAATGGCAGATTTAAAATGACATATTTTATATTTTTCATTTAATTTAAAATGTTATACAGATTACTTTTAAGTCTGTGTTATATCATGACATGTAAAAATAGAGGAAATTCCACTTTCTTTCTTCCGACCACTACTGCCACTGCAAACAACATTTTGATTGACACATAGGTTAGCACCATAAAAATAATATCAAATTCTTCACACCTTAAGGGGAAAGGGCTCTCAGTGCTTTTAGGTTACTAGAATTTGTCACAATGGCAATCCGAGTGTCTCTGAACACCTCCGTGAGGTTAGCAGAGTTAGCCATGTGTTTCTGACTACCACGCATGCCCTTTTTTGGGCTTAAAAGAGTGTTCTTTTCCAAGAGCCCAGGAGCAATTCCATCTAATCTACTTCCCCTCATCTACATCCTCAGCAGTTCTGCTAAAAATAGATTCAGACTAATCTCGAGATAAAATGTGTACACTTCGGTAATATTCTGGGTTCAATCAGTACTATGTGTCTGCTCCAATGTGGTTTATAATGAAGACAATACAATAGAAAGCAATACAGCGTGACATTATCCATTGTGGACAATAATTGGCCTGGACGAGATGGATAAGAGGATGTGTATTAATAAGCTGCTTAAAAAAATATCTTATTGCTGTATTGGTATGAATCTGTATTTTTATTTATTTATTTTTTTTTTTAAGTTTGTTGAAATGTCAATTACTACTTTATGAATCTGTTTATCTAGCAGGATGCTCCTGATATTCAGCCAAAGTCAAACTTGCGTTTTAATCCTACTATTAGGTTTAGGGCGTTAGCACTTCTTTTTGCAGTCAGGCCCTCTGAATCCACAACTAATACATTCCTCAGTTTAAACCTTTTATCGCTGCTTCAATAACGACAGGTGTGGGAATCCTCATTAAACGCAACTTCCTCATGAATAATTTTAATAAGCTAATGTTAAAGCCATTTTGCCCCTAAAGGCAAAGCCTGTCACAAGCCTTCAATTGGTTACTTATCAAAAACCGCCTTTTACAGTTAAATCCTCAGCGCACATGTGGTTGTTAATAGCTATCTTGCATTTCGCCCTCAAAACATTTCATGTCACAGTATGAAAACATAATATTAAAGCCTCTCAGGCTGTTCATGCAAAGTATTGATTTTGTTTGCTTCATATCTGAAGATGTAGCAAGCATGTATGCATGAGGCAGGTATTGATGCAAGGCACATACTAATGTATTTGTCATAAATTCTTACAAATGTTTTTCCCAAGAGCTTGCCGTTGTTGTGAGAGTACATTACTCGGCTTAAAGCAGAAGGCTAAAACTCCAGAGGCAGATTGATTTCACAACCCTTTCAATGCTGAGGCCTCATTGATCTGGCTTTCCTCAGCGTCTGACAGGGACCCCTGATGACAAATCTAAAATTTCCACCTCCTGTAATGAAGGGGATTGAGTTTTGTGTCAATTGCGAACAGCAACATAGTTTCCGGCCATGTCCATTTCTCAAAACAGGAGGTGTCAGAAAATGAAAATTGTTTCAGCAAGAAGGGCAATCTATTAAACTGCTTATAAGATACCTGCAAAACGACAGCGACAAAATCAGATTAAATGAACTCGCCTGTCTTTCTGGCAAAGCGTGCAGCCACAGCCAATTCATTCATTTTGGCGGATTAAACTCACTGCAGATTCTGACAACATGACACTGAGATAAAATCACACTTGTTAGAGGAAATCCAAGATTGCAAGATTTATGTTTGATGCACAGAAAGGTACATGAACAGCTCTCTGAGGTGATGCAGAGAAATGCTTTTGAGCTTACAAACTGTGTTCGATTTAAAACATTTGCAGAGGTCAACATTTGCCAATGTTATGAACAAACTGCTATTCATAGTTTTCACGTGACGTCACAGCCTTATGGGAATGCCCACCTGGAGGGCAAAACAAGGCTTTCTTCCGCTGCCAGCCAGATTGTACTAAGTGCTAATGTACTAAGACAGTGATATTAAATAGCATACGTGTTATTGATGATGCCCACTATTTACAGGCAAGCAGATGCACCGAGAATATAAATGCAACATGCCAAATTCAAAATAGAAAACCATTTAAAGAAAATTCTTAGTATGGCATTGATATTGGAGGACCAAACTTAAAATACACTTTATTAATAAAACATGTACAGGCCAGCAGAGGACCCAGAATATCAATAAACACACAAAGTTTCATGTTCAGCGTTTTCCCTTAGAAAACCATTATAGAAAGAAAATGCTTAAAATGCACGTTGCATTCATAATCAGGTCTCATCTGCTTGCCTGTATATAGTAGGCCTTATAAAGTAATTTTATACTGAATATCACTTTATTCTTTTAATACCACTGTCTTAAGGTGCGGCCCCATTAGCAAATCTAGGCAAAATAACCATTGGGTCCACTGTCAATAAGGTAGCGATGTACATACCACTACTCACACACTGTCAAACCAAGCAGCTTTCTGTTAATACAATGGACAAATCAGTCAGAACCGAAATTGTTTCAATACAAACATTCTTTCAACAGAATAAAGTCAGTCATACAGGTTTTGAATGACATGAGGGTGAGTAAATGAGAATAGAATTTTGATTCTCTTTTAAGCCATGTTAAGTGTTTTATAATGTCCTGCTGTTTTGGTGATTGAAATACCATGGTAGTTAATGTATATGGATATCAAGTGCCTAAAACTTGCAGTTTGTTCATATACCATTGTTTTTCTTCTTTTGAGAGGTGGTCTAATATTTGTAGCTTGAAACAGATGGAAAATTGACAGGCCTGAGCTGCAGTTCTATGGATGTTCAGCCTTCAGTCATGTGACTGAAAACTATGAAATAAGATTGCAGAGACATTAGAGGGTAGCACTACTCACCAGTTGGAGCCAGAAGCCTTGGGGGTGGTGGAGGAGGGGGTGGAGGGGGTAACGGTGGGTAGGGCCTACACTGGCATGGCAACTGGCAACTCCCTTCCAGCGGTGCCACTGTGGTTCGGGAGCATGATTTCTGGAGCTCCCCTCTCGCAAACTAGAGAGAAGAACAAAGCACAACTTATATTTAGTTTTTGTCACTTTCATCATCATGCCATGTGTAGCACAGCAAAAACTGCAATAGTAAAATGAGATTTTTCGCAATAGCCCTTAGAATTTACAATGAAGAGAACATCATAACACAAGCACTCTCTCGTATTTTCTCTCCGCACGTTGGCGATTGGGAGCTCCCTCCCACTAAAGTGGAGACTGAAGGGTGTGTGGAGGCTGAGGTCTCTCTAAGAGAGCACCCACCCACACCGCAGAGCCTAGGACCCCCAGAAGAGTGGGAGTAAGGAGGGGTGAACCCTGACACTGCCACCCCCTAATAGGCCATCCAGGAAACACTTCTCCTAGTCTTGTGAGCTCTGTTGCCACGGGGGACAGTAGTAAAGGACCAAAAGCCATGTCTCCAGAACTGATCACACGGTTCAGTATCTATGACTTTAGCTGGTGCTGGAACAAAGAGGAGGGGATGCTCTTTAAATAAAATGTAGTGCATACTAGTGCACTAGACTAGTAGTAAATACTACTATTGTAGAAATACTAGATGTGTAAGGTCAAAATATTACACACAAATATCCATGGATATTTTACTTGTAAGTGTATTAAAGTGAAATCTTCCGAAACTGCTATCTAAACATACTGATTAAACTAAAAAATATTTGAATGCCGTTTATGATTTAATAGTTGCCAATTGTATCTGACAGCGTAAAGGTATACAAATCCATAAGTAGATATCTAAATAATTACATATATTACATAAATTTCAGCGCAGTAAAGAATCACACAGTGACCGTTCTGCACGTGCGCATCCGCGACGCTCAGTTATTGAACCTGACAACGAATTATTATAAACGACTGAACTGCTCGGTCCAACTTACCTGAAATAATGGAAGAAACAGTGAGAGAAAACAGTGACTTAACAAAAACGGCAAAAAACCCAAACTAAGCGGCAATAAATTTCGGATAAACATTCCTCTTCTGTCTTTTCACAGTCCACCTGGCGAGGACGCGAGTCTGAGGCGCATAAAAGTCATTTATTATCCGCTTCTCAAGGCTTACCAACGATGTTTTCCCCGAGTTTGAGCAGACACGGTCTCTGAAACATTCTCGTCCAATTAAAGCAACAATAATTGGTGACATGGAAGGGTTTGAAGCGACATAGGAAGGACGCTAGCGCTGCTTCTGAGGAAAGTTGTTGATCCTCGGCGCGCTGCCGTGGCGCGTGCCGTCTCCACCGCACAAGAGTTCCAAAGCAAAGTTCTCTCCGCGCGCGATTCTGTGTGAGCCGAGCGCTGAATCAGGATTCATTTCTTGCCAGGCATGATAAGAAGATGTCAGTTCAGTTACTGACACTCAAAACGCCACAGAGAACCCACGCTGACTCGGTTAATCGCTCGAACGCCGGTGCTCAAGTAGGTCCCAAAACTGTAGACTGGGGATTCACCTCTTCATTACTTGTACAGCACCACCTGACGTGAACGCGTCCAGTGAGAGACGCGCGCAAAGATAACGCGCTGTTATTAATGTGCTAGCCATTTACATTTGCGACGTAATCACACGTTTTCTATCGCTTGAGATAAAGCGATGTATTTAACGAGGACCCTTGGGGTTATGTTTGGTTAGTTCACGGCGTCTGACAGTGAGCATGTATTCGGGGCGAGTTGGATGTACTCTGCAGAGTAGACAGACACATGAGGCAGTGAGGGGGAGAGCCGAGGGGGAGGGGGGCAGTTTGCCATCCACAGCTTTTGTTTAGGTGGTAGAATTTTAATTTTAGCTTGCGTGGTAAATTAAAGGACGTTTTCTGTGGATGTATTACCATCCACATGGGAATTGATTAACAGCAGGAAAACATTTTTTTTTAATTAAGAGACTTCAATAAATGGTCCAAATGTGTAGTTAGTCTAATTCTGAAATAAGACATGGAATGCCAAAATAAAGCAATTGTAACTGGCAGTAAAAGTGCTAAAGTACTGGAGCAAAGTGCAGTAAAATCTCGAACAGGAAGTGCGGGTGCCAGTCTATAAACACTTCTAGTTCAGTAGGCTTGTGTCTGAATGATGATTGTTGGTTGATGGAACAAAAACGTGGGTATTTTCTAATTATCGTATGACAAAACGTAACTAACTAGGCCTACAGTTTAGTCCTCGATGATATTACATATTCAAAGTTTATGGGTTTGAATCTAGATCACTGGAGGCAATAGGCAACAACATAGGCCTACTATTAAAACATGTCTGTTTGTTAATATTTACATTTACATTTAGTCATTTAGCAGACGGTTTTATCCAAAGCGACTTACAAATGATTACAATAGAAACAATGAAAACCAACAAAAGAGCAATAATATACAATTGCTATGACAGGTCTTGGTTATATTTATATGTGCATTTTCTTTTATGTATATTTTCTGTTCATTTAAAACTACAGAAACAAGACTGTTGCTCAGGTTGTATTTTGTACCTGGATGCCAATCATATATATGCATGTATAAATTATTATTATTATTAAACCGTATATAAGTTTATGGACAGTACTGTACATTATAGACAGTAAAGTGCAGTATTTTATATAGGACAGTATTGAACAGACAACGTGTCTATGCTTTGTAGGTTTTTTCATTCATGAAAAATTAAATATGGAATCAACCCTGCTTAAGATCCATATACCTAGTAAGGATTTAAATAGAAACAGAAAGGAATGACGAATGTTGGTTATATATAGACACATTATCAGCAAGATCTTTTTGTAATCTGAAATATGATTTAAGTTTAATTCCTTCTCCCACCTCTTCCTTTACCCAACTGCAGTGTGTGGTGACAGCTTACACCTTTGCACTAATACCCCCTCTTTCAGATTTAATTAGACTGAGAAGCCCTCTGATGTGATCATCCTAAACGAGGTTGCTCCACTAAATCACCAAAGCAATAAATTCCACCCAGAATAAATTGAATCTTAATTTATAGGTCTTGTTTTATGGACTGAGTCAGAGTCTGCCAGCACCTCAGACACCATGTCTCCAATGTGTTGTGTCTGTTTAATTACAGCGATCATTCATTGGCTCTTAAATATGAACGGGCGGATATTTTGATTTATTCCCTTGGTAAACACCACCAGGATTATTATTTAGTGCAGTTTAAACACACCTTTATCTAACAATCTGAAAGTAATTACGGTAGTTTAAAATATTATTTAGTCAATACTTCATATTAAAACCCACCTCTCTGGGTTTACTTTTCATAAAAGATCTGCAAACCAGTGCAAAGCTATTAGAAATGCAGGCACCATACATGCATTCTCCTGAGTGCTGGACAAATTTAGTCAAAATGGAATCAATGTGAGTGCTTGGTTTTAGTGATAGGCTCTAGTCCAAGTTAATGCCATTTCATTAGTTGAGACATGGCGTACTGCAGAGTAGATTAGAAATAGGAAGAGGGGTCGTCGCACAGGGAGGGCTGTATTCAGACAATAGCTGATCCTATATGATGCCAGGAAGTCCTGCTTGGTTTGCAGCAGTCCTCTCCCCTGCCTGCTGACCAACCCTAAAGGGTGCTGTAATCTAGTTAAAAAAGAGATTGATGACTCTGTGTACATTAAGGTAGATCTGTCCGATTGTTCGTCCAATTGAGTCCAGGCCATTAGGCCCGTGTTCAATCAAGATGAGCTCACGCTGCTTCTTTTCCTTCCTCTCCGTCTTTTCGATTTGTGTTCCTTATCTCCTGGACTTGAATTCTTTATTTATTCTTCCTCACCTAAAGAAACCCCTAGTCTATTCTGGGCTTTTTTTCTGCTGAAGATGGAATTGAATTGTGAATCAAACTGGCTGCAGTAGGTATTTGGCAGATTCAATAAGGATTGAGGGAACTTTGCACCTTAACAACCCTATACTTCTGTCTCAAGTTGGCGCCAGCTTCATGGCAATAAAGTAGTTTTGCAGACCACCTGAATGCTCTCGGTAGACAGTATGTCAATGCTCTTGCTATAAAAGAGATCAAAAAGACCTCTGGGATTTGATACTTTGGAAATTTTATAGGTGTACTCAAACAAGATGTTAGCATAACACAATCTAAAATGATCATGACTAAAACTTTAAGCTCTCAGTCTTTAGCCTATTATTGGGGTCTTTACAGCATGAAGACAAAAGGCACCACAAGAGATAGTATTTTAATCTCATATATTCATATTTTATTGATCCTGAGGTAGAAATCCTAAAGTACTTTTCTTTTGGTCTCTCAGAGGCCATTGCCTTCTTAATTTATATTTCTGTGCATGTTTTGACAAATATTTGTTGACAAATTGTACTGTAGCTAGATTTTTCTTGTCACTCAATCAATAATCCGATCATTTTATCAGAGTTTTGAAAAGCCAAAATTGACTTTCACAATGAAAGTGATAATGGTTAAAGCCTTTGATGTTGTCAATGACAAAATGTTCATGTTTAATTCTAAGAAATAATGTGGTTTCATCCGTCTTCTGAAAAGTAATTAAAATGAGGACCATCTTGCAAAGCTACAGTCATTCATAAGTACATTTGCAATTATCTTCATTTCTAAATAGAATTGGTCACTCATGCAGAAATGCTATACTATGAAAAATTAAGCAATTCAAAAGTGTGCTTGAAAACATTATTGATGATAAGCCACATGAAGTTGTTCCTTCATTATACGCAATTCTAACATTCAGAAACCTACGAAAAGTCAGCATGTTATAATTCAGACGTTGACTTGCCATGAACCGCTAAAATCAAGCCTTGTTAATTTTTAATTCGACCACAACTTTACTTCATGCATACTTTAAACTGAATATGTAACTGTTCAGATAAGTTGCTAAATATTGCTAAATATTGTCTTAGAAGATTCTCTTCTAACTGTTGCTCCATCTTGACAGTAACTGACCTGAAAAGAAAAGTAATAAAGTAAATAAAGACATTACGCTAATTCCCAGTATAGCACCCCTTGTGGTAATGCTGAGAATACAACACATACTTGAGCTCTGAGAATGTTTTGACCTATAATCGATTATTCTGTAAAACTTTAATTTATTTGTATCTATTCTACAGTACATTGTCATTTTCAATGCCTGGCCCAACCCAAAAGACAACCTGTATCATAATTCATAATGGGAAATCATTTTCATAAATGCAGCATTGTCTGATTACTTACTACTTCACAAACAAAACAAATAATCTACAGGTCTGAATGATATGACTTGGATTAAAGCACTGTACACTTCATTCATTTGTTTCATCACAATGTTTGATGTAAAAATCCATGTATAAGGATAAATAACTTGTGTGTAAAAGATTGTGGCCTTCAGATGAATCAAATAAAACAGCCTACCTCTTACTCTTGTCTTTCAGATAGGACTTCCACACCAATGTATTACTCCATGTCAGCTCTAATAACATGTTGCAAAACATTTCTTTGTGCTTGCATGGTCTCTCCATGATGTAATGCTCTATTGAAGCCTGTGAAGAGCACTTGGATATAATGCAGCTGAAGCACAGTGCCCAACCTTGCACGAGTCCTGGGGGGGAGTGAGGGGTGGGGGGGTTGCATGGGTAGACTGTGTCCTGAGATGGAAGGAGCAGTGGTGATAGATGATGTTGTGACAGCCGTTCGTTTCTTGCTGAGTTTTTTCCGCCCCAGGTCAAGGAGTGAAGTGGAGTGGAGTCAGCACAGCCATGGCGCTGTGATTTAAGGCCTGTGCTTCAACAGTAAATCGATCTGAGTGGAAGAGCCTGAGTAGCCAGCAGCAGAGAAGCAAATCCAGCAAGGTATCCCTCAGCTCCCAGGGAGCACATTGCACTTTCTGACAGGATAGGAGTAGCGCTGCCAAAAGCCTCTGCAAGCTCATGCAATTCCTAAAGTAAATCGCTACAGAGCATGTCTACAGTAAAGTCTGTGCTGTGATAAAATGGATAACAATTATTTTCTTTCCTGTGCAACATGTAACTTTGCCAGAGTCATTTTTTACTCAAGGATTTAAAATGGACAGCTGGACCACCTGAGCCTTTTTAAAGACTTTTTTTTTATTTTTTTTTAATAAACTATAAATATTATATAACATTTTAAACAATATAAACTGATTTAAGTAAATGTAAAGCTATTTACAATGTCTATTTTTTATTTATTATTTTAATGATTGTGAGCAGCATAATTATGCAGTGCCTTTTCAGGCAAGCAGTGTCAAGCACCAAAAGAAGCACCATAAAATCTGTCAGTGCAACTTGTGTACTATATAGAGTCAATGCAACTTCTGAAGAATACAGAGTTGTGGTGCTTTTTGTCGTATGGAATACTTTTTGTCCTTTGTGGATGATCTGAGAGAGCTTATGAGAGAGTAGTAGCCTATATTTTCATTAGGCTTACAGCCACCGAATGTTTGCTCTGTGATGAATGATCTTTTACTTTTTTCATGAGCCATACATCTCTCTTCTAACTGTCAAGGTAACTTTTAAATCTAAGCTGAGAACAGCTTTAAGTGCCATTGCTGAAGGATGCTTCACTCTCTACTGCGAAAGATAGCTAATGGCACTTTACAGATAACAGGACACAAGTGATCTGCAAAAGCTTTTAGCATTAGCATTAGCATTATCATTAAGAGGTATTGCATAATATACGTCTTTGCATTCACCTCCGTTGATCTTTGCGTCATGCCTGACAACAGAGTTTAAGTATTTTCCAAACATGGTGAAGTCCTGGTCCTGGGCTATAAGTAGTGTAGATGCCCATTGATTATATCTTATGGCATCATGAGCAGAAATAAACTGTAGGCGTTCTGAGTTGAACTGACATGCAAATTACAGAGTCATTACTTTTACACAGTAATGAAATGCTTGACTGGACCATTAACACCTCATGACTTAAACTAAAGTCATACCTTAATGTTTATACAGTGGTGTAATTGTGCAATTCTATAGGGTTTTTCCTATGTCTGGTACAACATCTATAATATCATGAAATATATATATGTGCTGCTTGCAAGGAAATTATTGTGTCAGAAAACAAGGTTCATATTGACTGGTCGTCGACTTGGAACTAGGTGATGTAGTCATGGCATCTGCCAGCTTACTCAGCCATACTAAGCAAATAAACCTTGACCCCTTGGTCACAAAACTATTTTCACATCTAATTACTCAGCTGTAAAAGATCTGTAGGTTTAGTATACTTTGTACTGGCACATTAGTCTATTTTGTCCAGGAACATTACACTATGAAATTTTTGGTTATCTGAAAGAAGCTAATTAATACTTTTATTAAACAAGGATGCATTAAATTATTCGAAAGTGACAGTAAAACATATTGTTTAACCCATTTATTTAAAAATGATTGGCTTTATTCTGATTAAACAGGTGTCAAATGAATTGTTAAAAATGGAATAAAACTTAGACATGATCTGTGGATGTTGTTTTTGTCTTGTTTATAATTGTTCTATTTTGGAGTAGCACGCCAGGGTTGATAGAGTCTGGTTTGATGAAATGCTGACCTGACCTTTGTCCTTGCCATTCTGATGTATCGTCATCACCTGGCTCAACAGCACCGGTCAGTTCAGAGAACAAATGGAAAGATTACAGGGGAGTGAGGGAGGTGAGTTGTCAGTAAAATACTATGAGCTGATATGTCAGAATGAACAAAAATAACACATTGTAACGGACACACACACCCACGCCGAGGGCCTCATTTCCATTTCTTGATGTTTTTATTTGCTTTATTTTCATCTAGCTCTCCCAAGATAATGTGATGTCTACATAAAGGGATAGTTCACCCAAAAATAAAAAATTCTGTCATCGTTTGCTCACCCTCCTGTCGTTCCAAACCGGTATGACTTTCTTGAAGATATTGTGAAAGGCATCTCTGTGCTTTTTTCATCCATACAATAAAAATTAATGATGTCCAACATGAACAAAATCAATTGAACAATTCTTCAAAATGTATTCTTTGGTAACACTTTAGTATAAGGACCAGTTCTCAGCATGCATATTACTAGCATATTGGCTATTTATTACTTATAAAGATATATTCTATACATCCCTATTCCTACCCAATTCCTACACTTATCAATACCTTATTAGGAGTTTTATTGAGGCAAAAGTCATAGTTACAGTTAATTAATAGTGAGAATTGGACCTTAAAATAAAGTGTTACCTATTCTTTTGTCTTTTGCAAGAGAAAGAAAATGCATAAAGGTTTAAATGACATGAAGGTATGTAAATAATGACAGAACTTTCATTTTTTTTGAGTGAATTATCCCTTTAAAGGGGTCTCAGTTTGGTTCTTTTAAAGAGGACTCAAGTGTGACAATAGCCTTGGTCAAATCTATTTTTTCTTTGAAAAATGTCATAGTATCAAATGTCAGACCATGGCAAAAGATCAAACAGGGCTTTAGTCCAAAGACCTTCCAGAGATGGATACGCTGTGTATGGTATCGCAAGTCTGCAGAGGGGAGATGTTTATTTTCCTGAAAACTAGCCGGCCAACATCAATAGCAAAAATTAACATGAACAATGTGGTGCAATCTTTTGTATTAGTGTCGTCATGCAGTATGTTGTTCATACATCACTTAGGGCCTGAGATATCAGTCTGTGTCCTTGTGTTCCTTTGAATGGATTAATGACTTCTTTTCATTTATTATCTACAGGTAAGGGGCTTTGAAACGATGGATGCATTGTTAGCCCAGCCATTATTAACTCCCAGGCTCCAGCTTGGCCTGCATGATGAAAGAGAGCAAAATGAATGTGATGATAATAGACATAGATCCACAGCTGTGGGACTGAGAGCCCCTCTTTGTAACTGAGCTTCTATTTCAGTTTGAATGATTGAACTTCGATAGCCAAGAGCACCTCTTTTCACCTTTTGTCTGTCAGACATTAGCTAGGTATCGTTTAGACTGGAGTGATCATAGCATAGAATTGTGTTTGAAATTCCAGCACAAAGCAGTTTTAATGATTCAGAAGCAGTTCTTAAATGATATTCTCATTTCACAATTTCTTGCTTACCACCCTAAATACTAGAAAGTTTTCATTGAGGATGCTTTTTTTCTTCTTCTGTGGAACACAAAAGAAGATATTTTGAAATATTTTTGTTTATTCAATGAAAGTCAGTGGGGTTATCCAACCATTGATTTTAATTGATCGGGCAAAAACAGCTGAAACATTCTTCAAAATATCTTCTACTTAACAAAGATACAGGTTTGGAACAACATGAGGGTGATTATATGATGACAGATTGCAGTATATTATTAATACTGTGTTGTGTATGGTTATTTATAGAATGAGCCATAAAATTATTTGACAGCATAGAGTGTGTATCACAGATCAGCCGTTCTATTTTTAAAGCCTTTATTATTTCCCTTGTGACTGGCAGGATGGATGTTACCAGCCCAAGGCCCTTGTATAAGGATCTGATGAGCAGCATCTCAAGTGGATCACTGATTGTGACCAGCTTTGATCATATATGCAACATTTAATATGAGGGATCAGTGACGATGGAACAATAAAAGTGATTGAAAGTGTATTTGGAAAAATTAGACCATAGTTGATGGTAGCCATTGACTTCCATAGTAAATTTTTCTATATTATGGAAGTCAATGGCTACCGTCAACTGTTTGTTTACAACATTCTTCAAAATATCTACTTTTGTGCTCAACAGGAATAAGACACTCATACAGGTTTGGAACAACTTGATGGTGAGAAAATGATAACGGATTTTTCATTTTTGTGCGAACTATCCCTTCAGCGACAGTAAAGACACTCGGACCCTGTGGCAAGCCATTCAGACCATCACTGACTACAAGGCCCCGCCACAGGCCAGTGACGATGACACATCCCTACCAGAGGCACTCAACCACTTCTGCTCACGATTTGAGATACAGAACGACACACCTGCACAGAAACTACCCACATCTCCAAACGACCAGGTACTCTGTCTCTCCCCAGCCGATGTAAGGAAGACCCTATCCAGGATTAACCCACAAAAGGCTGCGGGCCCTGACAACATACCTGGACGTGTACTGAGAGACTGTGCTGCACAGCTAACGGATGTCCTAACAGACATCTTCAACACCTCGCTGAGCCAGGCAGTCGTCCCCACGTGTCTCAAATCCACCTCCATAATCCCAGTACCAAAGAAGTCACATGTGTCCTGTCTGAATGACTATCGTCCCATAGCACTGACCCCAATCATGATGAAGTGCTTTGAGAGGTTAGTCATGCATCACATCAAGTCCAGTCTCCCAAACACGCTGGACCCATTCCAGTTTGCATACCGTCCAAACGGTGCCACGGATGATGCAATATCCACCACTCTCCACCTAGCTCTTACTCACCTGGAACAGAAAGACTCCTATGTAAGAATGCTGTTCATTGACTTCAGCTCAGCATTCAACACAATAATCCCACAACAACTCATCCACAAACTAAACCTGCTGGGCCTTAACACCTCCCTCTGTAATTGGATCCTGGACTTTTTAACTGCAAGACCTCAGTCAGTCCGTGTCGGCCGCAACACCTCTAGCACTACCACACTGAGCACAGGTGCCCCACAAGGCTGTGTGCTCAGCCCGCTGCTCTTCACACTGCTGACCCACGACTGCACTGCCAAGTCCAGCTCCAACCACATCATCAAGTTTGCTGATGACACAACTGTGGTAGGCCTCATCAGCAACAACGATGAAACGCACTACAGAGAGGAAGTGGCACAGCTGGCTGAATGGTGTGGTGCTAACAACCTGTCCCTCAATGTGGGTAAGACAAAAGAGGTTGTGATGGACTTCAGGAGAAACTCTGTTGACCACCCCTCACTGACCATCAACGACTCAACCATGGAGAGAGTCAGTAGCACTAAATTCCTGGGGGTGCACATCACAGAGGATCTCACCTGGACCACCAACGTCACATCACTCAACAAGAAGGGACAACAGCGCCTCCACTTTCTCCGCCGGCTAAAAAGGGCAAGTCTCCCTCCACCCATCCTCACCACTCTCTACAGGGGCACCATTGAGAGCGTGCTGACCACCTGCATCACTGTCTGGTATGGGAACTGCAGTGCTGCTGACCGCAAGACCCTACAACGGACAGTGAACACTGCCGCAAAGATCATCGGTGCCCCTCTCCCCTCCATCCTGGACATTTTCCTTGCACGATGCTCCAGCAAGGCCTCCAGCATCGTGAAGGACCCCACCTACCCCTCCCACAACCTCTTCCAGCTCCTGCCATCAGGTAAAAGGTACCGGAGTATCAAAGCTCGTTCAGTCAGATTGCTCAACAGCTTTTTTCCCCAGGCCGTGAGCGCTCTTAACTCCAATCTCCCTGTCCCCCTCTGAAACCATGAACACCTCAGCCCCCCAACTCATAAATAACTATTGACAATTTTCCTGAGTGCAATTCTGAGTGTGCTACACACAGGTGAGTGGGCTATATAAACCACCTGTAGTTGCGCACTTGTCCCACTATATGCACACTAGACACTTTCTATAAACACTCCCTGCTACAAAGACTCAATAAGATAATATATGTTTACTTGAACATTGCACTACAAAATAATATGTTTACTTGAGCATTGCACTACTAAATCTTTTTGCACTATGCGCTGCTTCCCACAAAACCTCTCCTCTGAACAATTTAATGTACAAAATATATTTTTTTCTGCACATTTTCATGTACAAATATCTCTTTAGCACAATTTCGTGTACAGTATTTATGTAAAGTTCTTGTACAGTCTCAGTTTGTGTATGTGTAGTCAACTAGGTATAGTAGGTATAGTAGTTATAATATTTATAGTATATGTATAGTCAGATGGTTAAACTGTTGTATAGCTCTATTGTTTTTCCTATATTTGCATTGTTGTATGTTTATCTTATGCTTAACTAGTATGTAGCACCGTGGTCCTGCGAGGCACGACACTTCATTCCACTATATGTCCACACATGTAGCAGAATGACAATAAAGCTCAACTTGAACTTGAACTTGAACTTGAAAACTTTATAGTTATACTTATCAGTCTAGTTAACATCTTTGATGTGAACAGGCCTTTAGTATGATCAAAGAAGTTGTGGAGTTTTTTCCCAGCCATCTTCACATCGTACATTTTACAGATGCAACTATATTCTAGTCTAGCATCATTCTGTCCAAGACTTGCTTTCACTGCACAGTTATCAGTTAGTATCAATGATCTTTTTACTAGATGAGAGAAATTATTTTAAATGTCAGCAAAACACCTTTTCCGAGAGTCATAATGTAATGGTTTCTGAGAACTGAGTCGGGAAGCCTGGGGAGGACAGAGAGAACTCGTGATTGTGGTGTGAACAGCGGACAGTGAGTGGGTTTCTGCTGCCAGGTGCGTCTGGCAGGGTAAATTATGTGACTGATTTACCTCATCACAGCAGCACAGTTGGTTGTGGATAACGGGGCATGAATCATGCAGTGTCCTCCAGAGGGGGTCACCACTTTCAATGTTAACTCCTGTCCACTGTGCATCTTTCCAAGTTTGGGGTTTGTAAGATTTTTAAATGTTTTTGAAGGAAGACTCTTATGTTCACACTGACTGCATTTATTTGATTTGTGTGGAGAGAAATTACTGTATGTACTATATTTTCTTACTTACTGTACACGCAAAGCTGAATTTTCAGCAGCCATTACTCCAGTTCTTTAGTGTCACATACTGATTTACTGCTCAAGAAGCATTTGTTTTTATTGTCTGTTGAAAAAAAGTTGCATCGTGTAATATTTTGTAGAAACTGTGGTCCTTTTTTTCAGGATTCTTTAATAAATTGGAGGTTAAAAAGAACAGCATTTGTGTGAGATACAAATCTTTTTCTAACATTATAAATATATTTGCTTACATTTTCTATTGTTTTACTGTCACATTTGAACAATTTAATGTGTTCTTGATCAATTAAAGAATCTAAAAATATCTAAAAAATAATACAGTAATTGTGCAGCATTCTACAGGTCAACAATGACTCAGAGTCAATGGCCCAGAGCTGATGTCTGGCAGATGCCACTGCAGATCTTTGCATCCATCACATGGTGGTCTAGAATGGTGCTTGCCAACTCAGAGGTTTACATTTGCTATTAGCTTTGATTCATGGTGTAAGGTTAAGAAAATGTTCTAGCAGCACTGTCAGGTTTATTGTACACATTGTTCCCATACAAAATGAGATCTAGGCACTAGACACAAGAACATGCTCTCCATAAGTATGTGTATTGTTAGCTGCATTTTAAATAAATCCTTTGTGAAAGAAAATCAATTAAATAAAACGTTTGAACAGCATGGACATATTAAATCTTGGACAGTGAGGCTTAATGTTTTTGCACTAAATCTGGCACTCAGTTATAAATGAATGCACAACACTAGATCTTTCAAATCTGAGCTTGAGTTAATGAGACGCAGCTAAGCCTAGAATCCTTCGAAAATAGTTTGATTATGAAGCTAATTGATTTTTACAAATAAGTGAACATGTTGGTAAACCGCACATGAATGCTGACAGGCTAATTAAATATTCCAGTAATGTATAATCTGACCACAGATTTAATCCAGTCTAACTGAAACAGTCCCAAATCCTAATGGTAGGAGTCAGTGCCTCTTCTAACATGAAGGACACTTTGTCCTAGTCATGCTTTTTTCTGGTCTCACTCACCATCAAGTCATCTCATTAAATCACTGATCATCTCAAGTGCTGTCACCAGCAGATGCTGCACATAAATGTGGTTGAAATAAGATGCATTAAAATATATAAATATATGGGGGTTTCAAATGTCTTGAAATTGATGAAATAATGAAATATACACCTATAGAATATTTACGATTTAACAACCAAAAGCTACAACTGAGATAAGTATATGACTGAAATATCAGATGATCTTCTTTTTTCCAACACAATAAGTGGATTCTGTCATGCTTTCTTCTAATTCAACAATGCAGCCACAACCCGGCTTTCACCTCAACAGTAAAAATTGCGAATGCATAAAATCCCCAGCTGTCTTTGATCTAATTAAGCTGAGTTTTCATTCCTCGTTTGTCATTTTGATTCAGTCTATAGGACCCCAGTCAGGCAGAGCCATTGACTGAACTCAGCCTAGAAATGTAATGTACCAAACGTGATTGCACACATGATGTGAATGCTTTTTGAACGTATGCCCATCAGCAACACAGCATTATACAACTGTTACTTCCAGTATTCAAATTTGATTGGTCAAGTAGCGTTCCATGAATGCTGAATATAACAGTCTAACAGCACTGGGACTTTTACTGTTTGTACCACTCTGTTTATTTGTGTTTGTGCATTCAAGACATTAATGGTGGGCATTTTTCAGTGATTCTTTATGCGGGTTGCATTGTTACAGTCAAGTGACTGTCTTTATTGGTCCGTCATTCATTTACTCAAATGATTCATTCAGAAACACAGTTTTATAAGTCTTTCCATTTGAGTCATTGAATAACTGATTCAAAACGCATTTATTCAGGAACAAAACGTTACATTTACATTTATTAAATTAGCAAATGCTTTTATTCAAAGCAATGTACAAATAAGGATTACAACAAGCTATTCTTGTCTTTGTGAGTAAATCCACGAATCATCCAATCAACCAATTCTTTCAACAAAAAAAAAAAAAAAACTTGCTGTATTGGAAATCGTAACCTTACTAATCTGTACATTACTTCATTAAAAAGTCCAATGAATGAGTACAGGAAAACGAGTGAGTGAATTAAGTGTGCTAGAAGTGCTGCGAGGAAATTCATTCAGCACAGTGCATATTCTGTTCTCTAGTAGCTGTTGTGTGTACATCAGTTGTATACTCACTATTTAGGTGCATTATGTATGGTGGCCCAGTAGTGAACAACACAACGAAATCTCCACAACACAACGAAATTAGCACAACACAATGGAAACAAGTTGCAACAAAACAAAATTAGCACAACACAATAGAAGCAAGCCACACAAAAAACAAAATTAGCTCAACACAACAGAAACAAGCCACAACACAATGAAATTAGCATAACACAATGAAATTAGTCCTGTGCATTGTGTTGTGGTGATTTCATTGTGTTGTGGAGATTTCATTCTTTGCGTTGTGCACTACTGGGCCACCATAATTATTGGACTGAATGAGTGCACTTGAAAATGTCTACTATCATTTTGGACACCCCTACAAATGGCCACTTCCTGAAATAGTGCACTTGTTCATTTATGAATGAGACTCATTGTGAGTGAGTCCTTGAATTATTCCCTCAACTGATTCTTTCCAAAAATAATTCAAGTGAATCCTTAAATAATTCATTGATTCTTTCAAAAATGGATTAATTCAGGGATGAAACACCACTGTTTCATAACTATAATGTTGCTCTTTTATAACGTTGCTTTTTTTAAACATTGTTTGGACTTTGCTTTCATTTGTGTAGCAAAAAATACATTATAATATTGTGTCTAAATTACTCAATATTAACTTTTGGTGTATTCAACTGTTGTACAAAAGCAGTGTCACACTCACAGTCGTTCGTCTGAATATCAGTGAATATTAAATGCATGTTGCCATTTGCTTTTTTTAAGAATCACAATCTTAGCATTTTTTTCTTTATTCATTCTCAGAAATAGGACAATAGTTTTGTTTCTGCAAGTCACAGGGTAACTGCATAAGTGCAACTCTGGCAAAATAGGCGCTCTTTAACAGATGTTGTCATTAAGCAGAAAGTAATTTCCGAACAAAAGCTGTTGATCCAAAAATAACACACCATCCTTTAGTAACATTGTGGTTAAGCCTTGAACAAGTTAGAGAAATGGCACAGCTGTCTTTTACACAAAGGCTCCATCTGCTGGGGGCATTGAAACACCAAGTCATCTCTCAAATGCTATGATCTGTGTACCCTTAAAATATCATACTTTGCCCCTTTTGCTGTCTTTATGCTGATTTATGTTGACCACCGACGCTGTTTAACATTTCTAACATGAAGAACAGATGACTCTGTAATTTCGAAGCCTCTTTGAATAGATTTGATTTGTCAGCTTTTTCATATCGCAAAGCTACGTACAGCCTTTAGCAAACCAAGCAATGAGTTCAGTGTCGATAATAGCATTTATCTCTCTTGTGAAGCTGTGATAATGGCAATGCAGTTTCAGCAACGTTTTTTTTCTCCTTCTAAGTCTTCATGCTGACACTAAATTATAAGAAACAAAAGTATGTAATGCACAGAAGAAGACAAGATGAGAATAACACAAAAGGAGGAGATTGTGTTAAAAAAATACCCTGTCCTCACTTATTTTCGTACTGGTCATATCTTAGATTTGTGTCTATATTTATGAAACTTTTAGATGACTATTTTTAGGTTTTATTTTGAAAGTAGAGGCCTACAGTAAAAACGGTTTGATGCATTATTCATCTGGCTAAATTTAGAGGGGCTGTATTAAGACGGGACACTCAGACTACGGTCTGATGGCGCTGTGTTCTGGGTTGGACAGGGTTACATCCTATTTATTCTGAGCCCTCTGTGCTATTAATAATCTGCCACTCGGATGTGATAGTGACTTGTTTGGGGAAGCCCCTAAATGCAGAATGTGGTTCATTTAGGGCTATGCCTGTCTCGCTGTGTGTGCTGCATGAATTTTTCATGATGTTTTGTTTTTTTTAGTACTGCCGTGACTGGACACAGTGTTTAAAAAACAGTGCTGCCTTTCAAGACATGTAAATGAACAAAGAAGAAAAAATGTAATCTTATCTAGAGACCTATTCTGTAAAACATTCTTCAAATGATCTTTTTTAAATATTATTTTATGAATTTTTGAAACTCCTGCTTTTTAAAAAAAAAAAAAAAAAAAAAAAAGTTTAATTTCATTGCTTTCTAGCGTACACTTTCTAGTTTTAGCCCAAGTAAGAATTAAGTTAGTACAAGAAAAAAGACTAGTTTAGTACCCTTTTAAATGTTTGTATATTTATTTATTTACTTATTTATTTGCTGTCACCTTAAAAGATTCAAACAGCCATTGTATGTTACTGAATTTATGTTTGTTAAAATATATAAACATTGATTTATATATTTTAATGTTTATATTAACATGTTTTTTTTATATATTTTTATATTGTTCACTATTAAAAATGTAGCTGCAGATTTACTATAAAATCTTACTTTAAAAATTTTGTGTGCATAGTTTCATTCACTACCAGTGTTACACCACAAGAGAGCACTAAATCAGTGCACTTAATGTAACTGGCTTCTGTGTGCTGGAGTTTTCAGTATACTTAACCTTATGTTGTGTTCCAGTCATTTTGACCCAGGAGAGATTTTCATTTTCCCTATAGCATTGGACTTAAACATACTGACCTTGCTCTCACAGGTTATAACAACTTATCTAAATAAATAAATAGAGAGAGAGAGATTTTTTTCTTCTTCTTTGGGATTTTTTCCCAACTTGTTACACTTGTGGTGTTCCTGTTCAAAAATAACCAGCCTACAAAAAATTGTTTATGAATTTCTCATTATATTATTACCAAAAACTGAATTCAATCTTTTTTAGGAACTCTCGGTTAGCTTAGGTTTTGTAGTTCTTTTTGGAACTGATTGATCGTAGACCTCATTGATCTGAAATTATGCAACCCAGTTTTTGAGGGAACACTGCCAAAATTATTAAATAATGGCTTTGCATTAATGCATTAATTAATTTGACTTACCATTTTTTTTTCTTTTTCAATTCTGCTCATAAATACTGCTTCAGCTTGTTAGATGTTTATGTCCTGCCAAGGCATAAACAAAAAAAAATAAATAAATATGAAAATTCAATTAAATTTGAATTTCCCACAGTGTGGGAAAGTGTGAGCCTTATGACACCTTAACTGTGTGTACATCCTCACAGCAAACGGATACAAACACACACACACCCCCAGAGACCAATTCACCCAGAGCTCACTTATTTATCATGCACACATACTCCACACACACACACACACACACACACACACACACACACACAACTGTGGTCACGTATCTTCTATCTTGCTTATCCTCGCCTTAAGGCACTGTGTGTGTTTTAAGCTCTGTTGTAACATTTAAACCTAATCACTTAAATACTTGAACTCATTTCATGTTTTGTAATGCATGAATGCACAGATATCAAATAAATCCAGTCCTTTCCCTCATAATTCTTCTTTATTAAACAGATATGCTGAAGCAGAACAGACACGAGCACAGTCTTATTTAGCTGTGAGCAGGAGGGAAAGAACATTCTGTCCCAAGTTGTGGGAATATCAGGAAACAATGTTTGCTCTAGAGACAGTATTGCCGCTATTTACATGTTAATCTTTGAGAGATCAGCTGCAGCATGCCAGAAAGGGAAGGAGCATAAATCTGTTTTATTTTCAGTATACAAATCAGGTGCACTTTATTAAATCTTTCTAAAATTAATTGTATATAGCATCACTTGTCACATTTTTAATATTTGTACACTATCTGAAAAGCAACAGGAAACAATGGGTTAACGATGGATAATCTGCTTTTGATAATGATAATAAAACTCTGCTTGACTTTCCATAAGCAGAGCCTAACAAAATAACCATTTTGTTTCTCTGGAACAATTAGCTGCAGGTCTCACAGTACTTGGGGGGTCTGCTTGTTTCACTGTGGGTCGTTTTGAGTTTCACTATATTGGATTTAACTGGAGACATTGGGATGAGTGACGCACTATTGAATTTAACCCAGGGGAATCACTAAAATTCATGCAGAAAGCTACAAGCTAATCATAACTGAAGTAGTTAAACTACAGTCAAGCTACTGCTTTGAAAAGTAGTTAGCTGCATTACAAGATACTGACAAAAAACACATCAAATTAAAGGGGTAATATTTTCATAATTACTACTTAACAACAAAAAAAATAAAATTTAGGCCTGTAAGTTAATCAGAAGTATATTTTTGCTCATTTAACAACAATTAGTGTTACAGTATCAAACTTGAACAGGTCTATGCTTATACCACAACAAAAACATCTGGGACTCGAATTGGTGAATCATTTTGTCAATCCACTCATTTAAATGAATCATCGAATGAACCAGACTTTTCAAAGCAATGTGAGAGAACTGGCCATTTAGGATGAACCGATTCACTATAATGAATTAAACTTTCTATTGCTACATGTGGGAGACAGGACCTTTTATCAGGAACCGATTCACTAGAATGAATCAGACTTTCCAGGGCTGCACACGCATGAGAGAAAGGACTGTTTAAGATGAACCAACTCAGTAGAATCAATCAGACAATGCTACAGTAGACATATGAGAGTACCATTTAAATGCTAGCATTTGATTTCTTCTTAAACTTAAACAGTAAAACAGCAATAAAGTGTTTCTCTGCATAAGTACTCGGTTGATAAATTAAGGAAAAAATATACTACTGTAACAATAGCTTTCTGCTGTCACGCTGATATTAAATGTAAAAGCATCACTATAGTTTAGTTTGTTAATTTTCAGTTCTACGGCACAGTGTTACGATTTTAAAATGATGGTGAAAAATTATAATATAACAGCAAAACAGACCAGATGTTCAGGTTATTTTGTTATACATTTCTTAAGACTAGGAATGCATCTTATTTCCTTTATGAAGATTTAAGGAAACTTATTAAAACAATGTTAGAACAGAAATAAATTCATGTTACCACAGTGAGGCTGAATCTCAACATTCCTGCTGTTCTGGAAAAATAAACAAACAATGGGGATTCTAAAGTGCTTGAGACCAGGGTCACTCTCTGCAGTCTTTGAAAAATGGATGTATCCGAATGTCCCTACACTTAGCATCTCATTTTAGGGACTAATTGAGTCTCGTGTCTAGATCTCCAAGCGCATATATGCTACTATGCTCAAAAATGTTGGAAATAACAAAGAGAAGATACAGGGCATTTTATTTATATCCAGTTTGCTAAAGAAAAAAAAAATTCTTGCTCATCTAAATATATGAAATACCGATTAATATTCCCCTTAGCAGGCATGAGTAGACAAAATAAATTAAACACATATTTGGGTAACACTGTAGAATATGGTCCCATTAGTTAACATTAGTTAATGTATTAATGAACACTGGCAGAGCAATACATTTGTTATAGTATTTATTCTTTTTTTTTTTGTTAATGTTAGTTAATAAAAATTCAACTGTTCATGTTAGCTCAGGTCCATTAAATACTATTAACAAAGACTAATTTTGATTTTAATATTGTATTATTAAATGCTGAAATTAACATTAACCAATACTGAATTCACGGAATTGAATCTCTTTTCCTGGCACTTCAAATGGCTCAGCATAATTTTGGGGGGAAAAATTATTTTAATTTTTTTTACAAAGTGTACATGTGAACAGCATCATTATTACAACAAAACATTTTTGACTGCAATGACCTTAGCCTGTCATATAATAGGGTTTCCTTTGCTCCAAGGAGGATTGAAACACTCATGGACAAACATTGACCGTATCATGTTTGTGTTTTGGATGTTATCAAGCACATCAGTGTTCTGTGTAGTTTCCTGAAGTATACAGACCTTTCGAGATACTCAGTGTGGGTGGAAGCTTGCCATTTAGCCAGCAGCTATCACCTTGGAACTCTCCTGAAGCTAAGCAGAGCTGAATCGATACCTGGATGCGATACTCCTGGATAAACAAAGGGTAGCTGCTGGTGTTGTTTAGCCCAGCAGGGGGTGATCACCCTGTGATCGGTGTGAGTCCCAGTGCACCCAGAACAGTCACTGCATAGGATACTATACTCTGAAAAGGCACTGTGCATCAGATGAAATGTTCAACCGAAGTTCTGACTTTTTGTGGTCATGAAAAATCCCAGGGTAATGGTTTAACCCTGGTGTCATGGCAAAATTTGCCCACTGGCCTTCTAATAACCTTCATCTATGAATTGGCTGTGAATCTGCTTATTCAGTCTCTGCTCCAACTTATGAGACATTATTGAAGTGATTTTTCTCAAGAAATCTCATTACTATGTATATTTCTAAGCAGTGCCCCCAAGGCCAGAACAATTAGCACAGCGAAAACACAAAGTTATCAACCAAAAACAGATGGTGTAAAAAGAAACTTTATTACATGAGAAAGCATACAGTCATGCATGTAATAAGGGCCACAGTCCTAAGGCATTAAACACCAAGGAATTAAAGTTCTTATTAGATTCAAATGGGGCCAATTTCTCCCTCCTAATTGAACAATTGTATTATTGTATAGTTTTATTATTTTATTATACACTTTATTATTGTTATTATTATTATTTTATTACTTGTGATGTTGCTCATGTTTTAAAGATCAAAATTTTTCACTGGAGGTGAATCATGCTTTAGAGGCAGCCAGGTCTGTCAGTGGTACACGACACCCGGTAAGTTGACCGTGACGGAGGTGTGCGTTCTTCAAGATGGTGGGGGTTTGGCTCTCTGACGATATTCTGGGATGTGGTGCAGAATCCACCCGGCGGGGGCCAGGAGGGCAATGGCAAACACAGACATGATGAAGAAACTTTGCTGCGGAAACACACATGAAATTTAACAGCTTTAAATACTTACCAAATTTGCACTGCTATTTCATTTTAAAACAGTAAAATGTAAAATATTATTACACTTAAAATACTTAACTTACTTATATACAATATGCTCAAGAAACATTTTCTCATTATTATCATTTTCAATTATGTTGTTTGTGCTGCTTAATATTTTTGTGGAAAACCACAATCCCTTTTTTAGGATTTTTTTTTTTTTTTTTTTCATAAATAGCAAGTTCAAAATTACAGCATTTATTTTAAACAGAAATCTTTTGTAAAATTATATATGTCTTTACTGTCACTTTTGATCAGTTTAATGCATCCTTGATGAATAAAAGAATCAATTTCAATGAAGAGATGAAAATCATACTGACCACAAACCTTTGAACAGTTATATTATATTATATATTATAATGACTACATTTATTCTACTAACTATGTGAACCAATATGATGTTTGGATGGTTTGCTTGACTTGACATTCTTATTCTGTTTTTGTCTAACCACAAGGATTATGTTATTCAATACAAGGAGTCATCCAAGTGAATCCCATTATCTCCACTGACCTCAGTTAAACTAATGTTGGCTGATCCCATGAATCTTTGCAACCTTTTAGGATTTTGTAATTTTTTCACTCACCCCAGGTCCGATCTTGCTTTTGGGTGGTTTGCTGTAGATGCTGGAGTTGCGTTTCTGGACGATATCCCTCGCTCTGCAGACAGTCACCAGCTGCACAGCTCCCCTCAGAAAGGTCAGCATCCCACCAGCTGTATGGGTCAGCACCAGTAAGTCTGGATGTGTCTGAGAGAGAGAGGCTAAGGGAGAAGGAAAGGGGGGATGTTCAATGGGTGCAACCCCTGGGTTTCCTGCCTCAAGACTGCTGAAGAGAAAATAGATGTATCCTGTCATATTATAGACTTTATCTCCCAAAACCAGCCCACTCTTTGGGAGGGGCCTAGACAGATCAACCACCCACCCAGTATATTAACTTTTCTTCAATGCCCCTTTTGACAAGATGTTAATGAAACAGCAGAATTTAACATCATATTGTCTTAGATTCAGTGTAATTTAGATTTAAAGTTACATCATCTCATGTTGGACCGCTAATCTATAAAATTAAGATTTTGCCCATACCTTACAGGTGATGGACAAAACTCATTTTGGCTCATACTGTAATAGTCCCACAGATCTTAACTGTATTTTCTTCTGTGATTAACGTCTTGTTTGATTTACACCCTGCTTTGCAGACACTGTTTGACAGCACATGAGTTCACAGGAACACAGGTAGCCAAGAAACACCTGGCTCTCTGCTTAGTGTGCATTCAGGGCTGTGTCCAGTACAAAGAGGTACAAATTACAAGAGATCTGATTAGAGGAGCAGATTAAAGGGAGATAAAAGTGCAGAAAGTGGTGCAGCTGGCTGTGTGTTCTGTCAGCTGTCAGTATGGCCTGTGGTACTGCACTTCATTCATGTTTGGTGATCACATTACAAAGGCTGGTCTTTCATGTTAGAACACCGCTTGCCATTCAACACTTCCACAGTGTGTCCACAGTGGATACACCCTACTCATTGGTTTATCTACTGGGTGTGAGAAATTTTTTTTTGTGTGTCCTGTTATTGTGCTATTTTGATATCTTTGGTGGAAAGAAAATAATACCTGAGGATATTTTTTTTGAACACCACTAAATGAAAGTAGGACAAAACCATCCTGAAACCAAGAGACTGTAGTTATTTTGGGCTTTATTTGAAAGCATAAGCCCCTACCAGCCTTTGTTGGTGATAGTGAGGGATGTGTGTGAAGTTCTTGAAATGAAATTAAGTCTTTTTATTATTATTATTATTTTTTAAATCAACTTCATCCAGATTTGCATAGATTATGAATGACGTCATAAAGATTTATGAGAAATTGTAGGCCATCCATTTGAAGCCACCTAGTGGACAACAGTTCAATAATGTGGTTTTGTCGCCCTCCTATGGGAAAAGCCTGATGACCAAAGAAAGAAACAGTTATATTATATTATATTATATTATATTATATTATTAAGAATTATGACACAGTTATATTAATTATATTCTTAAAATATTTAGAATTATAAAATTCTATGTATTCTATATACATATAATATTATTATAAGGTGTTAAGTGTTATAATAAAAAAGCTGTTAAAATTATTTAGATTTTAAATGATGTATATTAAATTATTTGTAATATGACTCTTTTGTAACATTATAAATGTCTTTCTTTTTTTATTGATTTACATATTTTAGTTATTCCTCCTGTTCAAAAAATCTTACTCACCGTAAATTTTTGAATGATAGTCAGTGTGTGTATATTATATATAAAAGCGTAAATGTAAAAAAAATAAATAAATAAATAAATAATAATAATTATATTATATATATATATATATATATATATATATATATATATATATATATATATATATATATATATATATATATATATATATATATATATATATATATATTAGGCTGCATTTGGCCAATAGGTCCAACCCGACACGGAAGACTGATTGGACCTTTTTGCTCTATGCCTCATCCGAGCTCGAGCAGATAGATGGCGTAGCGACATTGCTAACCGAATCCTGACGCTTAGCCCTCCCCTCATTGTTTTACTGAATAAGAGGAAGATACAACACTATATGTAATATTTGCTCACGGCAAACTGAAAGCGAAGAGCACAGACTCTATTTGAGCTGTTTTGTTGTTGAACGAGGCATTAAAAGCGACTAATGTAGGACGGATGGTGTAACGTAAAAGTACTAGCAGCCTGCTAGCGCTTCATATATGTGTTTGTATGTGTGTATGTGTGTGTGAACCCGGGACGCGCAGAGGCTTTTTTTTTTACTCAAAAAACACTCTACGAAAGAAAAGTGCGAGAGAATTTGCTCGGCTAAGCAAATATCAGGAGTCGCTGGCTTGGATTTTGGCTCGTTTTATGAGCAAGAAGAGAAGACAGGAGCAGTAAACTTGACTCAGGTAGGGTTGAAGGCATTTTTTTCTCCTTTTTTGCTTTGCTTGCTAATCTGCCATGGCGAGCTGCTGAATTAGCTACATTTACAGTTGTGCCTTGTGTATTCAAACCACAACAGCCTTTGAATATTTATCCATAATGTTATTATAACCGGATAAACTTCAAACTATTTCACTCTTCCACATAGAACTAGTAAACAAAGCTTAGTTATTATGATTAGCTTGCATGCTAAACCAAAAGAAAACATTAACATCACGTAAGTTCTTTAGTTTATTGCACAAAGAGGTTGAAACAACTAGATATGCCGCATTTTGGTAACTTTTACACCCAAAGGAGCAGTTAAGAGCCACCTGAATGCTAAATGCACGTAAAGCTAGGCTAGCTGAGTATGCGTAGTGTGCAGTTATTACAGATGTAATGCCTTCATGTATGCCGACATGTCGTTTAATAAAGAGGAAGATTCAAGCTAGGAATAAGCATGCACGTTCATTTGGAGCTGTCAGTGGCCACCAGCATGTTATAAGCAGTTTCAAATATGTGAATGACTTGATTTAAGAGATACTCTTCGAGTTGCCCAGCATAACATTATAGATACTAATGAGTTCCAAAAGCATACTTGGCATGTTAGAGATGTTTGTTCTTGTAAAAAGCTAGTATAGTCCCCACGAGAGAGCTATTTTGCTTCATCTAATAGGTCCTCCCTCACTGACCTGCCTTTATTTGTATTTTAAAAAAAAAGAGGCTTGTGCAGTGTGCCTTATTTTGGACCTCTGTAATTAGACAGGGTATTGTTTAGGAAAATTAGTGGACAGGAACATATTCCCCTGTCTTTGTCTTGACTGTTTATTTCCTTTGGAATTCTGGAAGTCATCAGGGTCTAATTAAAGGCAAAGTTTTAACTGATGACCAAATTGGTTTACATCAAGTCCCATCCTGTTTGGCCCCCTTGAGTTCATTCACCTCTACAGTATCTCTCAGTTTCCCACACAGAGCCTTTTGACTCTGTGTTCCCAGGAGCCGTCAAATGTGTTGTGAGAAGAATTGTTTTGCAACCCAAATTGGTTGCTTTGTGATAATGGATATGGTCACAGTGAGAATTATTTGGTGTTGTAGGAAATATTCAGGGATTTCAAGTGCATTGGTTATCAGATGTCCCCCAAGCAAGACTAGAGACTGTGTGATTTACTGATAGCCTAGCACCTACCTATGAGAAACAAAGGTAAATGTTTTAAGGAAACCAAACCAATCCAATTCTGTCCTGCTTTATCTGCCGCTGCTCTGTTGAGAGAATGTCGTCCTTAATATAGCTCAATCAGCACCACTGTTGTTCATCAACGTGGGTAATTCAAGAAACAATCGAGTGAAGAGAGCAGTGTGCGGTTTGGGTCCTGCAGTATGTTGTAGACGTGTTGTGACTGTGGTTGATGGGTAGGGGTTTCCCCCTCTTTTTTTCATTTTCCTGTGATGTAGGCCATCCTTTCCTTTGCTTCTGTGCTGCAATACGTGCCTGTGCCAACAGTTAAGTCAGATTTATGTGTGATGGTGCTGCAGTTCTGTGTTAAAGGGATAGTTGACCTGAAAATGTGAGTTCTGTCATCTTTTACTCTCTCTCATATCATTCCAAAACCTGTAATGAATTTTGCAACTGGTTATATTTTGAAGAATAGCTATTCATGCAAATCAGTGACCGCTTATAAAAATAATGTCACAAAAGTAGTCCATATGACCTGCTCTGTATCACAAGTGATATGATAGTGCTGTGAAAGGAATAGATTGAAAATTTAAGTTGTTATTCACTGATGATCTTGCCACTTGATTAATTCGATTTGTGAACTGGATGAACTGGGTAATCAGTTCATCCAGCTTTTATTCACTGATCCATTTCTTAAATTCAGCTAACTGACTCAATGGTCTTTGCTGCAGTTTGAGTTTGCACGTCACTGAATAATGACTCACTTTTTGATCTGTTCCTCATAACTTTCAGTATGACTGGAATTTAGTGCACGACTTGCATTTAGTGCATTTATAGTATTTACAGAATACACTGCATTTTTCTGTTAGTGCTTTTGGTGCTGTCCTTGTATAGAAATGAACTGTGTGAAGACTCTTCAAAGGGTTGTTTGTTTGTTTTATTTATTTTTGCCTTTTTTTGTGAATTGCTTTTTGCTTTCTGTATTTTGTATTGCAAAATGCACAATGCATAGTGCATAGACACTAGATGAAAATTATTGGCAGGTCTCAAGAGTAAAGATTTTTTTCTTTTCTGCTGGCTCATTCAGGCCAGTAATTCAGATTTTTTTCTTGCCCTGTGAGTATTTCCACCACATGACACAATGATCCATTTTATTTTTAGTGACACATCTATGTATTTTTCAGAACAAATATGTTCTGCTTAATATGTTTGTGGAAACTGTAGTACTTTTTTTTCAGGATAATTAGAATATATATTTTTTTATGTATAGATACACACACACACACACACACACACACACACACACACACATATCTTACTGACCCATTTTATACTGATATTTAATTCCTTCAAACCTCAGTGTTAACAAGCTATAGGTAATTTTAACTTGGTGACATTAAATAATAGGAAAAAAGATCTGCACACTGTTACATGTATGTGTGTTTGCCTGACGAAGGTCTTTGACCAAAACGTTGCCACTTTTAACTTTTTTTTTTTAATAAAGGGAGAATAACAGTATGCAGACCTTTTTTCCTATTATTTGATTTACCTTTTGATCTTGCACCTGGCCAAGTCATTTTTGGATGTGCGTGCTCTGACCCTTCTATTATGTTTAACTTGGTGACATTAAAAAGCAGAATTTGCAACGTGTCAAACTTATGAGAAATGTTTAAGTTTGCAAGACATTAAAACACATATCCATAATCAGCGAATACAAGATGTAGTGACAGTGCAGCAACTGACCCGATAGGACAAGTGACAAATCTGCCAACTGTCCCAAAACTCTCTCACACTGTGTACCATCAGGCCATCCTCATTGTTGAGTCCTGTGTGGGATAACTCCTTCACAGCTGACAGTATCTAGTCAGCCCCTCAAGAATCGTTATGAAATCTTTTGCTGTCCTGAATAAGTTCACTGTCTCTCTGTAGCGATGTGTCAGGGTTTTGCAGACTGTGTGCTACTTGGGTACAATGTAACATGAGTAGCTTGCCAATTGTATAACCTTGAAAAGCATCAAAAAACTGCAAATCCGGTTGTATCGATTAACAGTGCCCCAGGTATGATTTGAAAATAAGGTTTTATTGTTGACTGCACACTTATAATCTTATAGTAATCTTATCGCAATAAAAGTATGATGATGTTATGAAACATTGCTCATGTCCTCATGTTCAGTACAATGATGTTTCAGCTCATTTGGCTTATGTATTTCAGGGAAACAAGGAAATTTGCTGCATTATAAGGACTGCAGCCTTATACATTTGGACTTTGCTGATAATTGCTATAATGGTTTGCTATTTTTTGCAACATTAATCCAAAAAAATGGTAGTTGGCTGATGCACATGGATATAGAAATATGAATACATTTTTTTTTTTTTTTTTCAGTGTGCAGTTTTTGAAGGTCCCTGTAGTTCCACAAGCACACTGGCTTGACCTCTGACTGCTGTCACTGGAGAGAGAAATTGGATGGGGAAAGGAAAGTGGGACATGTTTTCATTTTCCACTCCTCCTTGTTGTCCTTGGCAACCACTTTTTTTCCCTTCTCTTAAAATGACAGGTTGACTCAGGTCCCAATATTTCACCTAGTCCAATAGGATGTTTGAGCTCTCTTTCTTTTGCACACTCTCTCTTTCACACACACACACACACGGGAAGTAAGTGCTCACTTCCTTTGTCTAGTCCTCATCATCATGCACTAATGAAACCCAGTGCTGTTCTAGACCAAGACTGCAGCAGTGGATTTATTTCAAACGCTAGAAGTGAGTTTTAATGCTGTTTTTCACTCATTTCTCATAGAAAAGTCATTCTCGGGGTCTGCCATATTTTACAAGAGAAATGTTGCAGCATCAAAAGTAATGGTAAATTGCAGCACAGAGGGGGCTTACTTTGAGACACTTCCTGAGCCTGTTAACTTGCAGGTTGATGTCACATGTAGCTATTATTCATTGAGATTGGAATATTTTTGACATTTCCGTTCAAAAACTTGAACTTCTGTGCTCCACATTGAGTCAAACCCCCCCCCAAAGTCCTTTTTTATTTGATTATATTGAGCATCCCTCCCAGGCTCGAGGGTTGTATCAATCATTCAGGAAAATTGCATTGCAATCTAAAGTCTCTTGAAGTTTACCTCTCATTCAGCATTACCTCTGTGGCTTGACATCACTCTTGTATGAGACCTCAGATCTTGCAGGCTTTTATTCATTCATTTTAAAGGCATGAAATAGGCAAAAGTGGTTTGTTGGAGTGTGTGTTCACAAACCACAACTCACTGCTGGAATGCCATGCTTGGAGAGTTGCGGTCAGGGTATTTAGTTTTTTTCCTCCTCCTTTGGCCCAGATAGAGGGTTATTTGGATTTACTCTGCTTTTTTTACCCTTAATGATGTTGTATTATTAAGATAAAAGTAATGTTTTAATAATTTAAGCTGCAATACGTATAATTTACATTCTGTCTTGTAGCTGTTTGTGGTATGGGTGGTACAAACCCTCTCAGTAAAAAAAGATAATGCACTTTAAAGGATCACTGCTATAGCAGTACACTAATAGATGAGCATCTTTGGCCATTGCATTGTATCTCACTTTATTTCTTTTTTTGCACTCTTATATAAATGCCTCCATAAGAAACCCATCCAATCTAAATTAGCCCAAAACCAGCCTAATAATACAGGGCTTCCTTTAGACTGATTATTTGCCTAGTCATTCAGGCAATTTGCAGACTCAAGTTGATTTCGAAAATATGTTGATTTGCAAATCGCTAATGCTCAATTGGTTTTTAAATAGCCAATTGCTTGTTTTGTTAGCTTGAAATGGTTTGCACACATATTCAATAGCTTTTCCAAGTGTTATAAGTAGACAAGGCTCTATCCACATGACCATCTAAAAATGCATTGCTAATTCTAGGCTATAGTCTCAGCAGGGATTTCAGAAGCGCTTTCCAAAAAAGCTTTAATTTTTGACTAACTGGCTTTCTGATGGCTTTGACAGGAGGCTCTCAGCGACCCATTTAAGGTTTTTGATAATGCATTAGCAGTCTGCCCTGCATCAGGCTTCACTGAGACGGCACGTGCTGCTGAGATGATAGTGAAGCCTTCACTCCGTCAGGCACACTTAGACTCTGAGACACGCTGGGGCTCTCGGTCATCCTTCTTACTGCAGGCTATGTCTTTCCTGATGGCTAAACTGTGATTATGAGTACATTGAGGAACAGATTGTGCTTGTTTACAATAGTGCATAATCACATTTGTACTGTGCACAGGTGACTAGACAATGAAAGAAGGAATAATGAATATCCTTCACACTTAGATTCACTTTGATTAAACACTAATTTTATATTGATTCATACTGATAGCTTCTATTATCCCGAGTGCTTAGATGTTGTATTCCTGCATATATCTGGCACACAGACAGGTAGAGGCGAGAAGCAAAGCTCAGAGGTAGCTGGAGGGTGTATACAGGGGTGAAGTGCTTCATTCAAAGATGCAACAGGAGCAGTCAAAAGTCCCCACCCCCATACAGAGATCGAGTCCATAGTGATTAGCCCATTTTCCTGACTCTAGAATTCAGAAAGCCCCCCAGCACTCCTCTGCTTCACAGTAATGAGGTATCATGGTCACAATGACTCATCTTAATGAGAAGAAAATAATATGAACAACCTTCGACTCGCCCAGTAAAGGCCTCCTCGCTTCCTTTGTTTCATCTGGATCGAGGCGTTTGTCCTCAGAAAGTGAACGCCTACCTGTATCTGGACTGGCATATCAGGTCACGCTCGGCGCAGAAATACTTACAAAAGTCTCTCCACAGGGAGGAGGAAGATCCAGTTTCAACCTCATTTTGGACACACTTTTAGTTGTCCATTGTGGTTGGAGCCTTTTTTTTCCATAAATTGCTCTGCTTCTGTAGCACAGAGACCAAAAAATGCTGCCATCCCAATTTTCCCTCTCTTTGGATCAAGCTTATAAACTCTGGACTTAGTGGACACAGATGTCAAATACATTATCATGCTTGTCAGTCCCGTGTTGATCTAATTCTCTGTAGTTTTTAAGAATAGCCAAGGTCCTGCTCTATTTATACAGTCTTATGTACAACAGAACGGTCTTCACCATGCTGCACGGTCTAATGGGTGCGTTCGGATTTATTCATTTGTCTCTTGTACAACAGAAGTGTTCTGCCAAGACTGATAGTCCAGTAATTACTTATTCATTTTGATCAGTGGCACTTTACAAGCTTCAGCTGTCAGCGGTTCACAACAATGGAGGACTAAGAGTGACTTTTAAAAATAAAATGAGAATAAGGATAAATTATCTAATAATTAATAGATCAGTTATTAAAGGGACAAATTAACAGGCATATTTAAACTGTTTTAAATGTCTATATGTTAATGTTTGTGTGTACATTTAAACAAAAATATAAATAACTTTTTTTATTTTTTATTTTTAAGTGTCTAATTTTTAAGTGTCATGCCTAGTCTTCTATACACAACGGTCTGGAGTCATTTTATCAGAATGGAGCTTCCAAAGAAATGTATGGAGGCCAAATCACTAAATTTAGTCCAGCTGATTGTGGAAACTGCAGCTGAAAGTGTAGAGGTAATTACATAGAAAGGACACCATTCATTAAGGTAATTGTCTCTATTGCTTGCATTTCTCTCTCTCTTGGTGTTTTGAACGTGAGTTGAAGGAGAAAAATGGATTTCAATGGATTTCGAGTTCAGATTGTGCATTTCACATCTGGTTTCAATTTAGCTAGTGCAAAAGAATCCCACACAGGGTTCATTCAGACCCGGTTTTGTTTAAAATTAAGTTCATTTACATGCACTTCAGAAGTTTGATTTTGGACTAAAGCAATAATTTCGTCTATTTAAAATATCATGCACACACTTCAGTCTGACTGAAATCCCACCAGCCTGGTTTTTGTGAAGCTGAACTATCTAATGCAATTGTAGCTTGACTTCATCCAGTCATTTTAATCCTTCAAATATTAGATTTTGCATTGTGTCATGTGTATTTGAACAGACAAATGAGAAATGTATCTTAAAGGTGCCATAGAATGGAACACTGTATTTACCTTGGCATAGTTGAATAATAACAGTTCTGTGGAAATGACATACCGTGAGCCTCAAACACCATTGTTTCCTCCTCCTTATGTAAATCTCGTGAATGCAAAAGACCACTGAAAAATAGGCGAATCAGATCATAACACTGACTGTGATGTTACAGTCGGGATCACTAATAGTTACGCCCCAAACATTTGCATATACCCGCCCATGTTCTAGGCCATCCGCCAGCCGAACCATCAGAATTTCTGCAGGTATTATGAAGAAACAAGCAAGGACAACAGTTAAATGGCAGATCATGGAAATAAATGTTATGTTCCAGGCTGTGCAGGAGATGTGAAGTACAGGGATGGGTTGGTGTCTGTATTCAGAAAGGCACGGAAAGCAAATAACGCATTCTAATAAAATAACGTGAGCCACTAAAGGGACATGGTTAGCTCCTTGTTAGTGGTAGCCTGTTACATTACAGTACATAAGATTTCACTTACCACATAAACAGAGTAAGGAGAGATGCATGAGAATGATGGTGAATGATTTACAGATCCTGAGCACCACTAACAAGTAGGGCTGCAACGATTAGTCGACATTATCGACGTCTACAATAAAAAAAAAATTGTCGACAAATATTTTTGTTGTCGAGTAGTCGTTTGATCTCATATGACCTAATGTAAGAGCCTGCAATAATGCGGTTTGACCAGTGTGGCGCTGTAGCGCAAGACTGTAATTCAGCTCTCCTGGATGCAGTTCAAGAGAAGACACAGCGCTTCAGAGCAAACGCAGCCGAACGAACCTGAAACTGCTGAGTGGCGTTTGGATGAATAAGTAAATATATGCTGCACGTTTTCCTTTCAATAACGAAATAACAACAAAAACTGACAGCGGTGTGAAAGCAGCAGTTAAAAACGCATCTGATTACAGCGATGTGGATGTTTTCACGAGCTCTGCAGTAAAGTCCAGTCACGTCACGTTTATTTATATAGCACTTTATGCAATAGATAGCCTTAAATCAAGCAGCTTCACAGTATTAAACATGAAAAACCAGAGTCAGTGTCGATTTCAGTTAGAATTACAACTTGATTTTCTGTTATAAAGCAGCTCTCCAGTGTGGAGCTAGCTAGTGATTAAAATATTTTTATCAGTGGGAAAAAAATATTATTTCATTAAAGTAATAGATTGTTTTGCAAAGATCAAAGCTTGATCTAGCTCAAGTCTGTTTTGATTATCATAACCCTATAAGGTATTTTAAGAGAGATTATTTTGTGAATAAAATAGGGCTGAAACGATTAGTCGACATTATCGACAACGTTGACAATAAAAAATTGTCAACAAATATTTCTGTTGTCGAGTAGTCGTTTGATCCCATAAGACCTAATGTAAGAACCTGCAATAATGCGGTTTGACCAGTGTGGCGCTGTAGCACAAGAGTGTAATTCTGATGCAGTTCAAGAGAAGAAGAAACACAGCGCTTTAGTGCACAGCGCTTTCTTCTCAATAACGCAATAAACAACAAACAAAACAACAGTTTAAACAACAAACGCTGACCGCGGTGAGAAAGTGATGTTTGCATGAGCTCTTCAGTTCGGTACTTCAGTAAAGTAGTCACATCACGTTTATTTATATAGTACTTTATGCAAGAGATGGCCTTAAATCAAGCAGTTTAACGTTAGTCAGTTTCGCTTTAAGTTAGAATTACTACTTGATTTTCTGTTATAAAGCAGCTCTCCAGTGTGGAGCTAGCTAATGATCAAATCTTTATATTAGTTGGGGAAGTAAATTAATTAAAGTGATAGTTTGGTTTGCAGAGATCAAAGCTTGATCTTGCTAAGGACTGTTTTGATTATCATAACCCTACAAGGTATTTTAAGAGAGCTATATGTTGTGAATAAAATAGTTTATCAAAAAAATAAAGCATCTTATCATTTACCTTTATTTTGTTTCTTATCCATATGACTTACAAAATGAGATGTTTGGCAGAATGTGTCAATCAGTTATTTTTTCATATAGCTAATTACATGGTGATTAAGAGTTTCTCTGTCTCTCATTTTGTGTGTCAAATATATCTATTTATATAAATTAATTGGTAATGCTTTTACAGTAAGGTGTTACAATATATTACCTAACGTGAATGAACAATACATTTATTACACTATTAATCTTTGTTAATGTTATTTAATAAATACAGTCCTTCATTGTTAGTTCATATTAATTCACAGTGTATTAACTAATGTAAACAAACACAACTTGTGAGTTTAATAATGCATTAGTAAATGCTGAAATTAACATCAACTAAGATTAATAAATTCTGTAGAAGTATTGTTCATTATTAGATCATGTTAACTAATGTAGTCAACTAATGTTAACTAATGAACCTTTATTTTAAAGTGTTAGCAATTTATTGTGTAATAATTGTAATTAATTACATATGTGACCCTGGAGCACAAAAGCAGTCATAAGTAGCACAGGTATATTTGTAGCAATAGCCAACAATACATTGTATGGGTCAAAATGATCGATTTTTCTTTTATGCCAAAAATCATTAGGATATTAAGTAAAGATCATGTTCCATGAATATGTAAATTTCCTACCGTAAATATATCAAAACTTAATTTTTGATTAGTAATATGCATTGCTAAGAACTTCATTTGGACAACTTTAAAGGTGATTTTCTCAATATTTAGATTTTTTTTGCACCCTCAGTTTCCAGATTTTCAAATAGTTGTATCTCGGCCAAATATTGTCCTATCCTAACAAACATCAATGGAAAGCTTATTTATTCAACTTTCAGTTGAGTATAAATCTCAATTTCAAAAAATTTATGCTTATGACTGGTTTTGTGGTCCAGGGTCACATATGATTTTCAAAAGCTGAAGTGATCACCTTTATTTATTTGTTAGAATATGTATAACTCAATATTTTAACTAATTGCAAAAGCTGAATAATCAATCAAAGTCTGTTGATTAACCAGTGGAATAATCGATGATTAGCCGATTAATCGTTCTAATAATCGTTAGATTAATCGATTATCAAAATAATCATTTGTTGCAGCCCTAGAATAAAATAGTTTATCCAAAAATAAAACATCTTATCTTACCTTTTTGTTTCTTATTCATATGACTTACAAAAAGAGATGTTAGGCAGAATGATGTGTCATTCAGTTACTTTTTCATATTGCTAATTAAATGGTGAATGAGAGACTCTGTCGGTATATTTTGTGTGCCAAATATATATATATTTGTATAAATTAATTGTATAATAATTGTAATTACATAATGACTTTCAAAAGCTGAAGGGATTACCGATATATATTTGTTAGAATATGCATAACTCAAAATTTTAACTAATTGCAAAAGCTGAATAATCAGTCAATGTCTACTGATTAATCAGTGGAATAATCGATGATTAGTCAATTAATCGTTCTAATAATAGTTTGATTAATCGATGATCAAAATAATCGTTTGTTGCAGCCCTACTGACAAGCATCTGATCTTGTAAAATGTAAGTAGAAGTAAGTACTGCCGCTCCATAGTATAAACAGAGTACGTGCGATCGCGGATCTCGAAAGTGAAACTAAAAAGTGATTGTGCATTCGAAAGCAGTTTCAATGCCCAGCATATTAATAGCGGCTCCCTGATGCTCGAATTGTATTTACAGTATAATTACCCGACGATATAACTGCGCGAGAAAGTATTGAAATTAGGGGTGGGAATCGCAGGGTACCCCACGATATGATATAATCACGATAATGATAATATCATGATACAGCGATTCTGCGATAATCGATATATTTTTAGAAAATCATATAATGATACATCACGATATCTGTCTAAACAAAATGCCTGTGAAAAGGTTAAGTGCAAGTTTTCTATCTGTATTCAAGTCCAAACTGTTAGAAAAAGCAAAAAAGTTCTGTAAATCAATTTTAACATGTTGAGTAGGCTAAATTAATCATTTTATTCTTGAACTTATTAAAAGCTTACGCTTTTCTTTTACTCTTTGTGTAAACAAACACATTTAACTGCTTATCAAACAGAAAAAAAAACTAGATAGATAGATAGATAAATATAATATAAACCTGGTACATTTCAAAATTTACCTGGAGTGCTTTCTCAACCTTTCTACTCCTCTTAAAAACGGAGCCCCACATGAAGAAATAGCTGTTCACAATCACATCGCGTCTTTTGCGCGCTCAGGTTCGTTATTTCAAATGTAGCACTCTGCACACTTCTGTGCCGCATTGTGGCTCTGACAAGGTGTTTTTTCGTCCTCCATGCCATAGGTGCAGATTTATGTTTCTGCCGGTCGGTGCCCACTGTTCACACTGCATAACGCGCACTTGTAATATCTGAGAGAGAGGGAGAGCATCCAGTTTTGTTCACATAAAACTGGAAGCACCTGCGGCGCTCTCTCTCACTCATATAGTGAGGGAAATCCACCTGCGATCCGAGCGGAGAGGTTACTCATGAACTGAATATGCACTCTGCACTCTGATAGCTGTTCCGGAGCAGTTCTTTAGTTTTCATCTCCGTAAACATATATATATAATATATATAATATATATATATATATAATATATATAATATATATATTTAAAGATTCTGGGGGGGAGAATAAATTGACACATTGGGGCTAAATTGATCATCATCATTTATTTATGTCTACAGATTTTAATGTATGGTGGTTTTCAAAACAGCTTAACAAAATTTGTCATGCTCTCCTCCAAATTGACATTAAGAACTGTATTAAAACTATTTAGAAATGCCTTTCAGAAGCAGTGTATTTCATATATTCCAGTTTCAATTGAATTTCTTTTTGTATTTTGTATAAAAAATATATTTTCATGGTGTATTTTGTATAAAAAAACAAAAAACTTTATACAAAATACACCATGATCTCCTTCAAATTGACATTAAGAACTCTGTTTAAACTAATATATGTCACTTAATGTTTTATTGAGGTTTGAGTCACTTTCAGTTTTATGCCTTCTGAAGGAAGAAGGAATGTCTCAGCTTTCTAAGATATAGCATATTTATTTTTTTCTAATGTTTAATTAAAAAAAAATTCTGATCAAATACGATATTTGACTCAAAGTGATTTACTGGGGAATTTTATTTTTACCTTTGTAATGGCATTTTTCTAACTTTATTAAAAGTATGTCATCTTTTATGTCAAATTTAAAAAATACATATTTATAAGCTTTTTCAAATTTCTAATTAAAACTATAGAATAAGAACAAGTAGAATAAGATGCCAATCAAATTAAATCAGTATTAACAAAATTATTTTCCATTGAGGTGGAACAGAAGAACACAAATGTGGCTTGTAGGTGTATTTTCAGACGTTCAATGAACTTCAGAGTTGGCATGAGTGCAATTAAATTTATAAATTCATGTTGAGATTAATATTTTAAATATAAAATTTGAATAGGTTATAGAAATATTAAATGATTTAAATAACTGAAAGACACGTTAAAAATGAAACTAAAACTGCCAGCAGGTGGCGATAAGGCACTGATTTGATCATTGAATCATTCATTAAATTGATTCGTTCGAACGGCTGATTCATTCAGGAATAAAGCAAGTGACTGTCTTTATGAATCGGTAATTGAATCATTGACTCACTAGATTCGTTAAAAAAACGCATGTTCATTCATAAACGAGACACCGCTGTGTTTGAATGGAGATGCGCAGCGGCTCAGCTGTCTTTGATTCAAACTATTTTCGTCGACGAAATAGAGCAAAATCAGGCAACAGTGTTATAGTAAGACAATGTAAGTCACTTAATATTAACTTCTTGTTTATTGAACTGTTGTATTAAATCAATATCACATTTACAAACTCCCTTATTAATCATTACATCTGTCACTCTCCTTAGTTCATCGCGATCTCACAAAGTTCTGTTGTAATCAACGAAGCTCTCTAAACTAAACAATGAATCTTTTATTTACATTGTGTCTACTTTGTTTGTTTATGAAAGGATTCGTGAGATATGTCTGTAATGTATTACTCAACTCCGCAAAAACGCGTAGAAATCTTTGAAGCTCCCCTCAGCGCAAACACAAATATGCTCGGGTCAGTCGCACTGGTGCTCCTAAATATTTTTTCATAGTCGCACGCAGTAGTTTTCAGTCACATTTGCGTGCGACTCAGAATATTAGAGCGTGTCACACAGCCTTGTGTGAATAAGATCAGCGCGACGCAGACCACAGAGAGCACGCCGATGCTATTCAGGACTCAACGACAGTCAGAGAAGGCCGCTGCAGCGCTGTTTGTGGAATTAAATTCTAAAATAAAGACAGACTGTTTGAACCGGTGATTTCTTTTTTCGCTTCTGTGGATGTATTTCTTAATTTGATCTGAGATGAAGCAAAAATACATTTGTGCGGGAATTTCTCGCATTATAAAAGTTAAATTTGCGGGAATGGTTTAAATTATGTGGAATTCCCGCAATCCCGCGCCGAAATTCAAGCCCTGTGTGTGTGTGTGTATATATATATATATATATATATATATATATATATATATATATATATATATATATATATATATATATATATATATATATATATATATATATATATATATATATATATATAGCAGTAAAGCTAATACAGTGGCTGGAAATCTGTTTATCCTTCGGTTCCTCATGCTTCCCCATCTTCATAGAGAACGCGGTTCATGGAACTTGCTCAGAGTCAGAGCGCTTTTGGAAAGAATGTGGAAATGGCGCGGCCGCAATTTCCACGCATTTTTAGACTCTGTGAACAGGGAAATTTATTTAGAGCACCTTATTGTATTAATTAGAATATCGATATTTGGTGCCAGATATCGATTCTCGTATCGCATGGAGAAGGATCGCGATATATCGCCATATTGATTTATTGTTCCACCCCTAATTAAAATATATATTTTCCCTGTGTTTCCCTCCTGCTGTGTGAACTACTGAAATGAGCCGCACCATGAAACAGCCAATCAGAGCAGAGCTCAACATTGAGCTGCACTGTGAAACAGCCAATCAGAGCAGAGCTCAAAATTATTATTCATGACCCTTCCAAATAATTTAACAACAAACCATTTCATTCTAGGGAGAAATACTAGGTTTGTAAATGCACATGTAAAACCATTTCTGGAGAATTTTTGCCCTTATCTAAGCCACATAACTTCTATGTAGATATCAGAGAACAATTTAAAATATTGTATTAATGCATTCTATGGCACCTTTAACTATGCAAAACCCAGCAGTAGCTTGATTATAACTACACATGTAAGTGTACTTAATGTCTCAGGATGTTAATGAAATTCAGTGTCACGTTTCATTAGTCAAATATTTAAATTTAGGTAGAATAAAAGTATATTCCTGACTCTGTACCAGATGATACTGTAAACTGTTTGTCTCATGTTGAAGGAAGCACGTCTGTCACACACAAGGCCTGTCTGACGCATAGGACTAACAATGTTCTAACCGCAGACAAGCTATCCTCTACCTTTATATCATGTGGTTCAGTCAAACATTTGTGTGATCCGGGAATTCCACACTATTCTCCCCCTCCTTTTCTTTTTCCTCCTCCTACATTCATTCATGCATCACTGAAAGGGTCATAGGCTGAGTCTACTGGGAGTACGAGCTGATGAAAGTCCTTTTAAAAATTGAACAGTGATGGACTCTTGCCAAAGAAGGGGACTGAAATTGTACAGTTTTTCAGATTCCTGCCTTTACTTTAGAATTCATTCTATTCCAGTGGTTTAAATCTTTGAAAATATTTAAACACAATGGAAATTGAATTATGTGACCCAGTGTGGTTTGCACTCTGTAACACACAACAAATATTTAATATTTAAAATATTGACAATGATGTTGCAGCAGACTCATTCATGTTGTCAGCTGAAATGGCAAGGGGTGGTTTTAAAGTATTAACTATAATGCTTGAGTCAGTGAGGTGGTAGATTGCGGTATTGATCAGTTGGCCTCTCTTTCGGTCCTCCTCGTCTCATCTGTCCAAAAGTGTGGCACTACCGTTTACCTCAATCACCATGATTAGATAATCCCAACACCCTTCAGCTAGGACCAGCACTCTTCCTTGACGGCTCTGTAACAAATAAAGAGTGAAAAGATGGCGAAAAACACCTAGGCTAAAACATACTAGAATTTTATTTTTATTATATATTCATTGAAAATCTCATACAGCATCATAGTGAAGTTTTGGTTTTTTAAGTATATAATTATTTGGAAACTCAAATTTGTGTGTGGGAAATTCAGAAGCGATCTAGTTTTTGTTTTGAATTTGCTTAGGACATCAAAATGAGAATGACGATATGTCTGGTCCAAGTGCTTTATTCTGTTTTATTTATAGTAAAGACATTTTGAGTATCATACTGTCATATGAGTTTGGAGAAATGAATGAAGTCATTGTGGCATTTCCCTTTTGCGGAGGAGAGAGGCCGATAAAGATGCTTAGATGAATGGAAAAATAATCACAAACAGGAAGCAGGCCAATTTGCCAATGAAAGCACAAAACATGCATCATTGTCCTTTTGCCTTGTGTGTGTGATACCAAGAGGTTGTTAGAGTAAACTAGTGAACCGTTCTCATGTCATTGGAACTGTTCTTATGGTGATGCCATTGAGAAAAGTCTTTCTTTCTCATGCGGGCTGTAATTATTTCAAGACAAAGGATTTTAAATATTTTATGCCCATGAACCTGAAACTGTGCATGATCTCCCATGAAACCTAACAAGTAATGCCCAGATCAAGTTTCACCCCAACACTAAAAAACTGAATTTTTTTTTTTTTTTTTGCTGTAATAATACTTTTAAATTAACTTTTTGCTGTTTAAAATAAAAAAAATAATATTTAAGAATTAGTATCACAATTGCCTAATTTATATATTAGTGTTTTTCATTTGAGCAAAAGACTTTACATTTACAATAATGAGAAGATGGAGGTAAAATAATTTTAATTATCCTGAAAATCCTTAAGGTTCCTAATAGTAGGTTTTGTTTGTTACAAAATATAATATTTCTTTTAAAATTCTTTTTAGATTTATTTATTCTTTGTCTTTGATTTGATTTTGGGGTAAAATGTGACATGCACACCTCTTGTGAGATTCACCCAGTTACGCATCATCACATTTCCATCAAGGACTGACCATTAAATCCATGACGCTTCGCCTGCGAACAGCGCTGCATTATTTAGGACAATGAATGAATGAATGCAAAGAGTGATGACAGGGAAAAGCTTTGGCTTATGTGTTTGTCAATTCTCTCCCTGACCGCTGTGACCCAAGCATAATGAACATCATCATCAGTCAAGATAGATCCATATTAATTACTTTGAAATTCATGCTTAAGACAGTTCTCATATACCCTGTTTATTAACTTGGGAATTTCAAGATCATTTTGTGCTTTTGCTTTACTACGTAGGTCTGTTACGTCTTTTATTAAAAAGAGGAACGTCTTGAATCTGTTGTCTAAAACATTGATGTGACCAGATACTCCTCTGAACATCCTCCTCATTGTCTTGTGCCGGTCTGATCTTTTAGGACCTAATTAGATGTTTTATGAAATTGTATTCGCTGAATCTCACATTTTGAGGGCGAGTTATGGGTCGAGTGTTGTGTGACGCATTCCTCAAGCTCCCTCCGGAAAAGGGCGAGCCTTGTCTGTCAAGGCAGCGTGTCTCCTGATGAAATGTCATGCCTCATCGTCATCAAAAGAAGCAGTTTGGGACGGCATGCTGTCCTTCAAGGGTGCTGGTCTTCTTATGTTTCACTCAATGAATATTGTTGGATTAAAATTTGATCGCATGGCGTTTTTCTCTTCTTTGCCCAGCTCTGATGCTCAAATCTCTGTGGAATTCCAGTAGAAAAGCAGGACAGGGTGGACCAGACGACCTAGAGCTGGCCTGGTGTGGCTTGGCTCTGTCCACGTTCATTAGTTTCACATGAGCCAGACCGCCACCGCTCACAGGAAACTGCCACGGGGTGCCCGTGACCCCTCCCCGCCCCCCATCTCTGTCTCCCCACCTCAGAGAGAACTACAGACACCATGGAACAGAGAGCCCTTTATACCAGTGATTTTCAATCGACATTGCTTATGCTCAGTGGTCTGGTAAAGTGTTGTACCCAAAACACATTTAACTTTCTCTCTCACAGTCTTCTTACTCTCATGCTGCCATGCAAACTGGATGTTTTTGGCATTCACGTACGACAGCAGAATTTGAGTGCATGTTTGTTGAAATCAAATGGGATATAACTGGTCATGTTTAGGGATGTGCGTGTCTAGTCGACTAGTCGACTAAATGGTACAGCTCCTACTAGTCGACACTGAAAACAATAGTCGATTACACGAGAGAAAAAAAACATGATTTTATCATTCAAATTACCATCATTTTAACGTTACATTTTAAAACATTTTAAATAACAAATTAAAATAATACGTTTGACAAAGAATACATATGAAAATATTTAAATATATAAATAATTTTAAAAGTGTATCTGGGTGGAAAATACATTTTTACCTCAGACCTTGCATGCGTTTTCTTCGTGTCAGTTGCGGCGAGCTCAAAATGACCACGCGAAAGACCAGCAAGGTGTGGGATTATTTTGAATGAGATGGAAACAGAAAAGCTTGTGCAAACTGTGTAATGTCAAACTGGCTTACAATAACTCTACTGGAGCGATGCGTACTCCTATTCAATACAGGCATGTAGCGTTAGCTTAGAAGCTAGCCAAAGCCAGCAAATGTCAATCATGTCATGTACACTACACCCGTCTCTGCGGTCCGCGATCCCATCCGCGCGTCTATTCCTCTAAACGAAGACCCACTTTGGTGGTGGTGCGGGATTTCCAGGCTCTTTTCGAAACTGTCTGCTTGCTTGTAGTTATCTCTCTGCATGCCTGCAACTTCAGTTCCTGCCGAGCGCACTTTTTCAAGTGCAGAATCGCCTCTAGTCCCGTCTTTCGCCAGACCACGTTAACGTTAAATTCACTGAACAAATGCGCATGGTCTGAGTAAGTAAAACGAGCATTGTTTTGTTTTTAGACGATATAGCCTACATGAAGTACATTTTTAAAAGCTGTTTTAATGCTATTCCTTGATAAACTTTCCTATTGTTTAATAGTCCTGACTTGTTTTAATATGTTGGCTAACGTTATATGAAGATGAAGAATTCTGTCAGTCTATTCATTGATTTTCCATTTCTGCACTGCTCCAGCCGATTTGAATAAATAAGCTATACACTGGTTTATGTTGAGTGTATGCTCTTCTCTTTTTTTGATTCTTTTTAACGACCGCCTAAAATTAAAATAAGAGAACGCGAGGTAAGCATACGGCATAATCGTGACCTATTTTTAGCAGAATTCATTGAGGGATTTTACAGTGTGATTCAAAGATTAAGTATTTCAGGTGTGGGCTGTTATATAGACACACGCACAGTTTTTTTTTTTTTTTTTTTTTTTTTTTCTTTTCTTTTGCCATTTTTGGGGGGTTTCAAGCTTTTAGACTAGTCGACTAGTCGGTTACAATACTTCCGTTTAAACGGCAGTCAAATTAGTCGTAGCGCACATCCCTAGTCATGTCCAAATGCAACAGAATGAAAATGGCACGAAGAACACTGGGAATACATCCTGCAATGTCTGTATGTTGTTATGGACCTTTTTCACATTTCCGGGTTTCTCAGCAGCGGAAGTCGTCATAGTTGGTTTAACTTGAAGAGCAGTGAATGAGAGGGTACCACAAATATATTTTTTGCATTCCCATTTGCTCAAATAGCAAAATAAAAACTCTACGATAGTGTTTTCATGACTTTCAATAAAAGGAAAAAAATTGAGAAAGACTGATAACGGCAGTCAGAAGAGCAAATTATGTCAAATTTACCGTCCCTCCCATAGACGCTGTATTAGAAACACCCTCGCGTTAGCGTAAACTATTTTTTTGTAATTTCATGCAAAGGTAATATAATACAAAGAATAGTGTTATAAATGTACGTACATTTTTTAAGAAAAATACAAATATGAAAAACTTTTGAGGATTTACGATGCTGATGACTGTTAAACGCGTCATCACAGTCTTGTGAAAAGGGTCCATTGGGTCGTGGATATGCAGCCATGTGATTTGGAAGACTAAAGTGATGAACCGAGCTGGCACAAGCTCTTACAAGGAATATTCTGGATTCAATAAAAAATTAAGTTTAATCGACAGCATTTGTTTGTCAGCATTTGTCAATTTTTTGATGTGTATATATACATATACACACACACACACACACACACACAGATGAATATAAAAAATTATAAAATCTTCCACAAAAATATCAAGCACCACAACTGTTTTCAATATTGATAAGAAGTGTTTACTGAGAAACAAATCAGCATATTAAAATGATTTCTGAAGGATCATGTGACACTGAAGACTGGAGTAATGATGCTGAAAATTCAGCTTTGCCATCACAGGAATAAATTACATTTTAAAATATAATCAACTAGAAAGCAGTTATTTTAAATTGTAATAGTTCATAATATTACTAAAACGATTACTAAAAATCCTACCAACCCCAAACTTTTGCGGTATTTATTTGCGGTTTTTAACGGTATTGTACATTAGCCTAGTTCTTCTGTTAAATTTAGAGTATGTTTTGAACTAGTCATTTTAACAGTTGTTTTAAGATTTTATGTATTTCAGTATTAGATTTTATTGGAAATTAAATGCGTGCAAAAGTTTAGTTAGTGATTCTGCTGTTCTCTGCTAAAATCATGTTAAAACAGATTTTGTTTACATCTTGTCTATACTATTGAAACTGAGTATTTGAAGTTTTATGGATCGATCCCGTTTAACTCCATTATAAGTGCTTCAGTTTTTGCTTGTAAAAAGAGAGACAAGTCAAAATTAGTTTTTTTCAGGTATTGTGCCACAAAAGCTGTTGCTTGAGCTTAACTTTTATTGAACCTGTAATATTCCTTTAAGGCACTGTTGCGATGTCTGAAGCCCTTTTTATTGTGTGTTAAGTTGTTTTGTGTAATGTTTTAGTGTGTATGAACGTCTTTTTATAAGCATTTGCAGTGCTGCTGCGTTTCTAACCACAGGGCCCGATTTAATCCGAGTACACAAACACCCACCATATGGGGCACACCCAGCCGAAGTGATGATGGCAGGCATTTTCAGGGGGAGGATCCAAATAGAAACCCCTGTCATCTAAGATAGTGAAGCTGAAGAACAACCGAATCTCTTCTCTCTGCGTAGTATTTAGGCATAGGCCGAGATGAAGCAAAATCAGTGTTTCAAAGGCAACACTTGACTGTTTCAGACATTAAGAGCTTGTTCAGACAGCCCGTCTGAAACAGGTGCTCCTGTTAAACGCTGACCTTTCTTTATCAAGCTGGTTCTGATCGTTCTAAACCAGAGAGGAAAAAATATTGATCAAGGATCAATTTCCTGACTCCACTGAAGTCGATGTAAGAATGGGAATGAAAGCTAGATCAGAAGCAGCTACAAGGAAAACCACCTCTTGCAATTGATGAACGAGTATACAGGCTGATTTATGTGACCCAGTTTGAGATTTGCAGACGCACAGGGCACACATTTCTCAATGTTTCACTCTGCGGTCTCTTTTCTTTAGATTTGTAGTCCAAATAAAAGAAACGTTGGCTTTCTGAAGCTTTAAATGTCGTTTTGGGTGGAAGCAAACATAGCCAGTTTGAAAACCTTGAGGTGCATTATTGATACTTTCCCCTGCAGCAACAGTGCAGAGGCTCCCTATTTATTTGCCTAATGTGGCAAAACTGCTCCACTCTCCTGCTTGCTTACATAACTGCTGTCTTTGTCAGCGCCTGCTCTGGAGCTCTGCAGCATTAAAGAACCGTTCATTTATTCCCTCTCCATTCTTGTCACTCATGTTGAGAGACAGTTGTTGCATCGGACACCGTGATTATCATTTTTCAGTGCCGAGTGTTTATAATGAGCCTGCTGTCCCTCAATGTTGGCCTTATCTTTGACTAACGTTTTTAGTACTTCAAAACAACTTTATTAAACACTGCACAATGCACCGCTACTTCACCTGATGGAGGGTTTGGCTGCGCTGAGTGAATACAAATTCAGCAATGCTCGTCAAGTTCACGGTGGCAGTGAATTCGCAGTAATTGTAATTGTAAATTTGATGTGTTCTCCAGTGGCAGAGTCTGCCTGTTTACGCTTTGCTGGAATGATGAAATATGTGATAAACTGTTGCTTAGCTTTGCACCTCAGTCTTTAAAGATTTTCTTTTGACTGGAGTTTATCATTTCCTTTTTTTTTTTTTTTTTTTTTTTTTAAGTTAAGGATGTGACATTTAGAGTCCTGTTTTAGGGTTCTCCACTTACAGTATCAGTGAAATAAGCTGTTGGACAGATCAACACATCAAAAACATTTTTTCAAGAGCTTGTAAGTCTTTATTATTTAAGGCCCTTGGGATGTCAGAAACCACCCACATATAGGGTAAAATATATGTTAAGTATATATAAAATTTTAATAGCATTCATATTGAACCTTTGGTGTTCTTTAGTTAGGCTCTTAATTACCTCTTTTTTCACGCTGTCATTTTGTGAACAACAAATTTTTTCTAGTTTAATAAGATTAGCTATTATTATTATTATTATTATTATTATTATTAATAATAATAATAATAATAATAATAATAATAATAATAATAATAATTATTATTATTATTATTATTATTATTATTATTATTATTATTATATTTATTTGTATTAATAACTAGCATTAATAATAATAATGATGATATTATTGTTTGTATTATTATTATTATTATTATTATTATTATTATTATTATTATTAGCATCTAATTATGGCCACTATTATATAATATTACTTTTAATAATAATAATAATAATAATAATAATAATAATAATAGTGTTGTTGTTGTTGTTATTAGTACTATAATTATTAAACTATTAAAACCTTTCACAGTTGCACTGGGGCAATTATTAAAACACTAAATGTTGTAATATTAATAATAATAGTCTTCTGTCATTATGCATGTCATTAACTTTACTATGTCAAAATAAAGTGAACTTGCAGAGCTGCTCTTTGTCATGTTATAAATAATCCACAGTGTGGACATTAAGCTGAAACCGCTGCAGCGGCATTTCTTGTCAGTGTCAATCCGAGATGTTGTTCAAGTCTCCTGCCACAGTGGCTGGCAGATAAGCAAAATTACATGCCACTTTGCAAAACATATGCATTGGATGGTGGCAGGTTTTAATTTCATACCCTGCACATCTGCAAAATTGGAATTATTTCATGGACAAAGGTCAGAAGTTAAATGATAGCCCTTTTTTCTTTTCTTTTTTTTTTTTTAGTAGTAATGCCACAGCGCTTTGATGTTGAAGATCCAACGAAAGAGACTGATGTTTGTCAGCAAAGTCACTGCATTAAAACTGCTACTTTGATGTTGCGAACATTCCAAACACAGCATAAAAGAGACTACATGCCAAACATTAGTCTGCGAATACATATGCATGTCTCTCTGATGTCACTGTGGAGCACAGAAATTATGACCAAATATATATTTTCATTTGTTTGCTCTAATTTATGACTGTTAAAATGATGCCTAGGCAGTCTGGCAGGTGACTAGGTTTTGTAAATTTATATTTATTACTCTAGCAAATTTGAGAATAAATTTTATTTAATATCCAAAGCAATTTGATTTTAAGAATCTTATTTAATAACCTATCTTATTTATGCTGCTTTTGATGCACCTGTCAGAATATATTGAAGTATAACAAAAAACTGATAGCAGTCACTTAATGAAGTTGCTGTATTTTAGCAAGTTTCTGGAGTTATAACGGGATTTCCATCAGCTGAATGCATATTGCAACTCATTTCCACTGTAGACAGCTTCGTTCACACCCTGTCAGAGGAAAACAGTCTTGATCGCTCTGACCTCTGGGGATTTCACAAACAACTCCGGCCAGTGTTGAGGGAGCAGACGAGGGATCTGTGCTTTAGCGCACATGCAGTGGAAGTCTGTCTAATCGAGGTTTAGCTGTGTATGTAAAGCTAAAGATGGCTTTGTCCGATGTCCTTAGGCTTTTGCTCAGCCTGGAAAATTCTTCTCTTTTCATCCCACTCTCAATATCACAAGTGGGGGATGTAAAGCCTTTACATCTCCCCAAAATGTTATGGGCTCCACGTTTAAGGAGTTCCCAGCAGTGCAAGGTTGGAATGTAATGTGAAACATAAATATCTGGATGGAGCAATAGCTCTTCATCTGGATACAGCAAAACCCAGTCTTCCACCTCCCCAAGAAAATACATATTTGGCAAAAAACTAAAAGCATTCAGTTTGTTGCCAGGTCAGTTCAAAGGAAGATGTCTGGTTTTCTAGAAATTATACATTGCGCCGATGGCGTGAGCTTGAGTGCTGAAGGCCAAAGCAAGGTCACAGGCCAAAGTTAGGAGATTACAGAGAACTAAAAAGAGATGTGAAGTACTGTAGACATTGTTTAGCTTGAGTAAACAAGCCAATTGTGCCTCTGTGTCAGATTGCATTAGCATGACATCAGTGGGAGGGTTTGAATAAGTCAGAATCCTCCAGCAGTATTGTCTTCAAGAGCAGAAGTAAACATCAAAGCTCTTCTTATTAGGGCTGTCAAAATGACTGAAAAGCTAAATTCGAATTTTTTACTTAAATATTATGCACTTAAAAGTGCATAATATTTAAAATAATGTTTATAAACCATATATAATTAATAAAGTTGCTTAAACGATTAGAAATAAAAACAGCACCATGCATGTATGTATAGTTTAATACAAAGGACCGAAAACCAATCACAAAGAGTAGGCTACTTTCTTCATTTAAAAACTTGACATGCAGTGGGATGGGGAAACCCGCCATAAAGTCTTGAGACGTGTTTTTTAAAAGTTGAACTTACATTAATTTTCCATGGCTTTCTAAACATGCGTCTCTCTTGTGGGAGATGCGAGTGCAACGGTGATGGATGTCCCTATAGAAAATGCGATAAATATGCGTTCTGTGAGAACGACTTGGTTTCAGTTTCGCCGTAAACAACATCATCTCCACACTGATGCTCTCGTTTTCCGCAATATTTTGAATGAACAACGTAGCAGCGCCGCATCTAGTGGGTTCAACCAAAGACTATAGAAATACAAAGACAGTTCACTCCAATACTTATGAATAGGAGAAAGTGCAATGCGCAATATGGCGGGATAGTCCCGCCTTCTAAATGAAAGAGCCAATCGTTGATTGGTAAAGTCATTGGTCACTGCAGCGGCCGTTAGAAGCTCTGGTTCCCATAGAAACCTGGGGCTGGACCAGCAGCTGCGCATGCGCAGTCATAAGCGCGTTGGAGCTACGCAAGCGCATTGGCTGGTCTAGCCTGAAAAAATAAGCTTTTTAAACACTATTTGAGCATAAGAAACAACATTCATGGGGGAGTTCATTTCAGATTTTATTGCTGATTTGAAATATGTAATTTAATCGCGAGTTCAGCGAGCCATTTTTGAGATTTCAGGATTCCCCCATTCATTTAGATAGGACTTGGTCTTGTCTGATCTGCCCGGAGGCATTGCAAATATGGCGGCCGAGTGAACGGACTTTCCTTAAAAGGGACTTAGGTTCAACTGAATAGGCTAACAAAAGCATTAAAATGCAATGACAGCGACATCGTCGTCGCATCTCGTGTGCCACTGATAAGGCTGCCTGACACGCACCGAAAATTCGAATGCAACTTTTTGCATTAAAATGTGGATATATATATATATATATATTTTTTTTTAGTTCGAGGAATATTCGAAATTCGAATTATTTTTTTTTGACAGCCCTACTACTTATGTAGTCTGTTTGGTTTGCTCATATTGTTCATTTCGTTTGCCCTCCTTTCAGATTAGAACAAGAACAATTTGGTGCCATTTTACACACTTGATTGCTTTTCCTTTAAAAAAAATAAATAATTTTGAATAATGAAATTATATTAATTTATATTAAATTATAATTAGAAATAGTTTTTGATTATTTTAGATAATTATAATTCATTAAAATAATTGTAGTATTAATAATTATATTATAAATGTTGCAATAATAAAAATTATATTAATTGTTATATACTATATAAATTATAATATTGTAGTATTTTTATATTATATATTATATAATATTGTATTTATATTATATGATATTATATTATGTTATATGATATTATATGATATTGTATTATATTATATTATATTATATTTTGTTTGTCCAGATTCCATGACTGTCTTGTTGACGTTTAATGTATTCTCTACCCCCACCTCTCTCTTTCCCAGGAATGACGGACATCGCTGCAGTGTCGCCACATTCATATAAGTCTGATTGAGCGCAGCCGTGAGCTACTCAGTGCGTCGACGCTCAGACGGAATGATCCAGCAGGGTGACTAAGAGGAGGAAGAAGGGGGGAGAGGATGGGTGTGAATGCCTCCAGCTACCCTCACTCGTGCTCCCCTCGATTCGGGGGTAACCCACAGACCCAGCAGACATTCATAGGTAAACTCACATTTCAATGCTATATAGAGACATTTATTGTTCCTAGTTTAGCAACTATTGTGATTGATAGCAGTAGAAAAAAATATTACAGATTTTTTGGGTTTCAGATGGCATTTATCAGACCCAAATTCTCTGGATCACATTGCAATATGATGATGTTTTTTCTATTACAAGAAAGGGAAATCTTTCTCAAAGACAGAAGTTCATCTTTGACTAGAATATAAAATAATTCTACATTTGTTTATTGTTTTAAAAAAACAAAAACAAAGAACAATGTTCATGTTCAAAGGCAGTTCAACAGCACAGAGAAATAGAATCTCATTAAATTATTGACTTCATCAGCTGGGACAGTCTTCATATTCTTTCACTGTAACATCTTGTCTGAATTCATTTATTTAAAGGCTTGGAAATTGTATCACAACTGTCAGCAGTTGCTTCGTAATTTTTTTCCTTCAATATCCCACAGAGTCTGGCTTTAACGGCGTATTCTGATGTGAATATTTTCATGTCTTTGCTGTCTTTGAGATCAGTAAAGTAATGGTGCTTTCAAAATGCTAAGCCATGCATGACAGTGGGCCTACAATGAGAAATGGAACATTGGATTGAGACATAAAGTGTTGTCAGGGAAATATTAGCCATACTGGGGAGGACATTAGATGACTTCATAGTTTCCTTTTTTGGCAGGTGAAAATTTAGAGATTTAGAGGGGGGAAAAGTTAAAAGTGCACATTAAGTGGTTTGGGGATACATACTTTCCTTTTTGAAGTTGGAATTGTTTATACAATGTTACGTCAAGAAAAGGTGAGGGTGAGTAAACAATGACAGAATTTTCATTTTTGGGTGAACTATCCCTTTAAATTTTGCCATACAATGAATTTATTATTTTTTGACGGCTGTTATAGAGACACAAGTTCAAACCAGTTGTAGTGTAATTTTTGTACTCTTATTGCATTCAGTTTACTCCATCGGTCCAATGTCATTAAAAGTAAAGTGTATTTTAGAATTGTTCTGAAGCACTTGCAAAAAGCAAAGCCATGTGGTGTTGCACATATTTGGAATAAACTTTAATTATAACGTCAGCAGACCTCACAATGCATATTTTCCTGCTGACAACTTTGAAGGTCTCCAGACTCTTACACAGCGTGTTTCTTTTCTGTCACCAGGCGCCTCCTATGCACCACAGGGTTATGGCGGCGAGTCCAAGCTCTACAGCCTAGAACATGGCCCTGAAAAATCTCAGGACAAGAAGAAAAAGAGCTCTGGTTTGGCCACACTCAAGAGGAGATTCATTAAGCGACGCAAATCCAGTCGGTCTGCCGATCATGCGCGACAGATGCGTGAGCTCCTCTCAGGTTGGGACGTGCGTGACGTCAATGCCCTGGTGGAGGAGTATGAGGGCACGGCAGCACTCAAAGAGCTCAGTCTGCAGGCGGGCCTGGCCCGGCCCGAGGCTCGCACCCTGCAGCGTGATTTAGCCACCCTTTATCAGCACAAGTACTGCACTGATGTGGACCTGATCTTCCAGGATTCCTGCTTCCCAGCACACCGTGCCATTCTGGCCGCCCGCTGCCCGTTCTTCAAGACCCTGCTTTCGTCATCGCCGTGTTACGGGGCCGAGGTGTTGTTAGACGTTGGGACAGCGGGCATGGATGCACCCATGTTCTCCTCGTTGTTGCATTACCTCTATACAGGTGAGCTGGGCTCAGAGGATGCAAGGTTACAGAATGTGGATGTGCTGGTCAGACTGAGCGAGGAGTTCGGTACGCCCAACTCCTTAGAAGCAGACATGCGAAACCTCTGTGAGCACATGGCATATTTTGACTCGCTGCTGAGCTTCTCCTCAGACTCTGAGCTGGTGGAGGCTTTCGGAGCAGGTGGACCTGCACCTAGTGGCGTGGGAGTTGGAAACGCAGGGGTGAACCACAGCTTGGCTGATGAGGAGCTAAGGGCCCACAAGGCTGTGCTCTCAGCGCGCTCGCCCTTCTTCCGCAACCTGCTACAACGACGAATCCGATCGGGTGAGGAGATCACAGAGCGAACTCTGCAAACCCCTACCCGTATTATCCTCGACGAATCCATAATTCCCAAGAAATACGCCCGTGTGGTCTTGCACTGCATGTACACCGATGCGGTGGACCTTTCGCTGGTGCTGCGCGGGAGCCCTTCCGAAGGCAGTCTGGGTGAAGTTCAGGCGCTGGTGGCTGGAAGAGGATGCATGAGTCGGGCCGAAGAGGCCATGGAGCTCTACCACATCGCCCTCTTCTTGGAGTTCAGCATGCTGGCTCAGGGTAAGTCTTAGCATCTCTTTTATCCATTTTTTCTAGTTGTTGTCTTCCACTCCACTTCCATCGCTCCCCCAGCTTTGTTTACTGCCTGATTAATTCGCAGGCTGTCAAGGGAAGACCGGAGGAACAGGGTGGGGGTGCTGTAGTTTATTCGCCTCGTGTTGGGAGTACTGTTTGTGAAAGATTCCCATATGTGCCTAACAATAAAGCACTGCAACCTCTGCGATTCTCTTAATACCCTCATCCATTTCCTGCCTGTATTAATTTTATTTAGGAAGTTTCTAAGGGTTGCAGAATTGGTCCTGTTGTTAGAAGTGTGTACTTAATGACCAAAGTGACGTAAATCTGCTTCAGGGTCGACTTTCTATGAAGCAGCCCTACATTAAACACTGTTAACTTTCCTTTGTGTATTTATGGCAGGAAGTAGAGGAATAGGTCACCTCTCTCAAGTTGTGGTTTGTGTTCTGGATTCAAATGTCTTTTCCTACTGTTGATGTGTGCTGCAGGGTACAGCTATTGATTTGTATTTAATGTCCTGAGTCTGTAGTTTCTGAAAATGGCTTTTGATTGAGCCAGTTCTTTTTCTTTTCTTTTTTTTTTTAAGAAGGTACTATTACTTGTTGGTTGGGTTGTGTGATACAGCTAAAGCATATCTTGATATATTGTATGGCTTTTAATGATATTTGATATAGGTTTCTCTATTACATTGTTTAAAAAGTTTGTACAGCCATTTGTTAAGTACATTCAATGTTTTATGCCAGAGGTAAAAGGTGGATTTTTACTACGTACTTAATTTTTCAGTAGATGAACCACAATATTATAAAGAATATCATCAAAAACTATTTTTATCAATGCTCAAACATAACACTGTATGTACGAGTGATAAATTATTAATAAAGTTAGACTGAAATATCATAATGTTACCTGCTACGTACAGATGTATGTATTCATGTTAATTTATTTAAAAGCATTCATGTAGCAACTTGTCTTAGCAGAGTTTAAATTATATAAACCATTCAGCACATAATTCAGATAAGGTATTATTATTAATAAAAATAGTAATAGCACCTCTTGCGTTTATTTGCCTCTTTATGATAAATCACTTGTATTCCTCATTTGTAAGTCGCTTTGGAATTAAAGCATCTGCTAAATGAATACATTTTAAATGTAAAATATCTACACTCCTGTTCAAACATTTGAGGTCAGCAATTGTATTCTCTAATTTTATCAATATTTGATCAGTGAAGACATTTTTAATGTTAAAGGTTTCTATTTAAAATAAATAGTTCCTTTAAATGTCTATCATTGCAGAGTCCTATTAAGATGTATCAGTTTATTTTGTGGTTATATATTACCACAAATATATGGTTTTGATCAAATAAATGTAGCCTTACCAACTCGAAACCTTTGAATGGTAGTATGCACCAATATGACACTAATATGCACCAATATGACAATGCATCTTATTCTTAATACATGAAAAGTTCCACTCCAGAACAGTTTTTGAGCATTTATGAGTGAATTGAAGTAAAGGAAAATGAGGAGAGATTAGGAATCTACTCAAATTACATGGTCTTTGGGAAGCTTAATGATCAAATAAAAAGGCATTAAAATCATTGCGAGATTCAGTGTTACTTGAATTTTATTTCGTCATCAAATTCTACTGGTGATATAAAATTAGCCCTACTCACTGGAGGAAGAAATAACTTTGAGTGGTATCTAAAGTAGTTCCTCAGAATAATTTACATCTAATTTATCATTGCAGCCTTGCCAAAACCTGCCCATGTATCAGTGCTGAAAAAAGGGCTTTTTGTCAGCAGCAAATTTGCAGCCTTGTCTTTTTTTTTTTTTCTTTCACATTACACATTTACTAGCTTGTACACCCCTTGCCTGTGTGCTTTGTATCATCAGCCCCTATTGTGAATTGGCCAGTTTATCTCTGTTTACTGCACAAAGTGATGGGGTTCAGCTGTGCTGTGCTAAGAGATGTTTTTCAGAGAGCCACCCGTCCTTCTGATTACTTGATCTGAATGAGAGTATCAAACCCTGTGCTCTACAGCACAGGTCTGCAGCGTCAGTTTCAGCTGATCCTTATGACCCATTAGTCAGCTGTGGTTTGTAACAGATAGCGATCCAGTTCAGCCCTGTCAGCATAGCCCGATGATGAGCTCAGAAGGACTTGTTTTCTTCTAGAACATGCTGTGCCACTTGCTACGTCAACCCTTGTTTTTTCCCACCTACATGAAACATATGGCAATTAAATACAAATTGCTTGTGGAACCCTGACTTTGATTTGATTTGACTTCATTTTTGACAAACTTAACTTACTATTGTCATCAGCTGCTCCTCCTGGTAGTTTTTAACAGCTATTGTTGTATGGTACGATGTAGTTACAATGTGTTGCATGAGATTTTCAACACACAAATCTTATGAGTCCACATTACTGACATCATTGTATAGGGCTGGGCGAATAATCGAAAATAAATCGAAACCGAAATTCAAAACCTCTAACCGATGCAATTTTCCCATGTCGGTTATTTCGTTTTTTTTAAATTCTGTTAATACTTTCCCCTTAAAAACATACTACCGCGCCAGCGCTATACGGACATGTATGACTGTTGCACTCGCGTGTTTTTCTGCGTCTTGCACATGAGTGGCGCGTTAAAAGAATTTAAACTTTTACAGGCAGTGCCACTCATCAATGTCAGTTCCAAAACTTTTGTTAGTGTGTAATGTAGCTGTGTGAGCATAAACAACATCTGCAAAGTTACAAAGCTCAAAGTTCAATGCAAAGGGAGAAATTGTCTTTTACAGAATTAGCATAGCATCGCCTGCAGTGAACGGCTGGTAAGGGACTACAACAAAATAGTTCCGGGTTAATGACATCATAAACCCAGATAAACCCTGCCCACGGGAACATGCAACGAAGGAGGCGAGGCCATGCTGCGCTGCTTTAGAGAGGAGGAAGAACGTGCACGTAAAAATATATTCATAAACTATGAATTGCGATTCTGTCTTCTAACAATTCTAATGCATTCACAAGTTTCAAAATCAGTGTTCTAAAGCAGCGGTTCTCATCCTGTTCCTCGCGTCGCTCTGCATCTCTCTCTCTCTCTCTCTCTCTCTCTCTCTCATTCAGATCACCTCAGCACCAACAATAAACTGTTCCATTTATACACTTATTTTCACATAGCAATGACGAGCGTTAAACATGGATGCGCATACGGTTGCCGTACTGTATTAAAGCTTTAACCATGATAAAACCGTATATTAAAAGCTAACATAAGCAGTAGCATAATAACAGTGTATCTAAAAGTATGAGACAACAACAAACAAAAACCATAGGTCTACCATTAAAAGCCGTGCCTGAACGGGTTCTGCGCGATCCTCTCCACTAATATCCTCTGCGTCTCAATCGGGCTCAAACTGATAAGCAATATAGATGACAGTCATTGTTTACAATACAACCGTAGCACATGCCGCTGAGGTGAGGGGCAGGACGTTCAGACACGCAGTAGAGGCGGTTTAGCCAATCACAATACACTGGGCCAGCTAACCAATCAGAGCCCATTGCGAATTTCTGAGGGAGGGCCTTCACAGAACCAGGAAATCAAACCGGAGGTTTTGATGCTAGCTGAATAGCAGTGTACAATACAGGTAAAATATGTGAAAAAATAATGCAAATTTTTTTTTTTTTTTTTTAATTTTATTTATTTATTTATTTATTTATTTATTTTTTAAACGAAGCATGAACACATTGCTGTGCACCTAGGGGTGGGCGATATGGAAAAAATATATCACGATTTTTTTAGAAATATCACAATTCACGATTTTATTACGATTCTTTGTCATGTTGGTTTTACTATTTTGCAAGTTGTCTGAGCATTACAGCCAAACTAATTCCCCTATTATAAAGACAGAGCCTTTCAATGTAACAAAAAAAAAAAAAAAAAAAAGAGTGGCAGATATTTAGGCCAAAGTGGGCAAAGATAAAAATCTTTGTCATTATTTTATCTTTCTTATTAAAAAATAAGAACAAAGATACACATACAAATACACATAATATACAAATAAAACAAACAGTGCTTTATTTTCAGGTACAATAGGTGTATTTAGCAGGAGCGTTCAAGAAATTGAATGAACAAATATAAAACGTTAAAGGAATAGTTCACCCAAAAATAAAAATTCTGTCATAGTGTTTTATTTTCATTCCATCATTTACTCAAAAGTAGTTTTAAACCTGAGTGAGTCTCTTTCTTCTGCTGAACATAAATGCTATTTTGAAGAATGTGGAAAACCAAACAGTTGCTGATCCACAGTGACTTCCATATGATTTTTTCCTACTATCAAATTCAATGTGGACCAGCAACTGTTTGGTTACCCACATTCTTCAAAATATCTTCTTTTGTGTTCAGCACAAGAAAGAAATTAATACAGGTTTGGGACAAAATGTGAGTGAGTAAATAATGACAGAAATTAAATTTTAGGGTGAACTATCCCTTTAATGACAGTCGGCAGCATGTTTAGTTCTGTCACTTTAAGACCTGCATGCATCTTATATACAGGCACCCATCCGTTTGTCTGAACTGTTTACTTTCATTTTAGACATAACCAGCTGAGTCTATATGTAACCCTTGTGTGTTTTGACAGTATTAGCACAAAGATAACTTAGTTCAGTAACCAGGCACTGTTTGACAGGGTTTTAGTGCGCGCGCTTCTGGTGTATGCGCTCAGAAAAAGCGGACATCAGAACAGCGCGAATGAAACATTTAACCGGCAAGGCTTGTATGCAAATAATATACTTTTGCCATCGCGAATAAGTGCAGCGTCCTGTCAGAGTAACTCTACCGCTGTATGTCGTCACAAGGTGCCAGAACTGTAACTGATAGAATGTGCGCTGTAGCACGAAACTATATTTCTTCAAAAGCAGATCGTGGAGAGATTTTTATCATCCACGAACAAAAATCGTCATATCGCACACCCCTAGCACCCCATAAACACAATCAAGCCTTCAAAATAATCCATTAGACCACCCCTGTGGTCCAATTAAACCATTCCTGAACGCTGCGTCTCGCGGTTTTAGACACAAAGACGTTCTGTGTGAACGGCCAGTAAGAACCTAGAGTAAATACACATACAGGGTGACAGGACAAGATCAAGGAGATTGTGCCATGCTCTTTCTCTTAATCAGCAGTGTTCTATTTGCATACATTCATTAGGCCTATTTAAAACATTTGTTTACAGGAGGTGCAAGTTATTATTTTCTACTTTTCACATGACAATATTTAAAATGTATTTTGTCTGAAAGAGATGCTGTTTTTTTTCTACTTTTGACATGGCAATATTCATTCATTTTGTTTGCAAAAAATAAGTTATTTTCTTTTTTTTTTTAGGAAACTTACTTTTTACAATAAAACTGAAATGTGACTGTTTCATAAGACGTCTTCATTTCAAGCAAGCTTTGATTTCAATTGTTCGAAACATTAAAAAAAAATTATATAAATAGTTTGTCTCCTTCAGTTATTTTAAAATCACAAAGATAAGAAATGCACACTTTTATTAGAAAAAAATCCCACATTTGATAGTGGAGTATTTTTAAACTACAACCCTTTAATGAACTATGAGGGCAAAAAATAAAAATAAAAAAATAAAATAATATTTAAAAAAAAAAAAACCTTAAATAACCGTAATCAAGGTAAAGCGTTCAGTTAATCGAGGTTTTGATTTTAGGTCAAATCGCCCAGCCCTATCATTGTATTTGCTTGTTTGTTTTGTTAGGGCTAGTCAGGCACTCCATCAGTCAGAGAAAGCCCTAGATGGAGTACTCGGCACTTAACACAGGCAATCATTGAGGTCATTTCATTACATGTGTGTTGATAGCCTCCGGTGGGAGACAAACGTGTCAATGACCTCTAGGAAATGGAGGCACAGCAGTCATTTAACACCCAGTCAGCAGCCGGCCAGTGGTTGGTACATGGCAAAGATAATTAATGTGCTGACCAGGCAGACGCACGATGATAAAAAGCCACCCATTGGTCTGGAACCGACTCTGTTCCGCAGAGGAAAATTACTCTTGTTCACACTAACTGCAGGAAATCAGCTCCTGCAGCTGTGGATCTTGTTAACCTCTTTGTTAAACCTAAGCTATGGACTTAAAGGTGACATATAGTAGGGATACACAGACGCCAATAACTGTTGTGTATGAAGAAAACTAGAATGTTTCTTGATGAATGTTACCATGAATGTCCTTTCTCACAAGTTTGGTTTAATTGCGGTAAATTTTGTTTGCCTGTTTGAAAGTTGGAAAAATAGACACCTTCACAGAGAAACGACAGACAGACTTTCCTTTGAGAATGAGGATGCATAGGAGAGAGCTTGCCGTATGCTTGCTTGTATTAGCTTCTGATGTGTGCACGACTGCCGTATGTTCGCCCCAGACTGTGTATGTGCCAGTCAAATAAAATGAAGCACATCCTTTTCATCGCAACAAAATTGCATATTTATCCCAGCAATGACAAAACATTAAATGTAACCTTATAACTTAGTGTCGTAGCACCCAATTTTTAAGGAAGTCATGTGAAAAACCCTTCTTATCGCTCTGTGTTTGTGCTGTGACAGGAAATTGACGTCAAGAGAAACTGTGAACAGATAACAGCAGTGAAAGTAACAAGGTCTTCCCAGTGCATTGTTGACTAGTTATCTGTATTTGCTAAACTAATTAAGCCAGTTCATATGATTATCTGTTGCATCTCTTAGCCAATACATTTGTAGAATATGGTAAATAATGTATTTTGTTTTATGATACCATAGTGATCATCATAGTTTATAGTTTAATTATACCTTTGATCGATGTTATTAACAGTGACAGTTCCTGAAAATATTACCTTAAATGAATAAATATACAGGTATTGCTATTGGCAAAGTACTAAAATGAAAGTGTTGCAAAGAAATCATTCTATTGTGCTGATTTGGTGCTCAAGAAACCTTTTTGCTGAATAAAAGTATTAATTTCTTTAAAAAAAATCATACTGACTCTAAACTTTTGAATTGATTCCTTTAATGCAATATTCACAACACAAAGTTTCCTTCCTAGTCCAGCCAGACTGTTTATGGACAGTGAGTTGCCAAAACTCACTCAGTCGCTCAGATCCAGCATGGTTATGTTGTCAGAAGCGTGTTCAAATGAACATATTAGTTCACATTTACCTTAAGAGTTATTCAGTAACTTGGCACTTGGCCCAACCTAATGAATGACATTGGCTAACCTCAGAGTACTGTCATATTCATAACTGTGATCATTTACATATAGAAGTCTTAAAGTGCATTAGCAAATTAAACAGCCTGTTTAATTCTAAGGGTCAGAGAGAGGGTAGTAATTGCTCCTGTAAAACTAAATGACGGTTTTTTGGTGCAGGAAACCTGGCTAACTTTAAAAGTGGGCCTCAGGGGGAAAAATTAGCATCTAATCAGTATCTCACAGGGTAGATGAAATGATGCAAAGTGGTGGTCCAGATATCCGGCTTAGGCACATGAGACCGTTTTCAAACAGTGTGATGGAAATAGACTGACTTGGAGCTGAAGGAGACCGTTCTGGTGAGGGTTCGTGCTGTGAATGAGCTGACACAGGGCTGAGCGTGACACTGCACCTGTGACGATAACATTAACTGACAGTGTGGTGTACCATAGGTCTGTTCTGTAGTGCAAATGAAATGCTGCATCGATGGGCCTGGAGGCTGGAAGTTACAGACAGCTGTGCACATTTCTTCCAGTTTTCAGCACCTTTAAAAAATGCATCACTTCTCATTTGAGAAAGAGACATCTGGGGATAAAGAGAGAAATTATTCACAAACTGAAAACCTTTTGTGTGTTCCAGTATGTGTTCTGTTCATTTGTATTTTTCATTCTTTGTTCCGCTTGCAGTTTTGTGTCACTGTTCATTAAGTTGAATGGTTTAAAGAGGATGCTTTGATATTTCATCATTACCTAGCAATGAAAATTGGGCAGCAGGAACATTTCAAAAATCCATAAAGCAAGGTCTTTGTGACCTTGTCTTTCTTCTAAAACGTTCAGACATTAATTTCATACAATTTAATTAAACCATTTATCTATCTATCTATCTATCTATCTATCTATCTTTTTTTTTTCGGTTTGTCTGGTTGTAGAGTATAAATGGTAATATCATATTGTGATTATCTACCAATGAGGTACAAAAAAACTAATCCTCAACTGTATAATGGGGTTGTTCTGTGTTCTTACATGATTTATTTGTAGAAAGCTGATTTGATATATTTGAAAATACTTCATTTCTTGGAATGCACTGATATTAAATTCTACATACCTATAAGCTCATTTTTTACAGCAATTAACTGTTATATGGTTGATTATTAAAATTCTTTTGTCTAAATGCATAAAAAAAACACTGAACACAAAAATCAATAATTTTGTTAATTTAGATATTACAACATTATAATGTATAATATCGAAATTATTTTGAGATTTGCTAAAAATTACATTTAACAGTTATCAGATTATTGGTATTTTTTCAAGTTTTTTTTTATTTTATATGTAAAAATAGAGCAAATGAGCATGTGCAGTTAAAAAGGTAATATCAGCTGGCACAAATAAATTAAATAAATCTCTAATATCAAAATGCTACTGATATATTGTGTATCCCTAACATTCTACTTTTATCTTATTCCTGAGTTAATATTATTTTAAAAGACATTCACATTTTGTACTGAATTTAAAGCCAGGAAGTAACAACAATCTTGTGGGTAACAAACACTGTCACCTCAACACCTCTGTTCCTAGAGAGAACAGGTCTAATATTGATATCTTTGGAGAGAGAGTCCTTTTGAAATGACGACGCTTTGATGCTAGTGCAAGAGGTTGAGTCAGACGTCCTTTAGAGTGTGTTTCAAACTCGATACGGAAACCCTTCCTGGCCCCAAGGCACCATTCTGATTAGTATTAACACAGATTGCTGGTGGTGTTTCCATTAAGCCTATGAGAGACTGTCAGCTCTGTAATGATTCTGTCTGTTACAGCTTGTCTGAAAGGTCATGAAGAAATTTAACCCAACACCTCTCTGGGGCTCCTTCACTCTCCGCTTCTCATTTTCATCTCTGTATCTTTCAGCAATTTCCATCTTTCACATTCAGTCATACAGACCGGGCTAATTTTCCACTATCTCTGTCCTTTTTGACATTACCCTCCTAATCTTTACTCCTCCTCCCATTTTTCTTCCTCTCAGCATGTCGCGGTTTCTCTCGCTGACTGGCTCGCCCTATCTCTTCTCCTCCTCCTCTCTGTCTATTAGTCTGTCTAGCCCTTATATCAAGCTCCGGGGCTCTGGCTAGTTAATTGGGGTACTGCACTTGTTCAAGGCTAATAGATACCCTAATGATTAGGTCTTCACTGTCTCCGCTCTCTTCCTGTGTTGCTGTGTTCCTCCAATATCAGGTGTACTCAACTGTAAAATGAGCTCAAGACTACCATTAGGTATTTCACATCACATGGCCTTGTTAGCTTTGAGTCCTTGGCAAAATGTTTCTTCAGAGGAAGCATATATTAAATGGATGCTGAATCTGTTATAAAACGTTGCCTTGCTTGTGGTTTAGTTTAAAATTAGTTTTTTATGAGTTTTCTAGTGAAATGAGTTTTAAATGACTCATTTGTTAGCAGTTCCACATTGCTGGAATCAGGCAGCCTTCCTCGTACATTCTCATCATCCTCCCTTCTCACCATGCTGGCTGTGACTTTTTTTTCACTCATATAACTTTCCTGTTTAGTTTTCCCCGTACAGATCTTCATGAGTTTTACTCATTGACACATTAACTTAAGAGGACTCCTCACCTCATTAAGGAACTGTGATGTGGAGCTTTTTTGTGAGCTACATACAGCTGGATTCTAATTCATTTTTAATTATATTTTACACTTTTTATTGATCGCTTTTGGTATTAAATATGGCATAATTAATCTTTGCGTCAGGAGTGTGACTCTGATGTCTCAAAATGCTGCCTCCATAGGGAACTGTCTAGGTTTTGGAACAGAGCAAATGTGGGCATAAGATCAAACCACTGAAAAGGAGGCCACACTAACTGCTGAGGAGTACATATGTGCTTTCGGATAAGTGATCAGCAGCAAGAAGTGACCAATCAGAACACACAAATGCAGATGTCCACACCCACCAACACTTTTCTGTTGCATCTTGTTTTTTTGTGTAGAACAGAGCCCACCCTGTAGGGGGTTCTCACATTTCTTAATAAACCCTTATTAAAATCCATTTAAATTTTAGCAGCCTAGTGTAAATGCAGATTTTGTTCTGTTAATTTGAATAGATGTTTTTATTCCCAATTTGAAGCACAAACATTAAGATGCTGTTTAAAAGCAACACTGTTTATCTGCATTTCCCATGTTTATAGATATGGTAAGGAGATACAGAGTCCACAAAACTAACATCGAAGTACTGATGAAATCTGCGGCGTTTGCTCGGGACTCATTACCATCAAATCTTCTGCACTTGGCATTCAAGTGCTTTTGAGTGGAAAACACTGCAAGTTGTTTGTGCAAAGTCTTCCTGCCATGTGTTGCTTTTGTTTTGCAGACTTTTGTTTCTGGTCTCATGTTAGGACACTCATCTCATGTTTGAGTAATTATTAACTCCTTGGTGTAAGTTCTGCAATTATTCTTACTGCTTGAATTCGACTCGCACCTAATCATTAACTTTCATTAACTCGCATTGATTTGTTGCTCTGCATTCATGCCCAACGTGAACAATCTACACATTGATCACAAAGTCAATAAAGAATGATCAGATTTTTGGATGCTGGGTGACACTCCGTAGAGGCTAATATGATACTGTTTTTTTTTTGTTGTTGTTTTTTTTGAAAATGACAAGTTTATGGCTCTGCGACTAGAGATTATAATTAACTGGGATGGGTTTATTAGGGAATACTGCACTGCTTTGCTTCTGCATGCTAAATAGTTTCTAGTCATGCAGTGAAACAGATGCAGTGCTACCCTTAATCTTCCGTGTGCTCCAGGCTAGAGACGTGTGAGCCGCTATCCTCAGGCTGTACGGTGCCCATCATAAAAGGGAAAACATTGTCATTAGATCTCAGACTTAGCACTTTGCAGGCAATAAGAGAAGTTATAGAAGGCTATTTAAGCAATATCACACTTGTGCTGAATATCAGTATGGTTATGATTTGGCACAAGGCTGCAGGCAGTCATGGCTTATATTCAGTAAAACAGCACAATTGTGAGTGATTATTGATTTTGAGATCATCACGAATGCATTAAATGAGTCTTTTGGGGTATGGAAAAAAAATGTTTTGAAATGCTTTTTATAAACACTCCCAAGTAATTTTATGGTAAATCTGACTTTATATTTGCAGACAAAAGGTCCAAGTTGTGGTTTTGGACAGGACGGGGTTATGGCGTGAGAAACTACGAAAAAAAGCTTGTTGTCTTTATTTGACTTCCTCAGATCTTTAACATCTTCAAGGTCACCCTTATGAGTCTTGAAGAACAGCTTATTTACTTAGAAAATATGTAATTCGACAACGTAATACTGTCTCCAGAGTTTTGAGAGAGGCATCTGCTCTGACGCAGGCTGCCTTCTAGTTGAATATTTAATGGTACTGATCAGGACAGTGTGCCTGAACACTTAAAGGGATAGTTCACCCAAAAATCTAAATCCTCTCATCATGTTCTCACCCTCAAGTTGTTCCAAACCTGTATGAGTTTCTTTCTTCAAAAGAAGATATTTTGGAGAATGATGGTAGCCTAATAGTTGCTGGTCCCCACTGACATCCATAGTATAGGAAAAAAAAATGTTATGGAAGTCAAGTTTGAGTAGTTCACCCATTTATGGAAATGGTGTCATTTACTCACCCTCATTCCATCAACATGTTATTTTCTTTCTTCTGTTTAGCTTGAAATGAATTATTAGACCAAATATCTGAGCTGCTTTTTCCATACCTTTAAAGCTGGATAATGATTTATACTATAAAACTCCAAATATGATAGTGAGGAACATATTTTAAAATGTAATTTATTCCTGTGGTGGCAAAGCTGAATTTTCAGCAGCCATTATTCTAGTCTTCAGTGTCACATGAACCTTCTGAAATCTTACTAATATGCTTATTTAATTTTGTATTATTATCATTGTTGAAAACAGTTGTGCTGCTTAATATTTTTGTGGAAACAAATACTTTCAGAATTACATGAATCCTTCAAAAGCATTTATTTGAAATAATCTTAACTGTTTTGGTCAATTTATTGTGTTTTGTTAGGTATGATACAATAAAGTTGTACATTTCTGTATGCAAACTATTGTTGGAACTGAATTTCTCATAATGCCTGTTAGAAAGGGAAAACCATGCTTGCTCTCTAGAGATACTTGGCTTGGATTGCTTTGAGGTTGAAATTCTCCACTGCTCCGGGGGTCTTTGTATCAAGCACAGAAAAAAAAAAAAAAAAAAAAACAGTGCCATTTACTGATTAAACTGCACTGAATGCATGCCTCTCTTTTGACATTTGGTCTTTGATGACTGGAAAAGGAGACCAAAAGAATTGAATAGAAGAGACAAAACAGATCAAATCAGTAATTCAAGGCACAGTTTGAAGCAGCATAAAGCAGTGTTTTCATTGTGAATAATTGGGTAAATTATTCATCTTTTCCCACAGTGACATTTAAATGCATACATTTTCATTAATATTTTAGATATATCTGCATATATTGTGGTAGAATATATTCCTGGTGTGTTTTAGGATTCTTTTAACTTTTAAAGTGTTATATTACAGTCACAGTGATGAGAAAATGATTTTAGAAATATATAAAACAGCATAGAGGGCAGATGGAGGTAGTGCCCTATTCTAAGAGCATCCGGACCACCCACGTTTTTGTTTTAAAATCTTGATTAACTACATTTGGACACAGATTTGTATGTTTAAGAGCAGCTGAAGCCCTGTTTATGCCTAAATAAAATGTGATTTCATTGTTTATTGGTCATAGGCTGTGAAGACATTGTGGCAGACAGCATCTCGCTGGACTCTGTGGTGGCCATCCTGAAGTGGAGCTCACAGCCATACGGCTCCAAATGGGTTCATCGGCAGGCCATGCACTTCCTGTGCGAGGAGTTCAGCCAGGTCATGACCTCCGACGTCCTCTACGAGCTTAGCAAGGAGCACCTGCTGGCGGCCATTCAGTCTGATTACCTGCAGGTGATGACCTACACCAATTCACCTTGAGTACTTTTTGGATTTCCCAGTGCAAGATTATCTTGTTCAGGATTTTCCAATTTAGGGGAGATGGTTATGAGTCAAATAATCTGCACTGTAAATACAGAGACGTCTTTTGCTAGATATGTGAAAAAGGACATTTTGTTAACTAAATGTGAACAATAAGGGGGTTGTTCACACAGGGCATGTTATTGGATCCTCAGACAAAATATGTTCATGTGTGCAAAAAATCTGATTGAATTTCATTTTCTAGCTCAGTATTTCTAACAACCTACTTGTAAGGTCTGTTACACGTGATTTTTGTGCTGTTACTTCAAGGTCAAGCTTATTTTCTCTCTGGAAGCCTACAGGGGTAATTCAGGGTAACTGAATCATATTGCACTATTGGGAAATTTATTTATTTCAGTCCACAAATCATTGCAGGGCTTCAGACCTATCCATTTCAGACAGCAGCGTGTCAGTATCAGTCTGTTTATCGATTTCTGTTGATCAGGGCTCCCTTCTCTTAAAGGTCATCTGCTTTTGTTTTTAGACAAATGAGTCAGCTGTATCAGATGACCCCCTTAAGTCTCCTCTGTGAGCTTATATAGAGAGCTGTAACCCCATCTGGGATTTGGCCTGGGACACAGAAGTCTGTTAGCGCCTTCACACTCCTGTGCGCTAGCTGTTCAGCATTTACAAGTCTTTGTTAACTGTAGTCTGGGTCAAACCTGTTGAAATTATCTAATCCCTGTAGTGACTGAGAATTTGTAAAATATTAACAGTAAAATATTATATCAGTAAAATATTAACAGAGACTGGCATTGTTTTGACACTATAAAAATGTTGTTTTTATACTATGCTTCAAAAAAGGGACATTAACTTATTGATTCATTGGCATGGTCATGGAAAACCTATAAATACCAGTGAATTTTAAGCTTGTTTGCAGATCTAAAAATGGAAATGAATAAATTCTTAAAAGTCATGAAAGTTCTAATGAATATACTTTTTTTCTAATTATGCTCATTTCATTAGCTGTTGTCTAGAGCTTGAGTAAAGTAAAGCTTGTTTATTGACATTCATTTTCAGTAAGTTAACAAATAGTTTTAAATTATTCATTTGAATACATTTTTAAGTGCTGTGGACTTGGTCAAGACACATAAGAGCTGTTGGTCATGTCTAAATCCTGTTCACTCTCTCACCCCTAATTTCCGGTCTGCATTCTACTGCTGTAGTGTAAAAAAGGCAAAAAGCCCAAAAAATAAAATTTAAGAAAGTGTGGCCACCCTGATATTAAAAAATGTAATTTTGTTTGAGGGTTAATCTATGTCCATTAAACCTGGATCAGCTTCTGACGATGAATGAAATGAGATTTTGGCTGTGCAATATTCTCAGTAAGAGATAAGATAGTAGAAAAATCATTTTTCTCAGGTTTTACCTTGTACCTGCAGGACCTGCTGCTATGAAATACATTGGTTTTATATATCCTGTTTTTCCTTCGATATCATTCTGTTGCATACAGCAGTCTTCTTCAGCCTTGAAGCACTGACTAAATTCAGTAATATAAACTGGTACTGTTCTTTTTCCCTCTTCACAGGCCAGTGAACAGGACATCCTCAAGTATGTTGTAAAGTGGGGCGAGCACCAGCTCATCAAGAGGATGGCTGACAGAGGTATCACACACTGATGTGTTACTAGATACACATTAAAGGAATAGTTCATCCAAAAAAGAGAAGTCTGTCATTTATTTACTCACCCTTATGTCGTTCCAAACTTATGTTTTTTTTTTTGTTTTTTTTTTCAAGAAACAAAAAAGTGTTTATATACACTACCGTTGAAAAGTTTGGTTTCGATTAGATAATTTGAAAGATTTTTTTTTTTTTTTTAAAGAAGACTATTATGCTTAACATGGCTTCATTTTATTTGATCAAAAATACAGTACAAACAGTAATATTGTGAAATTATTACTATTTAAAATAATGTTTTTTTTTTAATTATTTTAATATTTTTAATTGTAATTTATTCTTGTGATGGCAAAACTGAATTTTCAGCATCCATTACTCCAGTCTTCAATGTCACATGAGCCTTCAAAAATTATTTTAATATATTGATTTGCTGCTCAAGAAAATCAATTTTGAAAACAGTTGTGCTGCTTAATTTTTTATGAATAAATGATACAGTTTTCTTCTGGGAAGTTCAAATGAACAGCATTTATTTAAAATAGAAATCTTTTGTAACGCTACAATGTTACTGTCACTTTTGATCAATTTAATGCATCATTGCTGAATTAAAGTATTCATTTAAAAAAAAAAAAAAAAACTTACTGTCCTTAAACTTTTGAACGGTACTGTGTATTTCATTACAAGAATCATTACATAACTTATTTCATACAGAGACAGTGCATAATGGCCATGTATGTCAGGTGGAATATTTATGATAAAAATATTATAACATCATAACATGAATACCTTAAATGTGGTCCGTTTGTCTTGTGCTGTATTTTAACTTGAATTGTAGTGCACAAGTCACATTGACTACTTTTATGGTGCTTTTGGGAGCTTGATAGCCTGTGGTCCCCATCCACCTTCATTGTATGGAAAAGAGCAGCTCACATATTCTACTAAACTACTTTGGGGTTCCACGGATGAAAAAATCATACAGGCTTGGAACGACATGAAGGTGACAAAGTAATGTTAGGTTTTAATTTTTGCCTAAACTATTCCTCCATCTCCTCCACACAAACATATACCTTTCTCTGTGCTGAACTTTTTTTCTGTGCTGCTGAATTTGTCCCTGTTTCCACCTCTTGCTATAGATGGTGGTCTGAACTATGCCAGTCTAATGATTTATTCCCCAATCCTCCTAATGTCTAGTAATGACTCTGACTGGCTCAGCTCTGAGAAATCAGGCCAAGTGGTCTGCAATACAGAAGCATAGCATATGGCTGGTGGCTCCAGACCTGGGTCTGCAATTGCTCTGTGTACCCAACAGAATCAAATATACCCAGACTAACACTATCTTGAATGTTTATAGCTGGTGCCAAACCACAAACACGATCTCTGATTGCTTTTCTCCCAGAACACATTCTAAAGGGAAACAGCAATGCTCTGATTCACCTTCATTTTGTCATTAACAGTCTTTATACATAATGCTGATTTGCTGTCTGAGGTGTAGATAGTAAAACAGGGTCCAATACAGTGCAGCGTCCTCAGAGCAGAGGAGCTTTAATTCCTCGCTCAAGGGCACGGTTAAAGTCAGAGGAACTGCATGGCGATACCGCTAATCCTCTGGAAGCACACACTCTCCCACCCAGGGTTTGAAATTAACACCCGCCAAATGCGGGTAAAAATCAGCTGTAGCGGGTAACGCTGTCAAATCACTAGCCAATTTGGCAGGTTACTTTTCGTAAGTTATGTTCATTCATTAATTTCTTGGGGAAGTTTATGCAAGCCAAATCTGCACAGGTTTAGCACAAATACTGAACTCGTGAGACTTCATGACATTATTGAGTATATTGCAAAAACCAAACAAAACCCAAAAAAACAGTGCACACATACGCGACGTGGTGATGAAGCCTAATTAGACTTAGTGCACGTGCGCATTTAGACTGCGTTCTTTCACAGCATGATTCGGCCTATTAATAGGGCCTATGTATTAAGAATGAGGGCAGAAAATGTATATATTTATATCAACGCATATAGTTAATCAATACCACATGAAGAGTGCCGTTTTTTTTCTTAAAAAATCAGCATGGTTACAAATGTGATATTGATTTTATGCAACAGTTCAATAAACAATAAGTCAATATCAAGAGACTCACGTTTTAGACACCATATTGCCTGTTTTTGCTCTATTTCGCCAACAAAAACATTCCAAACACAGCCACAGCACTGTTTTGCGTCTCTGGGCAACATGACGGTGATCGTTCCTGAATGAATAAACCATTTAAATGATTCGGTTCAATCGCAATGACTCACTTATTAACAGTGACTTGCTGCCACCTACTGGCGATTTTAATTTCACATTTAAAGTATCTTTTCATTTTGTAAATAATTTCAAATATCAGTATTCAACATTCTATGTTTAAAATATCAAAACATTATTTATGCATTTGTAACTGCAGGTTAAAGGATTCCATGTCCTATATTCCATGAATTAACATGTGTAAATACTAGGGATGCACCGATATGAAAATTTTGGCCGATACCGATAACCGATAATTCTTGATAAATGAAAGCCGATAACCGATATGTTGGCCGATAAATCTAAATCCAATTTTTTTTTCAATAATTTTTGCGAGCCTGATTACAAAAAAAGTTTCACCATTAAAAGCCATTAAACACTTAAACATAAATCAAACAAAGCAGCCTTAAAAATAAATAAAATAATGCTTGAATAATGCAAACTAAAGTCACTGGACAACATTACTTAACTTTACATGTAAAAAAAAAAAACAAAAAATCAAAAATCATGTGCCATGGATAAATTAAACGGAATAGCCTCCGCACCGACAAATTATTTTAATTAAACCATATTATTGATGAAAATAATCAGATAAAAATAAAAGTGGTGGTTATTATTATTCATATATCAATGATTTTGAAAAAGTAGTGTGTTAAATTAATACCACTGTTTCAAATAGCAGCATGCCATTTTAGCGCTGCTGAAGAGCTGAATGAACACTGGTAAACTGAAGCGCTTATTATTTATACAACATAAACATAATATTCTAACTTATATATGCACAAAAAGACGCAAATGCACAAGTGATCTTGAACTAAGTTATGCGCTAATAAGATGTGACGCGCTCTTGGCTCTTCCCGCAACAACGCGCTGAAACACGACAAACCAAATAATTGACAACGTTTTATTATAATAGTGTTCTCATTATAATATTATATATATGATAGTTCCAGTCATTGTTATTAATGTTGTGCGTTGCTGTTTGAGCTGCGTGCACTGAAAAGAGCTGAATGAACACTGGTAAACTGAATCGCTTTGCTGGCAGCTTATTTAACTCAAGGAAACGAATCATATATGAGGTTAATCAGCTATTTATACAACATAAATTTAGCCTATATATGTACAAAAAGACGCAAATGCATAAGTGAACTCGAACTAAGTTACGTGGTAACCAGAATGTGTAACTGTTGTGGATGCGCTCTTCTCGCAACAACGCGCTGAAACACAACAAAGAATTCACAACATTTTATTATAATAGTGTTCTCATTATAATGTTATATATGATTGTCCCAATCATTGTTATTAATGTGCATTGCTGTTCGAGCTGCGTGCGCTGAAACTTAAGAGTTGAATGAACACCGAGTTTATAAACTGAAGCGCTTTGCTGGCATCTTATGAAGTGCTTTGCTGGCAGCTTATTTAACTCAAGGAAACGCATCATATATGAGATTAATCAGCTATTTATACAACATAAGCATAATATTACAACTTGTATGTACAAAAAGACGCAAATGCGCAAGTGAACTCGAATTAAGTTACGTGCTAACCAAAATGTGTAACTTCTGTTGTGGATGCGCTCTTCCCGCAACAACGCGCTGAAACACGACAAATTAAGCCAAAGAATTCACAACGTTTTATAATAATAGTGATCTCATTATAATGTTATATATATGATAGTCCCAATCATATAGTTATTAATATTGTGCGCTGCTTTTTGAGCTGCATGCGCTGAGCTAAAGATGATCACTGAAGCGCTCTATTAACGCTCTATTAGCTTAACCAAACGAATTCTATAGGCCTATGAGATAAATCAGATTTATAGGCTATGGATAAAATAAACACAATATTACAACCTACAATTGCACAAAAGGCTGCAAATGCACAAGCGAACTTCACTGTGCTAGTCATGAATGTGTAGCTGCATTGTGGATGCGCTCTTCCCGTAACAACGCACTAAAACACGGGCGCACAAAGATTCCATTAATTATTTAACAGTAATGTTCTCATTATAATATTACAGACTTGCCCTGTACATGTTGCACTTCACTGTATTTTCCTTTTCGAAGTGATTCCAATGATATTTCAAGCAATTAAAAACCATGGCGAACAGTGCACATCTGAAGTGCCTCTGCAGGAAATAATGCATTATTTATCGGCTTTAATATATCGGCCAAATTTTCTTATCGGTTCGATAACGATAACAGAAAAATTAACATTTATCGGCCGATACCGATATGGTGGCCGATATATCGTGCATCCCTAGTAAATACATCTAAATGCCACTTCATATGCAACTTCTGCAAAGATTAATTTTCTTGATACTGATTTCATTTGTTTAATAACAGCCTAAATTTATTATTATTATAATTGACTGATTAAGTGTAAGAATTTGACTCGAAAGATGATGCACACTTTTTGAAAAGTGGCTTTATAATAGTAAAAATGCCAATAAAAGGTAAAAATCAGTTTAAACTAGTGCTGGGCGGTATGACCAAAAATTTATATCACAGTATTTTTCAAAATTAGACCGGTTTCACGGTATATGATGGTATTTATTTTTTTCATGTATGACCGGGTGTTAACCACATTTTCTACTGATTGAGAGAGGAAAAACTGCAGAAGATTGACTTAGAATGCCCCATTTTACTGTCATGATGAGCGAATATTGTAGAAAAATTCCACACTAAATAGTGACTAAACACGACCCATTAATACATGTTAACCAGGAGTCACTCTCATTTATATTCGCGACATCGTCTGATAAAATCAACATGCATCTAATGTTACATTAAAGAGCGGCTATGCGGTGGTTTTGGCTGTATTACTTTTTTGTCTCATGCAGCGCACTGCCTGCATCTGAGTAACAAACTAAAAAAACAAAAAAAACAAAAAAGTGCATAATATTAACAGATGAACTATGCTCATATTTATAATTCCAAACAGTCAGTTAGCAGCAGGTGCTTGGAAACGCTGTTTTGTACTCATTTACTGACGAGTCTGCTGCGGTACGGCCAGCTGAATGCAGTGCTTCTCTGCCGCTCACTGCACAGAACAGACGCAGAGAGAGGCAACACTGCGCCGGGAGAGTCAGATCTCGCGCTCGCGGGGCAGTACTGGAGACATCTTCCAACTGAACCATAGCTAAGGTTTATCCAAAAAAGTCTCTAGGTTTGTCCGTTTGTATATTCTATGGTAAAAAGCCGCTAAAATGGCCTGAAAGTCACAAAATGTAGTACGAAAGTCGCGCTCGTGTGTGTGAGATGCGGGAGCTGATGTCAGCAGGCAGTGGATATTGTGGATGAGTTCTTCTGTGTCATCACGTTCTACTAGTTCTACAGCTTCAGAACTTTCACGCTTAGTAACACATACAGCTGTGTCCTCGCCACAATGCAATAGTGAAAAGAGACCCCTCTCAAACAGTGTCGCGTTCCGAATGTTATTTAAATGACACCGGTATTGCGGTATTATAAAAATTCATATCTTAAGAAAAATAAACACCGGTATTCGGTATGAACCGGTATACCGCCCAGCACTAATTTAAACTTATTGGAAAAGATCAATTTCTACCACTGCTGTGAACAGTGTAGACAGCCTCAAGCTGTTGGTTTATTTCAGTGGTTTTGTTTTTTTGTTTTTTTTTTGGCTAGTAGAAGTTGTGAATGGCCGGTAACTTAAAAATTTAGTAGCCAAATTGGCTGGTGAGTGAAAAAGATCATTTCAATCCCTGCTCCCACCCATCTTTGTCTATTCTATATTGTGGGCTAAAAAAGTTGGGCCACCGTATTCTCCAACTCAAATTTTTGTGTGTGTATTTGAAACTGTGTTTCTGTGTGTTCCCCAGAGCCTAACCTGTTAAGTGGTACTGCACATAGTGTGAATAAACGTGGCGTGAAAAGAAGGGATCTGGACCTGGAAGAGCTTAAAGAGATTCTCTCTCCACTGCTGCCTTTCGTCAGAACTGAGCACATATTACCAACCAACAGTGAGGTCCTCTCTGACACTGTGAGTGTGTTTGTGTGTCTGTGAGTGTGTTTGTCTTCTGTTAATGTGTATGTCTTTTGGTTAATATAGTTTCAGGGCTCTAGACTGCGACCAAAATGGTCGTATTTGCGACCGTTGTTTGAGAATGTGCGAGTTAAAATTTGACGTGGTTGCATTTGTGTGAGTGCATGGTCTGCGCTGCTCCAAAGCTCCTGCTCCATACAGCGCACGCTGCCGAGCCGCGGCACATTGTAGCAGGAGTCAGATTTCACTGATAATGTGAAGAAAGGCGCTTTCAGCGCGAGCGCTTCGGGTGTAGAGCCTGGTTTATCCTCGCAAATTCAGCACGAGCGCGAAGGTGCGCGCAGCGGACGTAGCGCAACAGAGGATTTGGTTTTTAAGCTAAAGTAAAAGACTTTTTTCTTAAACCAGAGAAGGTGAACATGTTGGTATTCTTGTGGAAAACATTTAAAAACCTGTCAGCAACATCCAGTTTAGTTTTACTTTTCTTTTTTGTTTTCATTTGGAAAAGTCTTTTTTTCTTTGCTGTGCATACCTCACGTTACGCTATGGAGGCTTTGTTGTTATTTTTTATTCATTTATTTGATTCCTCAGTGTTTGCTAAACATTCTGTAATTTATTAGTCGGTATATAATACAGCACGTTATTCATTTTTGTTAATAAACGTTATGTAAGCTAGTTTGTCATTGTAATCTACTGTTTTATTGTTGTTGTGCTTTTTAATTAAGAGTAACAATGAATCCATCTTTTGTTTTAGTCTTAAAAGCGAAAGGTATAGATATAAGCAAAACAGACAATTATCTTTTCTTGTAAAACATGACACTAAGATCGCAAATTCGAGGTTATAACAAAGCCCGGGTTATAACATAGCAAAAGAGGATCTCCTGTTCACAAAATTTAAATCACAAATAATGATGATGAAAAAGAACGCGTTGAGTGTTGAACACTTTCGTTACTATATAACTATAAACTATGATAAAAGTTCATCAGCATGCATTGATTAATCCCATGTTGTTGTTAAAAAAAAAAAAGTTGTGACCAAATTATGTGCTTATGCGACCAATTTAGAAAGTCAGTTGCAAAAGAGCGACCAGTGGGAAGAATGAGTCTAGAGCCCTGAGTTTAAACAGGAGCATTAAGGGGCAGTCACACTAGATTTTAAGCACACAGAATTGCTTTTAAGCTCCATGCAGCGTCTCTTAATTGAAGTTTACAGTTCTTTTGAAATATTTTGGGTCAGTAAGACTTTTTTTTTTTTTTTTTACATCTTTAAATATTTTATCTTTAAATATTTTAATCAGCAATGATACGTTAAATGGAAAAGTGAGAGTAAAATGATTTTATAATGTAACATGTTTTAAATAAATGCTGTTCTTTTGATATTTCAATGCATCAAAGAGTTCTGAAAAAAAAAATGGTCATGCTTTTCACACAAATATTGAGCAGCATGACTATTTTCAGCATTGATGATAAAAAGAAATGTTTCTCCAGGAGCAAATCGGAGTATTATAAAATAGGATCATGTGACACTGATACTGGAGCAATGGCTGCTGAAAAGACAGCTTTGCCATTACAGGAATAAATTACATTTTAAAATATATTATAATAGAAAACATATAACAGTTTTCACATTTAACAATGTTACTGATTTTACTGTATTTTTGGTCAAATTAATGCAGACTTGGTGAGCATAAGATGCTTGTTTTTATTACAGACCCCAGACATTTGAACAATAACTTGTTTAATAGTGTTCTTTTAAACTTTTTATAAAAATATGTAAATCAGGATCGTGTAAACCACCAAGATCAGTTTCCTTCATGACTTTTTTCAAAGAGAATATAGAAAAGAAGCCTGCCACAAGCCAGTTACTTTTGTTTTTCTGTACAGCGCACTTTGAATAAGAATGACAAAAATGGTGATATTGATTGATGTATGAATGGGTACATACTCTGATTCTCAGTACTGCTCAGGATGTAATTTGCTAGAGAGTAAGAAAACAGATACCCCAATGTGCTAATGCTCCAGCAAATTATATCATCTTTCCATCGTTCTTGACCGCTCTCTTCAAGTATCGGTAAAGACTTTTCCTCTGCTTTTAACAGATGAAGAGGGGTCTGATCAGCACCCCTCCCTCTGACATGCTGCCCACAGCGGAGGGAGGCAAATCCAACGCCTGGCTCCGGCAGAAGAGTGCTGGCATTTATGTCCGCCCACGGTTATTCTCTCCTTATGTGGAGGAGGCCAAGGTAGGATACACTTCCTCACCTCACATACAGCAGGGTGGTTAACTGTAACATTACAATGAACTAGTAGAGGCAGAAGAGGTGATTAAAAGATAAATGCAGTTAAATTATACACCTATTAATTAAGTATCTCATTTCTTTAAAATAAAACTTTAATAATACAAAATAAAAAAAAAACTTTTTTAAATTTTATCAATTTATAGAATGTACTTTTTCTAGACTGTAATAGTAGACTGTGAATCAAATCTTTTCAAAAAGGCAGTTGGTTTATAGAATAACCTTAGTGCTGTTATTAAAGACACTCATTTCATTAAATGCCTTCCATTAAACTTTGCATTTTTCTCTAGGCGGTTTTGGAGGAGATGATGGTTGAGCAGACCGACCTGGTTAGGCTGCGCATGGTTCGTATGTCCAATGTACCCGACACACTCTACATGGTAAACAATGCCGTCCCCCAGTGTTGTCACATGATCAACCACCAGCAAATGGCTGGCAGCCAGACAGCTCCACCGTCTGTGGTTGCTAACGAGATACCAGGTGGGTTAAGCATTATAATGATGCATTCTTTCAGCCAGTCTTCAAAACTAGCCACTATATATCTGTTTAAAATGTTCATTTACACATGATTGTGGTGACTCGTTTTATCAAGTCATTTTAGAGAGATTGCGATCTAGTTCACAAAGGCCAAGTAGATCATGTCCTAATCTAGATGTAGTCTCGAAACCCATAAATCAAACCATGAGATGTTGTTTTCTCAAGTTAATTTTGCTATTCTTTTGCAAGAAGCGATTCAGTGGTTTTTTTTAGGTATATATAATGTGAGTGGGAACATTGGCTTTGTATGTTGGCAAGCTTTGTGATCCTGTGGGTGTTATATAAAACAATTCAACACCCATTAAAAAAGAAAAAAACTCTTCTTTTTTTGACTTATATGCCCATCTTGTAATAATGTTGTTTGTCTGCTATGTAATGTTGTTAACTGATGAGCTTCTTCATTTGTATTTGCACATTAAATAAGTCACCTGTTTTCCTTTTATCACGCTGTCTTTCAGTGCCCAGGTTGGCAGTAGTGAAGGAAATGATCCGTAGGCTGCAGGAGCTGCGTCACACAGACCAGGTGCAGCGAGCGTATGCTCTGAACTGTGGTGAGGGCGCCACAGTCAGCTACGAGCTGCAGATCCGTGTGCTCAGAGAGTTTGGCCTACCTGACGGAGCTGCAGAACTCCTACAGGTAACCAAGCACATCCTGTTTGCGTGGAGACTGACATGTTGCTATAGCTACCGTGAATATCTCTCTGACTTTCATGTCAGTTAGTATTACCCCGGCCTCTGATGAATACAATTTATTTTCCAGTGATTGCAGGCACTCATACTGATTTTGTTCAAATAAAAAAAAAATTAAAAAGGGAGAATTTTGTTATTCAGATTTGAACACCTCTTCAATGCATTGCAAATGCCTGTATAAATGTGTATTATATATACTATCATACAAAAGTCTGGTCTCTAATGCCTCAGGAAGGCTGCATTTATTTGATCAAATTCAGTAAAAACAGTAATATTGTTAAATATTATTACAATTAAAAATACCTATTAATTTTATATAATTGTGTGTGTGTATAAATATATTATATTATATATTATATTATTTCTTATATATTTTATATAATATTTTAATAGAATTTAACATTATTTATTCTTGTTATGGCAGGAAAATACACATTTCTATTATAATAATTGCATGTCAAAACCAACTTGTCACTTAACATGCAAATAAAAAAAAAAAAATGAAAAGACCTTTTACAATAATGTTAACTATAGTTTACTGAGAGTGCAGTGTGTACTTGCAGTCTGACACATTTTGGATGGGAACAACTGCATTCATGTACTTCTGCATCACTCCATGTTGTTGTTGACTAGCAAATTTCTCCAGTTACTATGCTCTTGGTTTAGAAGTTCCCTGAGCTCTTGAATTGCCTTGATATCTTGATATTCTCACCATTAAGTGACCAGTGAACCTAAGCTGGATAGCTTGGAAGGAGTCAAAACCTCTTCAGCATACCAGACAGTCTATTAAGTCTCATTTTTGAAGCACAAACATTGCCCTCACGGTTACATGTGCTGTGTTTCAGAATCCGCACAAATTCTTTCCCGAGGAGCGTTTTGGAGACGAGAGTCCCGTCCTGGCCTTGCGCCAGTCAGGTCGCTGCCGGGTCAACAGTACACCAGCTGTGGAGAGCATGTTCACTGACCTGGAGGCTCTGGTGGGCTTCCGCCCCCCTCTGCCCCCTCCTCCTCCACCCTACCATCCCCCGACAACCCCGGGCCATAGCCAGCAGCAGTATAAAACGGGCTGGAGACCTCGGGTCCCCACCCAACCTCCCTCCAGATCTTTCTCCTACCCCTGCAATCATGCACTTCTTCACAGGCAGCCCTCTTCCAAGATGGGCAGCCCAGTCTACCCACCAGGAGCCAAGCCCCTGCCCCCAGACTACACTAATGCACAGGGGGGGAGAAATCTTCATCCTGACAAGCAAATGGTGATTAATACCAGTATATTATTATTATTATTATTAGGGCTGGATGATATGACCTAAAATCAAGATCTCAGTCAGTTGAACATTTTACCTCGATTACGATTAATGAATGATAATTTTATTTTATTTATTTTTTTGCACTCATAGTTCATTAAATGTTTCTACTGTAAATATACTCAACTATTAAAGGTGGGATTTTTTTTCTAATGAAAGAGTGCATCTCTTATCTTTGTTATTTTGAAATAATTGATGGAAAAACTATTTATGGTTATATTATATATATTATTATAATTATATATTATATCATATCATATTTTTTGCGAACAAAATAAATGAATATTGGCATGTCAAAAGTAGAAAATAAAAAAAGCACAGCGCAGTATACCTACTCCACTAAGTTGCCGTAAAATACAAAAGTTGCCATGCCAACCTTCTACAATGCTTGCCCCACCTCCGGGGTCTTCTGATAGACCTTTCCGGGTTTCTCAGCAGCGGAAGTCATCATAGTTGGGTTAACTTCGAAAGCAGTGAATGGGAGAGTACCACAAAAATATTTTTGCATTCTCATTTGCTCAAATAGCAAAAGAAAAACTCCACGATAGACACGATAGTCCCTCCCATAGACGCTGCATTAGAAACACCCTCGCATTAGCGTTTGTAATTTGATGCAAAGGTGATATAAGACAAAGTTTCGTGTTATAAATGTGTTATAAAAAAATCTAAATATAAAAAACTTTCGAGGATTTACGATGCTGATGACCATTGAAACGCGTCGTCACAGTCTTGTGAAAAGGGTCCATTGGTCCACTGTTTTCAGTGTTTTGGAATTGACATTGAGTGGCACTGTGTGTAAAAGTTTAAATACTTTTAACGCGCCACTTGTGCGAGACGCTGCAAAAAACGCAAGCCCAATGGTCAACGCGGTAGTATGTTTTTAAGGGGAAATATTAACAGGATTAAAAAAACTAAATAACCGACATGGGAAAATCACGTCAGGTAGAAGTTCTGAATTTTGTTTTCGATTTCATTTCTATTAATCATCTAACCCCCTTATTATTATTTTCTTCTTATTATTACTATCTTTTTAATTTATTTTGTGTAAATGTGTTTTTTTTTATACAAAATGTGTAGATTTGGTTATGAACTGCACTGAGAGGCTATTCTAGGATATTTTGTCTAAATAAATTCAAGTGAATTTAGGCATTACAGCATTATAATGTACAGTATGAAAATAGATTTCCATTTTGAGCTAATGTACATCCTCTAATTTATTCTTGCAGAACATGGAGCCTGTTATCAACGAGTTCATGCCAGACATCGCCATGGGTGTTTCGGCAATGAGCCTGAAGGAGCGGCGCCTTCCGGAGGTCTCCATGGAGGTTGAGAGTCACGAAGCCCATCCTCACCTTTCTACAGCTCCTCCCATGTCCCATAGCTACTCCATTCGTCACCCGCACTCCTCCCGCAAGCGGCACGCAGCCGAACCCAAGCCCGAAGGCCCACAGCCTGACTTCCCAGATCTCTACGAGTTCCCAGGTCGTCACGTGCCTCCCTACAGCGGACCGGACCTCTATATCCACGGTCGTCAGGCAGGTGGTGGAGCGCCACCTCCGTCCTACTCCGAGGCTTCAGAATCCCTCCGCCTGGATGTGCTGGAACAGCCTCCACAGAGACTAGACTTGGCAATCGTCTCGCAAGGTGGCGTTGCACAAGCCGTGCAGAGGTCATGGCCCATAAATGAGACGGACCTCACCTGTGGGCTTGGCCCCTCCACAGAACAGTATGAGGAATGGCCCACGGGCCGCCGGCCTGCTCCAGAAGGAATGGGGCTGGGCTTAGGGGCGAACGCTGGGTCTGGGGACGAGGGAGGCTTGGGTGCCCGAGATCGCAGGTCGCCCAGCAAACCCGAATACCCCTACAGGAAGTCTGCTCTCTGACCCCTGATTAAAAAGAGACTGAGGACTGATTTAAATGCTAAGTGTAAGCTAACAGGTGAGGAACCAGCAGTCCTGCACTTTGTGTTCTTTTGAGAGCCGACAGTATCTTGAAGTGATGAACACCCATAAGCTGCGCAAGTGGCTGCTTTTCTTGAAGGCTAAAGGGAGATGTCGTGGAAACTGCTCTGGATAGGTTTGAAACCCAGTGAGGAGAGCTTGGTTTGGTTATGTGCACCCTGAAAAGAGGTCAAAAATGCAAAATATTGGAATCTGAGAGATCCTTAGATTTATGTACAGGATATTAATGTACAAGTATCATAGTATATTTCTTTTACTTTTATTTTCCAGAACAGACTATGATGACTGGAGAAATATACATTCATCTATATGCACAGATTTCGTTTCTTAGGAGTAAATTGAAAAAATATGAAGGCAATAAGTTGCAAACTCATTACTTTGTCTAGTCCTTGACAAACGGCTCCTCCTTCTTTTGAGGGCAGAGTGGCAGTAATAGCTCATGTAATCTGCCGCATACGCCGGCTTTTACATTAGCCTGTGCAATTTAAGAGCCGAGATGGAACATAAAAGGGAAAACAAATGAAATCCCCTGTCTCCTATGAGGCAACTTATCAGGCATAACAATGGCACAGATGCACCATTAAATGTGAATGGGGCTTTGTTTTAGTGTGTTTCACAACTCAGATCTGCAGATTCATTCCAGTATATTTAACTTTAAAAACTATCTGTTCTCTTAAACAAAATTTGGCATCCTCTTTTGCATTAAGATTCTCATTCCAAGGCTGCAGTTGGTGGCATTCCTAAGAGACGGCAAATATGGGTTGATCATTATCAGCCACGTTCTCCAGAACTGTACAGGACGCTCAACCAAACCAACCTCATGCCACATCCTCAGTCCTCTGGTTCAGTAGGACAGCAGCAGTCCATGGGCGGGAGTTCATTAGCTTTTCTGTGCTAGTTCTGTCAGCAGATGACCAACAATTATGATGTCATGAACAGGCTTTGCAAAAAAGAGAATTCTTGGAAGTGTCATGGATTTAGACACACGTATTTACTTTTGATTTGTTACACAACACTTTAAGAAACAATATCATACACACTGCTGCACACCCTACCTATAGATGAAGTGACTTATTTTAAGCTTGTTTTTTAGCATCCGAAATACCTGTATTCTTAAATAACTGTGCAATAGTGCAGCTTTTTCATTTTAAATATTAATTTTGTTTTCTTCTCCTTACAATAAGAACCTTTCTCAGATAATACTGATGCAGCAAATATGCAGGCTAGTTCACTCAAAAATGCAAATTGTGTCCTCATTTACTCAACGTCATGTCGTTCCAAACCTGTGTAACTTTTTTTCTCTCTGTGAGACACAGAAGATATTTTGAAGAACTGTTTTTGTCCATACAATCTCTGTGAGGACCAACAATATCAACATTTGACCCCTTTGACTTTCACTGTGTAGACCAAAAAACCTTTAGACATTCTTCAAAGTATCTTTTGTGTTCTGCAGAAAGAAAATATATCCTACAGATTTGAAACAAGAGCAGGGTTAGTGAATGATGAAGGAATTAGCATTTTGGGGGAACTATCCCTTTAAGATAATCAACAATAGCCTTTCCCCACAAGCGATGATGGTTCTGTATTCTTCTCACATGCTCTCAAATATTATTATATAAGAATCTCATGTTATATTAGACTGGATGGGACCTCTGTTGAATATCCGAATGATCCTCAGCTGTATCCATCCCACATTCTTCACTTCAAGTGCTTCTTTCTTTGGATCACAAGAAGCGTTTTATTGGTTGAAAGCACAACGTTGTGAGAAATACTAAGAATGTCATTTCATTTTGTCAGATAAAAGTGCTCAGACAATTTATACGCTGGCAAAAGGCTTGAGTTTCAGTTGAATGGTTAATCAGATTTTATTTATTTATTAATTTTTTTTTTTTTTTTTTGACTGTTAAGAACCCACAGTTAGACCAAAGATGAGTTTGGGAGGATGTTTGTTTGTGTTGCTTGGTGAATCTCGGAAGCATTTTATTTTATCTACCAGGTTTCTTTGCCTCCTAGCAAGCTGAACTGAAACCATTGGGTTGAGATTCATGTTTGTTACTCAAGACTCTTTGGTGACTGTGACCATCAAAGGAACATTTATCATCGATTGATCTCCCCAGGCACTTTGACTTACAGAGATGGCCTTAAGAGTTAATGTAGGGTAAGTACTGCTGTATTCTGTAGTTACAGCCTTAAAGGGTTACTCCACCCCAAAATTAAAATTTTGTCATTAATCACTTACCCCCATGTCGTTCCAAACTCGTAAAAGCTTCGTTCATCTTCGGAACACAATTTAAGATATTTTGGATGAAAACCATGAGGCTTGTGACTGTCCCATTGACTGCCAAGTAATTATCACTGTCGAGGCCCAGAAAAGTATGAAAAGCATCGTCAAAATAGTCCATCTGCCATCAGTGGTTCAATCTGAATTTTATGAAGCGACGAGAATACTTTTTGTACGCAAAAAAAAAATAAAAATAATGACTTTATTCAAAAATGTGTCTCCTCTCTGTGTCAGCGTAGCGCCATTTTGGAGATTATCCACTGAACGCAAGCAGCGTACGCTCTTCTGTATCAGCCGCAACACAAGGATGCGCTATTTTCGTTCAAATAAAAGCGTAAATACATGTAGAATACGCATCCTTGTGTTGCGGCTGATACAGAAGAGCGTACGCTACTTGCGTTCAGTGGATAATCTCCAAAATGGCGCTACGCTGACACAGAGAGACAGAGAAGAGACAAATTTTTGAATAAAGTCGTTATTTTTATTTTCTTTGCGTACAAATAGTATTCTAATCGCTTCATAAAATTCAGATTGAACCACTGATGGCAGATGGACTATTTTGACGATGTTTTTCATACTTTTCTGGGCCTCAACAGTGGTAATTACTTGGCAGTCAATGGGTTCAGTCACAAACCTCCCGGTTTTCATCCAAAATATCTTAAATTGTGTTCTGAAGACGAACAAAGCTTTTACAGGTTTGGAACGACATGGGGGTAAGTGATTAATGACAAAATTTTCATTTTGGGGTAGAGTAACCCTTTAAGACCTTACCTTGGGTAACGCAGTTCTCCATCTTAAATCGCATAAGGTCTTCTGTGCCAGAGAGACTCTCTACCTCTGACCAGCTTCTCTCAACATATTTCAGTCAACTCGATTTTCCATGTTTATATTCTTTTCAACTTATCCAGACCTCTTGAGCTTCACCTTGAACATTTATCATTGGGGTACCAGAACCAACAGCAGGAAATCAGATTTTCACCACTTTCTCACATATATTTGTGAGGTTCCTCTCCATCTTTTCTTTACACTTGCTGTTTTATTAGAACTTAACAGCACAGTTAAGATATATGTGAGGACAGTGCCATCTTGGATGATAATTAACTCAATCTACAGTTATCGCAGGTGTTATGTTATTCTTCATCTACCCTTGGTTGTTCTTCAGAATTGTTATCTGCCTGATGCAGTTGCAGTGCAACGAACAGGTCCTCCTGGACTCCTACTACAGCCCACCTCTGAGTCAAGCCTGAAAGAGTCATGAACCCTGAGTGGGAGAGCTCCAGTTTGCCATCCTGCGAAGCTTCAGAGGGTCAGATCCAAAAATAGATCCAACGTAGACCCTGGCCGGGGTGCAAGTGATCTCCTCAGAGAGTTGAAGTCATCTGAATCGGACTGAGATTGGAAGGAGGCTGTTTGTCTCTGAATGTCAAGGACGTAGCTCTGCGGTTCTCTTTACGTCAAGCTTATCAGATACATGAAGATCTTCAGTCCCTGTTGCAAGTGGTTCAGCCTTTCCGTTGGTGTTTAACAAACCTGATAATACATCATGAGATTGAGCTTTCAGTATCTGTGGTTCTTTCAAAATGCAATGCATCACAGCCTACTTAAGCCCTGACCTCATTCTACAGCAAAAAGAGGACGAGTTACAAACCACATTTATTCAGAATAAAAAGATATTTTTTTCACAGAGCAGTGTTTCACTCAAACTTCATTTTACCTTGCAGATCCTCCAGGTTTCATGTCAGCATGACAAAGACGAATCAATGCACCTGTCACGCGACTTATTTTACCACCAGCTCACACGTTCTTCTTTTGATGTGTCGGAAGCTCTTGTCAAAAGCGCAGTCGTTTAAATTCTCAGTGTTGCGACTTTGTAACTCATTATTTTTGATTTGTTAGTACATCCTTCTGTACCATTGCCATTTTGAATTGGGTCAACAGTCGAGCAAAGACCTCGGTGTATGTTTTTTTTTTTTTTTTTTTTTATCCTTCTGTTTTTATGTAACAGTTGCATGTTAGTTCTGATTTTCCTGTTACCTGTAACTCCAAGCATTGAGTAATTGGCATCAGCACTTCCCTTCGAGGCAGCCGAGAGGAGATCTGAGGTCTGTCATGTCATTCTAGCGAATCGCACTGGCTGCGTAACCATGACCCAAAATCGACAGATGGATATTTAGGCCTACTGCTGCTACTCAAAGGTTTTCCTGCCAGCGGAGAACATTATTTCTTGACGTCAATGCCGATCCCAGCGATCTAGTCCCATATAGACCCAGCCATGCCTTAAACTTAAGGGGGGAGGTTAGGAAAACTCCTTAGATTGCCTTCGTCTATGCTATACTCAGGCCATTTTGAACTGCTAAGAAGTCATTTTATTTCATGTTATAAAACACCGATCAGATCATTTTGATTGCTGCAAAAGTTAATGCACAATTTGAAGGTATTATTTTGTATTTGAGATGCACACTGACCTCATAATTAATACATTTCTATCACAAATGCCATTTGTGGTCATTTGGGTTTTGTGGGTTGCTTGCCTGAGAGACTGTTAGGGAATGAATTGGAAATGCATTTGAGCTCCCAGAGGAGTTTGAATCATTGTTGTCTGTCCTGTAGAACTCAACTGGCTAGTTTGACGTTAATTTTTCATTGCTAAAGAATAATGGGTTCGTTCTGGGTTGGAATGAATTTGGCTACTAAAACCGAGGAGTAAAAGCTAGAACAGATGAAGGTACCCATTGCACTAATTTTTTGATGGCGATATGTGTAACGTTTGTTGTGAAATAGCGCCCTCTGTTGGCTCTGTTGATTTATTTTGACTGAAACGTCTGTTTATTCAGCTCTAGATTCACAGCTGAGTCATTTGTCTTAAACATTCATTCCTAATCCTTTTAGTATATTTGCATGGCATTGTGTTATTTATCTCCAAAGTGCCGCAAGGCTGAACTGAACTGAAGGTTTGTGTTTTGGATGTGTGAGGGGCAAGGGAAGTTGTGTTTGCAGACTTGAAGTCGAGCTCTCCAGGTTCTCTCTTGTGCTATCTCTCTTACGGAGACGATTTAGTGCCTTCCCTGCCTGAGGCTGGGCTTCCTCCACAACCCTTTTGTCTTATGCAAGCCCTTTCTACAAACCTCTGTCAAACCGTCTCTTTGTAACACTGTAGCCAACGCTTAGTGTGCATAAGGTTTAATTTGTCTTTTTTTTCTTCAAAAGATATTTTTCAAGATTTTTGGTACCTTTGATCACAGGCCTCAGAAATATGGTGTTTTGTTGTATGTAAAATGTAAAGTTTTTTTTATAAATATATATAAAACATGCGAATATCTATTTGAGACTGTGTGCGAATGCATATATTTGTATATATACACGCGCACACACACACAAAAAAAAAAAAAAAAAAGCATTCTGTTGTGGAAAGTGTCTATTTTTCTATTCTTTTCTTTGGCCGGTGTAGTTATGAACTTTACTCTGCAATTAGGTGACTAATGTCTTGGAAATAAATAGTTTTGAGTTATAATGATTGTGTGTTTGTTTTGTTGTTTGATTTCATTTATTCTAGCTGCCAGATGAGCAGTGAGTAACACCTTGCCATTAGAGGGAAATGGGAGGGGGAAACACAGCCGGTCTCACTAACCACACAATTTGCATAGAAACACTCATGCAGAAATCATGATTCGGTTCCCACTGAAATTTACAATTGAACTTAAAACCAACTGAAACAATGCATATGCAAAAGCACAAGCCTGGAGGCTTAAAAGTCATTTTATTAAACTATTTAAGGTATAGATGGATGGATAGAGGAAAGCCCTTATGGATATTGTTTGGGCCTGTTTATGTAAATTACTAGCTGCAGGCTTAATGACATGCCTAAACATACCCTTAAATTGGGACTGAAATCATATACTACTTTTTAAAGAATAAAGTTACTGAACTAATGACATATAAACACTGAAACAATTTCTCCCCAACGGAGTGCTCTTGGGATAAACTGAGACATCGCAGGGCCCAAATGTATTACCATGTTTATTTCTCAAAGATAGCACATTAAAAAGTAACAATCTACAAACAAAACAGGTTAAAACAAGATAAAATGAATAAAGCATTACTAGACAATTCACAATTGTAACTGAACATCCTGAAAAAGCGCTTGCGTAGGTTTATCTAAACAGATTTTTCCAATAGGCTGTAGATCTATTTACCCTGACATACGTGAATGTGAATATTTGCTGTCTCATCAGATCAGAATGAATATTGACAGCAGCCATGTGATTGTGACTTCCCTAATAGCCTTCTGTAAATACTGGTACCATTTTAAATTGCTTAAAAGAGAGAGCTCCTGAGGATTGACTGCAATTCCTATTTATATGACATTATAGAAGTGCTTTTCATCTTTCCATAATGCATCTGAGAGCCAATCGACATGTTGATTTGAAATGGCAGGATTACAAGAAAAGAATTACAGCTACATCTTTGGAAACACAGAACCCGTCATACATCACTATACAAGGTCAAAATCATTCAAGGTTATGAGGGCCTGAATTTGAACTGCATATTTATTTTACAAAACCAGGGGTGGCCTTGAAATGAACAGATTGGGGGGAAAAACCATGAAGGATTGGATGTAGCTGGTATGCTTGAAGTGGCAGGGTGAAGGGCAGTTTAACTGCAGTAGTACTGGCCTGCGTTGGCTCTTCGTCTCTTGCGGCTTTGCTGCTGTTCGAAGAAGTGACGGATGTCCTCCGGTGTCACCACCTAAACAAGGAAGGAGAAGAGAAGAAAATGAACACTAGACACTACAAGCTTACATTCACCTAAAATCACACATTAAAAACACACACGAAAACCTACCTTTCCTTCTGCTGCAAATCGCTGCAGGTAGTCCTTCAGTTCTGTCTTCATGTCATTATATTCTGAGGAAAAATTCAATGTCAACATCACAGTTGAGCAGTTACATTTGAAATTTCATGTCAATCAGAAAACTAATTAGTTTTGCTTTCACACAGATAAGGATGTTGGTACCACTTAACTCTACTAACCATGGATAATCTCCAGCTGCTGAACCCGATTTAAGTTGTTTAGGGCCGACATCAAGGGGTCACGACCCTCAGCTCCTCCTGCTTGTTCAGCCTGCATTGTAGACTTGCCCTTGTTTTCATACGCCAAGACAGTGTCCATCTCATCCATAAGGAAAGACACTCCTGCATCTGTATAGAGGACCTAAGCAAAGAAAGTAAAACATGAGACCAGAAACAAAGTTGTTTTTTTCATGTTTATTGTGTTTGAATGATACAGAATCACTCTGTTAAAGGATTAGTTTGGTCACCCCCATGCCATCCAAGATGTTCATGTCTTTCTTTCTTCAGTTGAAAAGAAATGAAGTTTTTTTTGGAGGAAAACATTCCAGGATTTTTCTCCATATAGTGGACTTCAAATGGGTTGAAGGTCTAAATTACAGTTTCAATGCAGCTTCAAAGGGCTCTACACAATCCCAGCCAAAGAAAAAGGGTCTAGTGAAAAGATCAGTCACTCAAAAATAAAAAAATAAAATAAATTTAAAACCTTATAAACTTTAACCACAAATGCTCGCCTAGCACTACCTGTGATGCGCATGCGTGACTTCATGCATTACGTAATCACGTTGGAAAGGTCACGTGTGGTTAGTTCTTTGTCTGTGTACTCCGGTTCAAAAAGGTAGGGTAGGGTGAAAAACTCCATCTCATTGGGTCTCATTCACTAAGCACACGTACGCACAAATTTGTGCGTGAAACCTACGTACGAACATTTTCACGAACAAATCATGATTCACTAAAACGTTCATCCTAAAATTTAAGAAAAATTTAAGAAAAATATAGGAACAGCTGAAAGCACATGTACGCAAATAATCTTTATAATCTTAATCATCTATATATAATCTACCTATATCTAACACGTTTCATCTTAAGGTAATAGTTATACAGTTGGGTTCAAAATAATAGCAGTCCAACATCACTAACCAGATCAATCATTGTTTTTGGTAGAAATTATATTTTTACATGGCAAATATTTCACTAGTAGGTGTGGTAGAGTAATAGAAAATCAACAGACCCAACAGTCATGACATGCATGCTGTTGATTTTGTGTAATTGAATCATCAATAACAGCTTTCCTGTAGCTCAAATAGTAGAGCATGGCGCTAGCAACACCAAGATCATAGGTTTGATTCCCAGGGAAAGCAAGAGTTGATAAAAACGTAAAAACTAACTTTAATGCAATTTAAGTCGCTTTTGTCTGCTAAATGCATAAATGTAAATGTAATTGAAAAGGGCGTTTAAAATGATAGCAGTGTGGAGTTTAATTAGAGAGGTAAATCATTCTGTGAAAAAACTGGTGTCAAACAAGTGGCCCTTATTTAAGGATGAAGGCAGCAAATGTACTGTGCATTTCTCTCTGAAAATCTGAGTAAAATGGTTCGTTCCAGACATTGTTCAAAAGAATAGCGTACTTTGATTAAAAAGTTGATTAGAGAGGGGAAAACATAAAGAAGTGCAGAAAACGATAGGCCGCTCAGCTAAAATGATATCAAATGCTTTAAAATGGCAACCAAAACGAAAAAGATGTGGAAGAAAACTGAAAACTACCATTAGAATGGATCAAAGAATAGCCAAAATGGCAACGACTCAGCCAATGATCAGCTCCAGGGTGATCAAAGAAAGTCTAAAGTTACCTGTGAGTACTGTAACAATTAGAAGACGCCTATGTGAAGCTATCAGCAAGAAGCCCCCGCAAAGTCCCATTGTTGAAAAAATGAAGAGGTTACAATTTTCCAAAGAATACATTGACTGGCCTAAAGAGAAATGGCGCAATATTTTGTGGACTGATGAAGCAAGATTGTTCTTTTTGGGTCTAGGGGCCACAGTACACTGTGAAGACAATGAAGCTTGGTGGCGCAAGCATCATGATATGGGCATGTTTCTTATTCTACGTGTTGGGCCTATTTATCGCATTCCAGGATCATGGATCAGTTTGAGTACATTAAAATACTTAAAGAGGTTATGTTGCTTTATGCCGAAGAGGAAATTCCCTTGAAATGGGTGTTTCAACAAGACAACAACCCCAAACACACCAGTAAGCAAGCAGCATCTTGGTTCCAGACCAACAAGATTATCGTTATGGAGTGGCCAGCCCAATCTCCAGACCTTAATCCAATGGAAAACTTGTGGGGTGACATCAAAAATGCTGTTTCTGAAGCAAAACCAAGAAATGCAGAGGAATTGTGGTATGTAGTGCAATCATCCTGGGCTGGAATACCTGTTCACAGGTGCCAGACTCCATGCAACACAGATGTGAAGCAGTTCTCAGAAACCGTGGCTATACAACTAAATGTTAGTTCAGTCATTCACAAGAAAGCTAAATCTTCAAGCAGTTTTCAGTTTATACAGTAAATGTTTGACTTTGTAAAGAAAAATGCAGACACTGCTATTTTTTTGAACAGCCTAATATTCCTTTTTCTTCACTTTCTGTAAAGTAACAAGTTTATTAAATTTTTCTTCATGTTTTGATTTAGAATAGAATGTGCAATGTTCCCAATGCATTTGTGTATTGAAGTAAAAGTTATAATAAGGATTTTGAGCTTTACTCGCTTTTTTAAACACTGCTATTATTTTGAACACAACTGTATATAAATATATAGTCATATATAATTACAATAAAATGTATATTTCACCTTAAAATAATTTTATTGTATACAGTACTGTAAAAGAATAAAAAAAAGCTGCGTTAGACTATAGCTCGAGCTGCGAGGTTTCTCTGAATAATAACATGTACAGCCAGCTAATGGAAGCTCTGTAAACTGGGTCTGTATAAAAGGTGTTTTGTTGTGTATGAACTGATTTTGAGGACTGCGCACTTGGGACTGCTCAAAGATCCGGCAAGAGCTGCGTGGAGTATCTTTGATGAGAATGATGAAAGGCTGTAAGGAAAACGGAAAGCCCTTATATGGAGATGGACTGGCCGTGTTTTATGCAAATGACTAACCTTGTGCATGCGGCGACTCATTTAGAATACTCCAAATTCACTAACATTAGGACGAGCTTAAGAACAAATTCATGTGCGTACGTAAGGCTGTTATGATTATGAAATTTGGCTGACGATTAATTGTCTAAGAAATAAATGCGATTATGCCGATTAATTGTCTGGTTTAAGGCATTGACGATTAATTGTATGTCAAAGCCATAAAACAGACATTTTTTATGTACATTGTTCATTAAATTGTTACAAAGGATTGTGATTAATTGAATGCTTTCTAAGTTGTTACTTTGCACCTTTAAATACTGAAGTAATTATATATATTTAATCACAATACAAATAGATGTAGCAAGAGCAGTTTTTGATTTAAATTTGTTTTTGTATAATTCCATAAAACATCTGCACGAAATAAAAACAGCAGAGAACACAAATTCACTCTGACAGCAGGTGGCACCGTATATATATCTATGGGTGGCACTTAACAGCAGCGATATATTGTTTCCCTGGTTATCGCTGTAAAGAAAGCAGCGCTGCGCTTTCAAACACTACTTTAATAGGCCTATGCATTATATACGGAGGGAAGAGGGACAAAATAACATCAAAATGTTTCTGAAAACCAGAGTTCCCTTCAGAGAGACATTCATATAAATCCCCAACCCAATATTTACATTTTTCTTCTAATATTTTAAGAATCATGAACAGTGAATTTGTGCCCGTACAGTATTTTCTGCTATCGCGTCTATTCTGTCCTCTCTGCGACTGTGCTGGCCACATACACACTGCAGCTAAATTCGGTTGTCAGTTCACCTTTTACTCCTTATTTGCATTCTGCACACACATAATTCACTAAAATACGGAAGTGACACCCGCATTAACTCCCGAAAAATACAGGTAGTGACAACCGCATTTACAGAAATGCTACACAGTGTGTACGGAACCGAACTGAACAACTAGTTGTTAATGAGGTTTTTAACTTTCATAGATATGTCCCTCTTTTGTATGTGCGGTGAATCATAAAGAAAGCAGTACCAGAGCAGCACGAGCCTTGACTCGTTCTTGTTGCCAGATCTTGCTAGGAAAAAGAAAACAAGAACAAAACCATAAAAAACCAAAGTAAATCCAAATGCTTTATGCTGAAAATACGACCAAAATATAGCGACTCGTGTCTGCTCACTTTGATAACTCCATAAACCCGATCGCTTTATGATCCGAGCTTAAACAAAAAGCCCGAAAAGCGCTTGTAATGAGTGATCATGGCAACACAGACAGCACGCACTCTGTGAAGCAGCCTGTACAAGCATAAACAAAACACAATGCCTCCATCCTCTGTACTTAGGTTAAACTGCTGAAAATAATGAGTGTTTTGTCACTGTAATATTACTTTTATCACAATAACATATACTAAACACGCGAGACGACAAAACATTGCTATGGTTTCCAAGCTGTCAACCATCGCAGTTTCGAGAGCGAGTCTTGTTCCCTACATACACGTAACCATAATTTAGGGGATTCACTCCCGCATTTAAATGCGGTTGTCACTCTTGAAACTTACAGTATGTACATGGCCATATGAATGTGCTGAGTTCTTGTGGCTGCTAAGGGAGCACAATAATCGTGGCTGTCTGAATTGACCGCGGTTAGATGAAATAACCGCGATCAGACAGTTATTTAATAATCGCGTCAGGCCTATGCAGCGTACGCACGTGTTGTAAATTAGGCGGAAAGTTTTCGTGAGACGTTCAAATGTGCATATAAATAAGAATAATGTATGCAATTATTAGTTAATGAGACCCATTTTCTCCTCTAACTTCAAAATCGTCTGACATTTTTACCATTTTTGCAGGCTGTTTGACTTTCTTTGCACGTTCGTTTTGTAAACACTCAGTTGGTACTTCTGCCTGCGTCACACGTGACCTTTTCAACATGACTAATGTGTGAGGTCGGGCTGGTGCAAGATGAGCATTTGTGGTTAAAAAGTATAAATATATACAAGTGCATCTCAATCAATTAGAATGTCGTGGAAAAGTTAATTTATTTCAGTAATTCAACTCAAATTGTGAAACTCGTGTATTAGAATATGGTGACATGCCAATCAGCTAATCAACTCAAAACACCTGCAAAGGTTTCCTGAGCCTTCAAAATGGTCTCTCAGTTTGGTTCACTAAGCTACACAATCATGGAAGACTGCTGATCTGACAGTTGTCCAGAAGACAATCATTGACATCCTTCACAAGGAGGGTAAGCCACAAACATTCATTGCCAAAGAAGCTGGCTGTTCACAGAGTGCTGTATCCAAGCATGTTAACAGAAAGTTGAGTGGAAGGAAAAAGTGTGGAAGAAAAAGACACACAACCAACCAAGAAAACCGCAGCCTTATGAGGATTGTCAAGCAAAATCGATTCAAGAATTTGGGTGAACTTCACAAGGAATGGACTGAGGCTGGGGTCAAGGCATCAAGAGCCACCACACACAGACGTGTCAAGGAATTTGGCTACAGTTGTCGTATTCCTCTTGTTAAGCCACTTCTGAACCACAGACAACGTCAGAGGCGTCTTACCTGGGCTAAGGAGAAGAAGAACTGGACTGTTGCCCAGTGGTCCAAAGTCCTCTTTTCAGATGAGAGCAAGTTTTGTATTTCATTTGGAAACCAAGGTCCTAGAGCAGGGCTATTCAATTAGATTCATTTGAGGACCGGATTATCGAACTGAAAATTTGAAGGGGGCCAATGGGGTGGGGGCCGTCCCAATCGCTTTCTGGGGGGGGGGGGGGGGGGGGGGAATTAAACTGAAATGCATATTTAGCAGTAAAATAAACTACTATTACCAACACCAACATCTATAAAAGGTTAACATTAGTGCTGTCTATCAATCAATTAAAAAATTTCTGTAATTAATCATATAATTCTATGATTATATAATTCTATGAATGTAATTACAAATGAATGTAGAAACAACATAAAGATAGTATATTTTAAATGTGTTTAATGGCATCTTTTTTTACCAAGTAGCCTATTATTAATGAAGTATTGATTCCAATACTGCCACTAGTGTCTCTATTAAATGCATTTTACCTATTAATTATAGCCATTCAACACCACAGTATAATTAAAAGCCATTATTTTTAACATTTAATGGGCTCTGAAATATATAACTTTTAATTTAAGTGATTTTAAAACAATCTTCACAAACTATAAATTGTATATGCATAAACTAAACAGATTATTCTTTATTCAAGCTACAAAAGTTAATCAGCGACTAGAGCAGTCAGTGATGATTTGTTTTTCTTTTATTCTTTGATTTCCATCAAAGACAGACTTCAGCAGATTTCACTTTAAAATCACCGCTGTCTCTTTAAAACCTGATGCACATGACACAGAACTGACACATATTTGATTCTCCCAACTCTTTACGGTCATTTAAGAATTTATAACTAATTTAAGAATACGTTTATGAGGTAACTCGCCAAAACCGCGCATTTGTCATAATTGTGTGTTTTTGTCTGTTGAAGCGCTACTCTGTCTGAAGCGACTCAGTTTTATGCGTACAGCCGAACGCGCAGCCTTTCAACTTCATTTGATAATACTTTTCGTCCAGTGTTTGCACAATTTCTCGCCAGAAGTTATGACCGACAACACTGTCTTTATACTCTGTTAAACTAGAGTTGTGGATATCTCATAACTCCCTCATACAAGCGTTTGTCAACGCTGTCGTCTATTGATGTTGCGGTCTCCGGTAGATTGTTGTTGTTCTTGCGTCTCTTTCTTTTCTTTTTCGGCTGGCCCGGGCCAGTGTTGCCACCTTGAGGACAAACTAATTAGTGCAATAACAATTCAAGACACATGTGCGACCTGCGCGTACTTCTCCCTCGGGCCGGATGAAGATGACTGGCGGGCCGCCAACTGAATAGCATTATCCTAGAGTCTGGAGGAAGGGTGGAGAAGCTCATAGCCCAAGTTGCTTGAAGTCCAGTGTTAAGTTTCCACAGTCTGTGATGATTTGGGGTGCAATGTCATCTGCTGGTGTTGGTCCATTGTGTTTTTTGAAAACCAAAGTCACTGCATCCGTTTACCAAGAAATTTTGGAGCACTTCATGCTTCCTTCTGCTGACCAGCTTTTTAAAGATGCTGATTTCATTTTCCAGCAGGATTTGGCACCTGCCCACACTGCCAAAAGCACCAAAAGTTGGTTAAATGACCATGGTGTTGGTGTGCTTGACTGGCCAGCAAACTCACCAGACCTGAACCCCATAGAGAATCTATGGGGTATTGTGAAGAGGAAAATGATAAACAAGACACCAAAAAAATGCAGATGAGCTGAAGGCCACTGTCAAAGAAACCTGGGCTTCCATACCACCTCAGCAGTGCCACAAACTGATCATCTCCATGCCACGCCGAATTGAGGCAGTAATTAAAGCAAAAGGAGCCCCTACCAAGTATTGAGTACATATACTTCTCAGAAGGCCAACAATTCACTAAAAATGTTTTTTTTATTGGTCTTATGAAGTATTCTAATTTGTTGAGATAGTGAATTGGTGGGTTTTTGTTAAATGTGAGCCAAAATCATCACAATTAAAAGAACCAAAGACTTAAACTACGTCAGTCTGTGTGCATTGAATTTAATACATGAGTTTGAATTACTGAAATAAATTAACTTTTCCACGACATTCTAATTTATTGAGATGCACCTGTGTGTGTGTGTGTGTGTGTGTATATATATATATATATATATATATATATATATACACATATATATACATACATACATACATACATACATATATACACACACACACACACACACACACACACACACATATATATATATATATAAAAATTTGTTGTTTTTTTTTTTGTTTAAATGACTGATTGTTTCTCTAGATATTCCTAGGCTGGGATCATGTAGAGCCCTTTGACGCTGCATTGAAACTGTATTTTGGACTTTCAACCCGTTGGCTCCCATTGAAGTCCACTATATGGAGAAAAATCCTGGAATGTTTTCTTCAAAAACCTTCATTTGTTTTTGACTGAAGAAAGACATGGACATCTTGGATGACACGGGGGTGAGTAAATTATCAGGAAATTTTTACTCTGGAAGTGAACATCCTTTAAACAAGGGTAAAAGCAGTATTATTTAGTAAATCTCCTCTGTAAAGTATGTTTGAGCTGTACCTTGCAGTTGGTGCAGGTGCAGAGTTTTGTGCGCCAGGCAGACGGCCAGAACACGGCGCCCTGCAGAGTCTGGCTCCTCCCCGAGGCCTTCATCTCTCTCAGCCTGCAACCTGAGCACGAACCCTCCTCTGAGGAGCCTTCAGCTTCTTCCTGGTGTTTCCGCTTACAGGTGGACGTCCCATTGACCTGCACCTGACGGCAGAGAGAAGGTCACCAAATCTTGATCACTGATTCCTCTCTTCCTGTGTAGACTGTTAAAATCATTTATCATTCATACAGCTGAGTTGGCATTCTTGCTAACAGCAACAAAACAATGTGGTGCAAATTCAGTTTAGCTCGATTCCTTCAAATTACAGCTTAATTGAGACCGATGAGATGACGCATATGAGATGAACCAATTTCCCAATGTCTTTCAGACATGCATCATCTAACAGAACTACTGCCACCTTGTGGTGAGACTTCAAAACAAAGGCAAATCTCTGTCTGAAACAGCTTAGTGCATCTAGTGTCTTAAAACACTTATCCAAGAAGGAGATTTAAGTTTGGCTGTCCACAATAAAATGGACTGAACAGGAATGAATAGAATTAAAAATGCCATGTCATGTTTCATCCTCGTATTTAGAGACAAGAAAACAGACACATTACAGTAAACAGTAAGTACCTTCTCATCGACAGGGCTCTTCGGGTTCTCATTTTTAATTTTCTTCTCCTCTTCATCATTTTCTGCCTCCACCTTCACATCCTCCTCTCCTTTGCATGGACTTACTTTTGTTATGGGTGGCACTGATGCAAACAAGACAGAATAAACCTTCACAAATGTATAAAATGTTGTAAACACTGTAAATGTCTTTACTGTCACTTTTGATCAGTTTAATGGGTCCTGGCTGATACATTAATTTCTCTCTATTTTTAAAGAACTTTGCACTAATTTTCATACTAAATTATCTGTAAATGCAAAATGGAAGCAGAAATAATTATATATATATATATATATATATATATATATACACAACCACTTTACCTGCAATATGTGCAGCATAGTTCCAAAGGAAAGGTGTTTTATTCATGCACGACTCGCAGATCATCTCTTGCAGCTCCACACAGTCCGGCACTACACAACCTACATGCTGAGAGAAACACACAGAGATGTTCTTAAACATTTCAACCTGAATGCATTATGCTCCTCATCTACACACACAAAGAACACTAAACCATGTTCATGTCCTGCCTGACTGCAATCTGATTTGATACTAACCCGACCATGGAACCAGTCCTCACACACGATACACTGGATCATCTCATCTGGGACCTGAAGAGAGAACATGGTTCAAATATGCATGTAATCTACTGTATGTAATATAATAAAAGCACTCTAAACATCCAAACACAATACAAATCTGAATAGGGATTCATAATTAAAGTTTATTTGCAATACAACATAGAACATTATAGAATGCATCTCAAACTAAACCGCACATTACCTCGTCCTCTGGATCTGGGTAAGGTCTGTCACATGTGCAATACAAGCCAAAAAAATTATGGCTGTATTTGTTCCCTGAATTCACTTTCTCTTTATCCTGTTTAACAGAAATCCATCAGATTAGAAAAATCTAATTAAAATGAAAAGACACAAATTCAAACTAACAGCAAAGCGTATCTCACCGCAAATAGCTTGCACTCCATTTCCCCAAACTTGTCGTTTCCACAATCACATCGAAAATTCCTGTGTTATCAATAAGGTTTTGAGTGCAGCTTACTCGTAACATATCACAATGCCTCAGCAAGCACAATTTAAAGTAGGATCTGTGTGTACTTCAATCCAAACCATCTAAAAACACTGATGCCTATCGTTTTACTGCCTCCAGATCTCCATGTAGAAATTTCCTCACATTAAAATTATTTTTATGTGACGGTTCTCACTCTCATTGCCTATGACGCAGCTAGTTCAAATACATAGAGGAAAAACAGCTAAATAATCCCTCTGTCATACGGTCAAAAATATATTAACAAAAATTAGGCAAAATATTTTGCAAAATGCACATGGAACCCTTTCAGCAAACCATCAAACAATAAATGTCAGATCCAATCAGGCTCTGCTTAAATGAGTTAGAGCAGCAGCAAATGTAGCTTCTAACATAGTATCACAGCTTCAGTGGTTATTTTAGATGGACTGTAGAAATATTCACCTCTTGGTATATAGCTCAAAAAGGTCATGGCCTTCATGGCACTTGTAGGAGCATGCCAGACAGATGCCAGCTGGCTCTCCTCCCTTTGGTGTGCAGGTGTTGCAGGCATACAGAGCCTGACGCTTCACATATCCCTGTCAGGACAAAAAAAATTACATTGTTTTCAGAACTTCTCTTCATTTGAGAATATTAATGTAAATACAGAGCATTTGCTGGCACCTACTGTTTAAGGCATCTTGCTGTATCTATTATTGCAATAAGGTTTATTTTCAACAAATAGACGCAGCATCGACGCATTATTAATAATGTTTTGTGCTAAACCCAAATCAAAACAATCCTACAGACATTTTGCAAGAATTATGTTGAACACCTAGATGAAATAGGCTGTGTCAAGGTATGATCCGCTTGCTAAAAATGGATTATATGAAAAGTCTGCGTTTACATAAAGACGCCAAACCTCTGGATACGAGCATTTCTCTGAATCACTCCCTCCAAGAACAGCGGAGGCTTCGTTCTCCAGTTCTTCATCCTCCTCCAAGACGTCCACCAGAGATACAGTAGCCTCCTCCGCGCCATCATTTGCCGCCATCCTTGAAGAGATGAGCGCAAAAAACGTTTCTAGTTCCTGTTCCAGGGCACGAAACGAGACACCAGCTAACTGAACTATCAGCGAGATCAGGTTTTACTGGAGACAATGGGTCCTCTGTAACGGAACTAATAGAAAGATGCAGGAAAGCGTTATGCAATTTGACATTACCCGAACAAATTCTTGGGATTAACTGTGACAATAACAAAACCAATGCTGCTTCCGGTTTATGCAAATGAAAGATGTTTTGGCGGGAGAGTTGCGGGAGTTGTAAATAGAATTTATTATTTTTAGGGCTCTTTTTTTCCGACTAATGTGTATTCATACATCACACCCACATTAACTCAATGATTCCGGATAAACAAAAAAAATAGGAATTTTCGCAAAACTAATTTAATAGGTCAGAGTTCAAAGGGTAGATCAGTGTTGCCATATCCACTCATTATACTGCTTATAAATAGCTACGATTTTTTTTTTGTTGTTGTTCATTTATTTAAAAATTCTTCAGTTGTCACATTTTTGCATGGTTATGTTCATGTTTATGCTTATGTCTGCATTTTGCTCATTGTTAATATTGTTAATTTGCTGCCTGTTGCAGTTAATGAGGAGTTCCATATTTGAAATATTTTAGCTATTTTTTGAAAAGTGATGTAATTACTAATAATAATATTTTGAGGGATGTTGTAGTTTAGCCTGTAATGTAGTCTATTCCATTCTATTTTATAAATAATTTTTAGATACTCCTTTTTTTCCATTTCATTTAAGCAGTCCATTTTGCGGGGTTTTTTTGTTTTTTTTTTGTGAAATCTGGCAACCGGTTTTCAGTGTGTCCCTGCAATATGGCAGCGTGCGAGCTGAAGGGAGAGCTGAAGCACCGAGATGGACAGACAAGCCAGTTTTCGGTACAAACACATGGCGATTTGAAATCAATGATAACTGGCATCAAGAAATTAAATGCTGATATATCTGAAGTTTTGACGGCTCTTGTTGAACAAGAAAGGGGCTCAGCGGAAAACAGCACAGCAGATGTAGATGGTAAGCTGCTAAAATGAAGACTAGGTTGTTTATTGAAATCAACAGACTTAAAATTAAATTAAATTAAATAAATCAATCAATAAATGAAAATAGATACAATAAAGACTACGAAGGTGGCTAAAAGTCTCCCTTCATATGACAACGAGCTGCTTTACTGATATACTGCCTTCTGTCGTCCCAACTTTTATTTATTTACATACTTTAGAATACTTCAATATTCTTATTAGAATGAAGTCATATTTTGTCATAATTATTATCTCACTTTCTATTTGTGAAACCCATGTTTATAGATGAAGAGGACAGTGACGAAGAGGATAAAACCACAGAAATATCCCCCAAAAAGTCAAACTCAGAGCCTCCAAACAAGCGGAGAAAAACCTTGAGGTCATGATCTTCAGAACTGTCACTGTTTTGTTATGGCCTTTATTACATAAATATGTGTTGTTACATCAGTACCCCCCTCCTCGGAAAAACCTTTATGTCAGCCACAATTTCAAGACTGTTGAGATTTTGCCTTAATTTGTTCTCATTTTTATGTATTTCTAAGTTATTTTTCATAACTTCAGGTTCCTCTGAAAGGTGAAAGTATAACTGTGTGAAAGGAAAATTGTTTAATCAATACATTTTTCCACTTGTAAAAAGTTACAAATTGACAGTGGTTATCAGTACTGTGGTTTCTTCAGCTAACAGGTGATGATAAACCGGATAATAATAAACTGGATTCAAACTGTCCAATAAAATGTCTGATTGAGAAATCAATGTAATAGTTACAAAAGAACACAGACTGCACATTACATTTCTTTATTTATTTTTTTTTCAGTTGTTTTAGACCACAGTGTATTAAGATTGCAATGGAAAGTTATTAACAAATACCCATTAAACATTATCATTATAAATTCACAGTCAAGCCCTTTTAGACAAAAATGATTTGCCTTTTTTGAACATTTCAACAAATGAATAAAAGACACTGTTGACAAAAAGATGTGATTTTAAAAATCAAAACACTTGGGTCTGCGGCACAGGTTGAAGTTGATAAGTTTGAGACCCAATGTTTTGTGCCAGCCTCATTACAACATACCACACCCAACAAGTCTAAAAAATTTCTTAGCATTTCTTATGCAAGATAAGATTACTCGCACTGTAAAATGATGCAGATATCCCTCAACAATTAGACATGAGATTGAGTTCACAACTATTCCACACAAACATATGAACAATTTGTTTTCTGAAACACGGATGTCTTTTCTCTGAGGACACTTGATTATCACTATGATACATGAAAAATAGTATTTGTCAAATAAACACAAATTAAAGAATTGGAGAGAATACTCTTCCCATGTCTAGAGCTGACAAGAAATCATATTTGAACAAAATACTGATAATAAAGTGTATTTTTAATACAAAACTTTCCTTATTACAACTCCTTTCTTTGTTCCTACCTTGAGTGCATTTTATATTCAAAACAAATAAAAAGATAGACAAATGGAAAATACATATGTGGCACCACTGTCAGTGGTTTTCTTATTTTCCACTAATAAAATGTCCACTGGAGTTGAGAACAAACGCCTGGAGCATTAAAGTGACACTACAAATCCATTGGCCTCATAGTACAGAAACAATTACAGCTGTCCACACTGGCAAATCTTTATTCATCTTGATTTATAGTAAATCTACCCACCATTAGAAGTGTAATTCAAGTAGTACACAGTTCAACACACAGCCCCATCAACATTCTCCGCATCTTAGACAATGGCTTAATTGCCTCCATTTAAGCTACTTAGATTTCATTTATCAAATTTCATTTCAATTATAAAAGTTTTTTTCAGTTAAATCAAGACAAAGCTTCTAAAAAAAAAAAAGTACCATAAGACTGAGCCAACATGGAAAATACTTCTGGATCCCCTTATAAATCTACTTGATTTAAAATGTGGACCAATTTTGCCATTCATCTTGAAAGAGTACGAAACATCACCTATAGTCCAGTTTTTATTGCTAAAAATACACAATAAAAACTGGTGTGGAACTGCAAGTGACTCAAACAATTAGTTGATAACGGGGAGAAAAGAAAAAAAAAAAACATTACAAAGAAATGAATCCTAAACACATTCCCCTTTTAATTCCTACACCAAAAAAATTTTCAGGACCAAGTCTTAAAAAAGAATCTTATTTATGAATGCCCTTTTGTATTGCCCAACCGCTAAGACACCAAACTGTGTGGCGCCTCCTCCTCATCTTTAACAATCACTTCACGTGTCAATCAGCTGCAGTCTGCTGATCTGATTGGAGGCCTTGGCGAAGGTTTGGTGACGGTTGCAGAGAACAGCAAGGCAGATGGGCAGAATACAGTATCCTACAGTCTTGGGGTCCACCCTTGTGCAGGAGTAAAGAAAGAGAAACACCTGGAGGTAGGGAATGAGGAAAATGGTGGCCCACACCCAGAAGGGCAGGAGGAGAAGTCTCGTTTTCAGAGTCACGATCCATGAGGCTGAAGATGGGGAAGAGGACGAAGCATCTCCCGATTTTTTTGTCTGCGCTCCAGCTGCCTTTTCTACTTGTGCCAGTGCAAGTCGGTTGTATGTTTGGCTGATCTCAAATATATAATACACTGCAGTGACACTGGCCAACAAGTACAGTCCGACACCTATCCACCCCATCCGCTGGCGGAAATTCATCATTCTCCATGCTCTTCTCTGGAGAAACAAAGACAGAAAATGCACACGATGACAAGAAACCAAACACATGCTTGTGAAATCATGGTGTGATCACTGCTGAATATTCAGGAAATAAAAACCAAATCAGCTCAGCTTAAACTGTCAATCACCACTGAAAAAATACCATTATTGTTATTAAACACTTATTAAATATACTAGTTAATATTTAATTATATTCACTAAAAATATAACACTAAAATATTTAATTTTCAAAACATTAACTTCCTTGATGTTGTACGAAACACATTGCTAAACTAATTATAAAACTCTAGCTTGAAATATTAAACAAAGAGGAAGTCCTTCAAACACAAGAAACCTCACCATATGGAGATCTCTCAAAGCTGTTGACTAGTGCTATTGTTTTATTATTATATAGCGACACAACCCCATCATATCCACTAAACACATGAGTGTTACTTACTGTGATCACACGATCAATCCATTTTGCGCGGTTTTCAGGGAAATATGTTTCTCCAGTCAAAACACACAACGCTGTCACAGGATTGTTGTCACAGGACTCACTTCCGGGAATAGCAACATCCGGGAAGTTTTCCCGTGAATCTTCGCGACTTTATGATTAACCTCTCAAAGTACTCTACTGCCCCCCAGAGCATCACTGTGTCACAAACATTCAGCATTTATACATTTTATAAAATATATGTAATATATTTACATATATTTGATATGGGGGGGTGTTATAATAGTGTTAGTTGTGGCATTATGGAAGTTGTGGCATTATTTTACTCTAGCATTACATGGCTTGCCCACCCACATCCCTCTGGTCCTGATATTAATTGTATTACTATATTTCAAAATCTTTTGAGAAAATGAAACATTTTCTTATGAACTTATACAATTTCCTTTCATAAAATACATCATGAGTATAATCATATTTGGGAAACAGAGAAACTGTAGCTACAATTAACTTCAAGCTACACAATACACATGACAATTAACGAGGTTAATACAATACTTAAAAGTCACTATAAATCACCACTGAGTGTTTGTAATAACTTTTGACTGTGATCCAAATGATGAGGCAGAAATATATTGTTGCTACCATTTCAGATTTTTTTTTTTTTTTGGTTAATTAGTAACAATTAGCCTAATGAATTACATTTTTTGAGTAACGAGTAAGCCTACAACACTGGTAAATAATGCAAAACTTTTAAGAGAGAGTAATTAGTAGCCTACAGTAATCTAATTACAATTTTGAAGATAATTAATTACCGTACATTTTTAGAGTAATGTACCCAACACTTAGGCTATTAGATTTTGTTTTTGATATTTACACCAAGCAGCAAGCAACACGGTGTGGCCAGTAACAAAGCAAATGTCAACAAAGCTCGACCAGTAGGGTACTGTCATCATTTTTCCTCTAGTCTAAATCACATATTTAAATATTACAAATAGCCTATATCATTAAAAACTTGTGTTTTATTTGAAAATATTTTATATAATTGAAATAGCTAACCTAGACAAAAATTACTTGAAATTAGGCTACCCACATGAAAAAATACTATAGTAATTTATACAGTAAATACTACAGTGTTTTTGAACCATACTATAGTAAAGTGTATTATACTGTATAGTATTTACAACACTTTGTTAATGAATGCTACAGCATACTGTAGTATTAAATATAGTAAACTAATAAACTGTAATAAATACTAGAGTATACTTTAGTTTTTACTACAGTAAACTTTAGTGTATTGTACTATAATATACCCCATAGTTGTAGAAAACTTAGTACAGTATTGGGTAAAGTAATTTGTTTATATTACTATAGTTGTTATATATCCACAGCAACTATAGAATTAGCACAACAAATTAATTCAAGTATTTTACCATAGTATGGTTCCAAAACACTATAGAATTTACTATAAATGACTATGGTATTTTTTCATGCCTCGTTTAAAATCTACACTCTACGTCTCTACCACTCCAACAAGCCACTGCACCTCTTTTTTATTTCCCTATTATTTCTTATTGTGAAAGATTTGAACTTTGGCACCACGAAACACCGATGAATGAATGAATCCAGCCGGAGCAGATCCCTCGCAAACACCACGCAAGTTTTACCAGTGACTTAAGCCCGCCTCTGAAAGAGGGTGTGCCTGGGCAAATAAGTTTCGTTGCTGTCCAAATGGCCAATCATCATTACATTGTTAATCGACAACATTGCCAAGTAATGGAGAGACCACTTGGATAAATAAGACTGAGGTTAGACAAGGGACACACGCGCCGGTTTCACACTCTGATGTGTCATGATGTGTTTGTTATGTCGATATGTGTTGGTGTCATATAAATAATGTCATAAAATTGAACAACTATTTAGACAGAGTTACACGCATTCTGGAGGACACTAGCAATCCTGCATGGACTATTGACGACAGTCTAAACCTGTAACTTGGACTTTACGAGAAGTAAAGGAGAGAGACTCATCAGAACGCATTGATTCAACACATTGATTTTGTCAGGTGAGTTCAAACTTGTGTTCATGATATCTTCTGTATCTTTTGACATTAACCACCCAACTAATCTTCTTGCGTGTAGTTTACAGTAGGCTACTTAAACTAGACAGCTGGTCGATTTCTTAATTAATATACTCTGCAATTGGACTGACATAGCTATCTCTCTCCAGAGATGCAGACGTTCGTGAAAGGAAAGAGAGTTGGATACTGGCTCAGCGAAAAGAAGATTAAAAAACTCAGTTTCCAGACCTTCGTGGATATATGCAGGTGCGTAAAAGCGCATCTCGGTGCTAGACGAGAGCCGTCCTATAGCCTACTTAGGTTATAGCGAGTTGTTTTAATATTTGTTCTTTAAACGAACTAGATTCTGCTTATATGACTAGTTGTCATTTTTAATGTTTAAAGTTGTAAGTTTTAGTAGTAAGTATCCATTAGTGAGTAGCAGGCAGTCTTTTTTATTTATTATTTATTAGATACTAATACTATTATTCACTTCAGACTGTTTTCCTTTTGTTGCTGGTACATACTAGTAACTATGAATTACTAGTACTTATTAGCACTAGTAGTTTGCATGCTGAAGTGCTATAAGTGTTTTTACTTGTCTTATTTCAATTAAAAAATCTTGTTATTAAGAGTAAAATGTTACTAGTAACAATCTAGGCAGTACGTTATAGGACATACTAATGTTTATTAAATAGCTCCTAGTAACTATGTCATCGTCTCCACAAACAGGCAAAAAGTACTTATAAAAATGGAATCATTATTTCACAGTTTTTGACATTATTGGAGTTATTTGACACAATTGGAGTGTTATACTGTAGTAGTTATTTGACTAGTAGCAAAGAAACGAGTAGGCTACTAGTGTCTATCTAATAAACAGTTGCTAGGTGGCAATGAAAAAGAGTCACTGTTTGGATTGCTAACTACTAATTAAAAAAGGTGCTAATGTAAAAACTAGTTCATTTTAAGGAATAAATGTTAAAACTACTTGCCATTTAATGTTAGGAAAATTAGATTTATTTTTTAGGGTGCTGATGTGTCAAAACATGAATGTGTAATTCAGATGAGTTGTAGAGATTTAAAACAAGCGGGGCTTAGTGTTAATTAGTGTTATAGGATATAGGAAACATGATTCATCACACCTACTCTTGTCCTCTTGTTGTCCTCTTGTCGACACTGTTTCACTCACTATATTGTATCCAGTAAATGTAATAAAAAAATATTTCTTCACTATTTCTCACCGTCATCTCTGCAGTTTGTATTCTCCAAACAGTCTTGTCTAAAAAATGTGAAACTATACTCTCTTCCTGTACCCCCCCATAAACCACTACTCTTATGAAATACACTCTTGCATCCATCATATGAAGATTCAATCATAAAACCAAGGATATCCTTCATCAGCGTAGTCAGTCTACCTGTCAATTATCTAAGCATTTGCTATTCGAGGGAGTCCCTTCTGAACTGATAAAACTCTGTAACTTGTAACACTGTCCTGGGATTCTCATAATTAGATGGCCATAAAACAATTTGTGGAAATTTTCACCAGAAAAAAAGACAAAGGCCTGGACAAAGTTCACCGGTTACCTGGATAAGCACCATGAAGGCAAGCAGGCAGTCTTCGATTTCACAGAATTAGGAGTAACATTGCTCGCATATCTCTTTAGACTCCATGCATTCCTAAGAGTCTGCAGCAAGACTGTGCCTGTTACTTAACTGATTCAAAGCCAAATTATGTTACTTTACTTTATTCAAGTTTACATTGCATTGTCATCAATATGGCTATAAAGCTATAAATGTTGTGTTTGCGGAGGGAGGCACTGAACATGCCTTAGATACGTATCTGTGCGGATGATGTACCGTGCGTGGGCTACATGATATTTCTGAGTTAATGTAACGTGATCTGTTTTTCACAAGCACGTTCCAACCTAAAGATAACCGGTTTTCAAAGGGATTTTACTTAAGCTTGTTCAAAATGCTCAGTGATTTGTTATTCTACTGTCTGGCATATTTGTCTTGGGACATTTGATGAAAGGCTAAGATATTTTCACCTAGTTCTGAGGCTTTAGAAACAAAGTACTGACTCAGCTTTACTGATAAACTACCAAACAGTGCTACATTCGTTAAATCTCAAGAGGATTGTCAGCTTATTGTTATCTTCAGGGACTTTTAAATTTAAAGACTTAAAGTTGCTCAAATACTCATATTCTCATAGCACAAGAGCTAATCAGAGACGCTGTTCATTATACATTATGAACTGCGTTATCATTTAAAGAGTGTTTTGTTTTGCTTTATCAATCGCATAAATGTGTTGTCTTGAAATGGAGAAGGATGTTACTTGATTTTAAGCATGTGTGTTTGTTGCTTTTTTGTGCCTGTTTGTGAGGAAATTTAGAGAATTCTGTCCTATTTGTGAGAGAGACAGCAGTCCAAAGCTAAACAGGGATTGCTTTAGGTGACAAAAGCCCCTTTTTTGTCACACATCTATTTCCCAGTTCTATTTGAATTTCTGTCTTCCTAATAATTTGTCTCATTGTGAAGTTCTCATTATTCCAAGTTCAAGTCAATGTTGATCATTATTTGAGTCATGGAATCAATATAAAATATTCATAGTTTGTTTTTCCACTGTTTTATTTTCCAGGAAACAAGGCATAGAGATGATCCGGGTAAGATACCCTTATGGCATTTTTCTTTCTTTTTTATGGCTTTTCCATGACACAAAAGGGTGCTCATTAATGTGAGGCTGCTTCCACAATATACTTGCCAGCATCTGCTCGAAACATTACAAACATGCCTTTCATTAAATGAAAATGCAGCTATTATGCCTGGGGACACTTAAATTCAAAATGTTGCCATCAGAGTATTGTGTACTATTACTGCATTACTACACAGTTAATCACTTTTGCATGCAGTTGGAATTGTGCATTATGAGCTTCGTATTGCATAATAATAAATGCATTGTTTAATAGGGCTGGTGTTGCTTACTGTAATGCCATATTATTAATGTTCATACAATAACTTTCTTGTGGCTTTTTTTTTTACTTTGCCATTGAATAGATGCCAGTAAAAACAGTTTATAGACTTTTTTTTTTGCTTTAAAACTGTTTTAAGCAAAGCCTAATATAGCCTAACATAACAAAACATAAGTTTGCTTCTACAAAATTGCATGGAAATTGCACTGATTAGCCTTCTTCATATCAGGCAGATATGAGCCGCGTTTATAGTCTAAGCTGAAGCATTGTCTTATCAAGTAATTCTATAAGGTTGTGCTGAGGACATTAGTGCAGTGGGACAGCATGCTACACATAGGTCTTTAAGTCTTCCATTTGTCCCTGCTTAATCTAGCATCCATGGCTTCACTCAAGTAAAGAGGATGATTTTTTGGAGAATAGGTTAAACCCAACCTGTCCTCACTGAAAACAATGGCACTGTAAATAGATTCACCTAAAAAGTGTGCATTTTGTCCTAGTATGCAACACCTGGCTTTGTCAGGGTCAAGAGTTGTATTTTTGTCTTCTACAGATGGAGAAGGATGGCGAGTTATTAAATGTTTCTGTTGTACTTGTGGCACCTTCCCTTTGTTTCACCTTGGCACTGATAAATCATTAGACACATGACTCACAGACATTAGAATGTACTGTGACACATTTAAGACATTGTTGTTATTATTATTTTGTGTGTGTGGGTGTTTTTTCCCCCCAAAATCTAAGACCACATTGAAAATCTGTGATTTAAAATCTATTTAAACCTTCAGGATTTGGAAAAATTGAAAACAGACATACAATTAAGAAAAAATATTGAAGATATGTTCATTTTTATTTTATTTTAAATAAAGAATAGAAGATATATATATATATATATATATATATATATATATATATATATATATATATATATATATATATATACATTTTTTTTAAATAAAATAATATTTTATTAAATAATATATTTAATATAAAAAAAAATATTAAATTACAAAATAGAAAAAAATCACTATCACTAGTGGTATCAATGACTTGGAGAAATGCTTTATTTTGGAGAAAGTGACTGTCTTTTTGTGGTAATGTTTTCAGTGGACATATGAAGACAGTATTTGTGCATTCCAGCAGGACATGCCCTTGTCAAGCATGTTTATATTGTGTTAAGTTAAAGAGGAACTGAGGTGGCCCTGAGATATGTAAAGGGCTGCCTATAACAAACCAAGCAGCTTGCAGTGGAAATGAGGTGTGGATTTGCTTGTAGCCACATATCTCAAAGCAAATCTTTAGTTAAAAAATAAATAAATCAATAAATGTATATGTTTATGGACAAACATTGTTCTTTAATGTTTTGCCGTGGAAAGTACATGAGTGATGGTGGAACAGAGTCACCTTGTTTTGTTTTGGGACATGCATGTGAAGGCTGGTAGACTAAACCAAGGTCCTTGGTCCCTCATTCTGGGCCTTTATTGTGAGTCAGACATTTATCAGTGAAGCTGTCTGGATGAGTGAAACACTGAGGGCTTTTCTCCTCTGCCAAGATGTACACCTCTTTGCTATCCACAGCATATAGGCGTGGAAACCGAAGAGTGTAAAGAATGGACTTTGACCGGTTTACACCTCATGTAATAGGCTACCCAGCTGCACCCAGTCATAGATTTTATATGGTCTGTAAAGTACTTAACTATCTAGCAATCAGTCCATGGGCTGATCACTTTAGACAGGGGGAGTGTCATTAATTTGTTTAAGATAATGAGATTATTTAATCATTAAGTTACTAAAAGCAATTAAGGGGAAAGGCTTAATCTCATCTCAAAATTTAGCTGGGTGTATTTTTTATGGGTAAATACTGTTAAAAGTTTTTGTTGGTTATCATACACTTCCTTCTCTTCTCAGACTGTCCTACTTACTTAAATTATTTTATAGGTTCATAGTACATTTTCATACAGTTTAAAAACTGCCATTTCAGCATGTCACCACCATACAGATAAGATAATTACACTTTCTCAAAAACTTACTAACACTTATTTCATAAATATAATAACCCAAGGGTCATGGGAGTGAACACGTATCCTTATGCTTTTTGTAAATTTTCTTTTCTTTTTTTATCAAAATTTGGGGTCAGTAAGATGTTTTAATGATTTTGAATCAAAGTCTTTTTTGAAGTCTCTTATGCTCATTTTATCAAAATTACAGTAAAAACATCAATATTGTAAAATTTAAAGTAACCGTTTTCTATTTTAATATATTTAAAAATGTAATTTAAAGAAGGACTTTTGTTTGCCATCACTACCTTGGCTTGCACTTAACTTGGTGTAATGATGTCATGTCCCTCGCTGTTCAACGAAAGCAGATTTAGTTCTGTTTTTCAGGAAGAAGTGTGCTAGATAGAAGAACAATAATCTAGCAAAGCAAATAAGGCCTCATTATATCCAGGAAGCAGTGAAGCTCTTTGCCTTATTGTTATTTAAAAAGCTACTTTAAATGACTAAAATGCTTCAGCAACATTAATGTGACGTAAAACATGGCTGTCTCATGCTTTATATCAGATGATGTGTGTATCAGCTGAATATCCTCTTTAAAAAGGAAGTGGAGGGGTCTTTTCGCTGAAGTGTCATGAGGTGGAATATGTGTGTCACCATCTTCATTCTTTATGTCTGTTTTCGCAAATTGTTTGTCACACATCTGTGCTGGCTATGAGAGTATTTCCAAACATTGTAATCTGAAACAGAGCCATTTAGGGAATAAGATAATAAGCCCTTTAGGATTACCTCTGGTGGGCCACGCAGTCCAAGTTCTTTATTTGGTGCTGCTTTTAAAAGAGAGAGTCTAAGCATTTTAAATAAAAGTGCACTTAGGGATGCCCCTATCCCCTATTAACTGCCTAGGCCATGTTCAAATGCCTCTGACGTTTGCCAAGAACCTTTGTGGTCTGATCCAAAAGAAATATGCTCTCATCCCCAAAGGTTAAACCCAAAGGGACCACATATTCTACGTAGCCCAATTTTCCATATTATTATTATTCAGAACACGTTGTGCTGTTATAGACAATTAGTTGACTGCTTCTTTACTATTACCATTATATTTATAAGAAAATACTGTAATTATGCATTTTTTGTCTCTATTTGCTCCAGATCTGAGCTTTAGAACAAACAAAATAGTTTTTTTTGGTGTTGAGCAGTACAAGGTCTGAGTGACGGCACAGATCACACCTCGCAATTAACATCACGTCATAAACATCTGTTCTTCAAATGTCCCCCTTGAGCAAACAGAACTTGTGGCAAAACTGGAATTTCAAAATGTAGGCATGCTGTTTATTTTGTCAACCTATTGCATTTAATTTGCTAATTATAATAGTTAATGTCTGACAAATAACACACACAGGTGCATTTTTGAGAAAAAGACATCCTCTGCCTATTCATATATTGACATTAGAATTCTCCCGGAGGGGTATTGTTTAAAAATGTCTCATGGATGTTTACTGAGCTCTTTACCTTGTTCTCCCGGTCTAGCTGGATCTGAGCCAGCCAATAGAGAAGCAGGGTCCGTTTGATGTCATCATCCACAAGCTGACTGACCACATTGTTGATGCTGACCAAAATGTCACAGAGTCACTGCTGCTTATTCAGGGTGTTCAGGTAAATAGATAAATCAGCTCAAGTGGCCATACATTTATCTGCTCTTTACTCCTTGTCTTTTAATACAAAAAAAAATAGAATAGTATATTTTTTAATATTTTGTTACATTTTACTAATAATATTTTAATAATAGCATAAAATAATATATTATTAGAAATATTTTTAAAAATAATATTGTAACATTATATAGATATAAATAGTTTTATATCTTTTTTTAAATAACTGCTGACATTGTTCTTTAATTTTGCTGCATATACAAAGCAAGACCTCGTGAATTGTATGTTTTGACCTCTTTCCAGGACTACATAGATGCTCATCCTGAAACAGTGATTCTCGACCCTCTTCCAGCCATTCGTACTCTGCTGGACCGCTGCAAGTCATACAAGCTAATCCATAAACTTGAAGAATGCATGCAAGGTCTGTCTACAGCACTAATCCACAGTTATACACGTGTGTGTGATTTAATCACACAAAATACAACTGTGTTAAATACACTTATTGATAATGGGCAACCCAGCTATATATTTCAGATTAGCTCACCCCTACATGGCACGCAACGTGGTTGGTTGCTTTTTGTGTCAGACATGCTAAGCTGTAATGTAGATCAGACCGTTTACAGCATTTCCACTAATTCTAAATGTTGCAAATGGTTCTGTAAACCAGGCCTTTAGAACCTCCTTTGTTCCTCAGGGGTGAACTAACACGAGGAGGGCAGGTTTTGCCTTTCCACAGGGGAAGTGTGAGGCTTATGGAGGGCTTATGTCCTAAAGCTGCTGAGTTGTTCATTCTTTGTGATGCTTGCGTGCTGCATTCACTGGCCACAGAAATAACAGGAGGCCCGCAGGATCACTACAAGCCAACAGAATCACCAGCAGTGTGAATGGCGTAGTGCCTAAGGAATTCCATCTAAATCTGCACTCTTATTCAAAATATTCAGTCTAAACATTTCCACACATAAGTATCTACACATACACTACCGTTCAAAAGTTTGAGGTTGGTAAGAGTTTTTAATGTTTTTGAAAGTCTTTTATGCTTAAAATACAGCAAGAACAATACTGTGAAATATTATTACAATTTAAAATAACCGTTTTCTATTTTAATATATCTTAAAATCAAATTTATTGCTAAAAAAACATTTTGGTGAAACTGTGATACATTTCAGGATTCTTTTGGTGACATTCAAAATAACATTTATTAGAAATAGAATTCTGTTTTGTAACATTATTAATTAAAATTTTCCTTGCTGAATATATGTTTTCTTCAAAAAAAAAAAAAAAAAAACTTTTGAACTGTAGTGTAAAGTGGGTCTTAAAGGGATAGTTAGATAGATGTTGTCCAAACCCGTAAGAACTTCATTCATCTTTGGAACACAAATTAAGATATTTTTGATGAAATCCCACAGCTTTCTGACCCTGCATAGATAGCAACACAACTGATAAGTTCAAGGCCTAGAAAGGTAGTAAGGACATCGTGCTTATCAGTCCATGTGCCATCAGTGGTTCAACTTTCATTTTATGAAGCTAAAACAAAAACAATGACTTTATTCAACAATTTCTTGTCTTCTGTGTCAGTCTTAGATGCACGTTCAGGAGAGTAGCGCAACGCATGTGTGTGGTGCTGCTGATGCAGGAGCCGGTGTTCTTACATAGAACCTAGATGAACATGTCTGAAGATTTTGACAGAGAGGATGACTTGCCATTTTTTGCCCAGCCTTGCTTATTCGAACCAGAATATACAGATGATGAACTAAAATAAATGGACGTTCTACATCAGAACACCGTTTCCTGTGTCAGCAGCATCACATGCATGCGTCGTGCTACTCTCCTGTACATGCGTCTAAGACTGAAATTGTTGAATAAAGTCATTATTTTTGTTTTCTTTGCGCCCAAAAAGTATTCTCATAGCTTCATAACATTACAGTTGAACCACTGATTTCACATGGACTATTTTAATGATGTCCTTACTACCTTTCTGGGCCTTGAATGTGTCAGTTGTATTGCTGTCTATGCAGGGACAGAAAGCTCTCGGATTTCATCAAAAATATCTTAATTTGTGTTCCAAAGATGAACGAAGGTCTTACGGGTTTGGAACGACATGAGGGTGAGTAATTTATGACAGAATTTTCATTTTTGGGTGAACTATCCCTTTAATGTCTGGGACTGTTTCAATTTGCATTCTTTTATAATTTAGTACAAACTATCATTTTATTACAATTTTTTTATATCAGGATACAAACTTGAGTCAAGCAGTTACTTAAAATTAATTTGAATTATATAATATCTTATTTGGTTTGTCCCTCTTTTGCTTTAAAGGTGTCATATGATGCGATTTCAAGTTTCCTTTCTCTTTGGAGTGTTACAAGCCGTTTGTTCATAGATAAGATCCCTGAAGTTGCAAAGACTAAAGTCTCAAAACCAAAGAGACATTCTTTATAAAAGTTAAGACTCTGCTACGCCCCCCTAAAACGGATCATTCAATCACGCCCCCACATCTCTACATCACGGTGTGGGGAGATTTGCAAAACACCACCCAAATGTATACGCAAAGAAAGAGGGCGGGACTTTTATTCTCACTGTAGTATTGTTGCTGCCGCCAGCGACATGTCGTGGAGACGCTGTGTTTCGTTGTGAAAGCGAAAGTACTTTGTTTGGGCTTCCAAAAGATGACACAATTAGAATCAGTGGTTAAGTTGTATTTACAATACTGTTCCAGAACAGTTCAACCCAAATATTCGAATGTGTGCGGCACATTTTACGGATGACTATTTCCTGAACCAGGGAGTAGCCTGCCAGCTATGCTCAAAGACTGTTTCTATAAAGTGGGGCAATTCCAACTTTGCAAGGACAGTCTGGCGCTTATGACTCACAGCCTGTAAGTATGTTTTCATATTTAAAGAATTTGCCACTGACTATTCAAACGCGAGTTTTGAGCAGTGTAACACAGTATAAGTCGTTATAATCAGTAATTATGTCCCCACTGGATGCAACAAATGCCTCGTTTGTAATGGGTTTTATTGTTTTTGTGTCGTCGCGCCGGGACACGGCATCACAATACGGTAAGGGGCGTAACATTTCCATCTCACGCTTGAGGTATTCGGCCAATCACAAAGCACTGGATAGCTGGCCAATCCACGCCTAGCACGGCTCGCTTCTCAGAACGATGAGCTTTGTAAAAATCGGCACGTTTCAGAAAGGCAGGGCATAGAGGAGCAACAATAATGTACAGTATGTGGAAAATAATCTGTTTTTTAACCTTAAACCGCATAAACACATTGCATTACACCAAATACACAAAATAATATTCTTTTTAACAACGTCATATGACCCCTTTAATGACACACTCAAGCTGTATAAACTCCACAAGTTTGAGTACAACCTGATGAGGTTTTTGAGAATGATCCAAAGAGCATCTTGTGTGGTCAATGTGACAGTGTGGCTTTTTGGACCCCACTGGATATGAAGCTCATATTACGAAGGATCTTTGAAAGCAAAAATTAGCATGCTTTCCAAATTGTTCACAAAGAAACCTCTTGCATTCAGATCAGAGAAACCGATGTTGTCCAATCAAAACCATATCAGAACGTCAATGTTCTCCAGAGAGACGTGTGGGTACAGGAGTGTCAGCTGAGGGTTAGTGTGAAGTTAAACATCTGCCTTGGTGCTTCCCCAGTCTCTAAGAAAGAGACGACTTTGTTTAGGATACAAAGGGAGTGACTATTTCTCGAGCCTGCTCACCAGGCAACTGCCTCTATGGCTATTAGCTTATGAAACAACACTGCAATGGATTCTGGGAAAAGAAAGATAACACAGCTCATATACCCTCTGTATTACACAAGATCCTTTTTAAAATAACTCACTTGCCCAATTCATGCATGTTTGGCTCTATCAGCAAGTGCCATCATTGGCTGATTTTGTTAAATGAGACACATTTTTCCATGAGCTAATCGACCACCATGTCAAGTCCATGTGAATTAATGACAACAAGCTGTCGTGGGCCAAGTGTTTGAATGTAAAGCAAGTATTGCATTATGTGACTTACATTTATGTTCTTACTCATGGGATTTGCAGTAAAGTTCAATGCTATTTTGGCTGAGTGAATCTTGAGTCATTTGACTTGGTTGTGTAAACTGATTGCTCATCCTATGGTTTCATAATGAATCATAATCAACCCGTATCCCCCAAAATGCACACTTTAGTTTATCTCATACATCACTGTTACACGTCACATTGCTGTATTCAGCATTTGTAGCTGCTTTAAAGGTTACTGCTTGTTTGATCAAATGGATTCATGTTCCTTGTCTAATGTAAAATGTGATGCTTTAATACGCTGAGCTTTGTTGAGCTGCCCAACATAGAAAAAGATTGTTTTTGAGTGGCTATAAATAGCCTGCACTTTCACTCTTGAAATAGAAGCTGTTTATAAGATTTAATTGATGTTTGCAGATCAAAAGCAAGTTGAAAATTCACAGATACCTCAGCGGTTTAGTTTTAAATGTTTCCATGGATCCAGTAGTAATATTATCTTGTATAAAGTATAGTCATCACTTAAAATGTGTGCAGGCTACACATCATTAAGACCCCCATCCAAACTTGGTGTCTACGAAGAGTTATGCTCAGGGTGTGCTGGTTAATCTTGTCAAGATGTTGCTGTCTGGTTACATTTTCATTTGTGAGTGTAGCAAAAAGAAAGAAATGTTAGCTAATTAGGGAGAAAAAGACACAGAAAGTAAGATGAAATCAAAACACATCCAAGAATCAACTATATCATATTTTATTTCTCCCAGACCTTTACAAACAAAATTTAGAATCAGAGTTAGCTATCATGATCAGAAGACAGTTTTCAATGTTTTCTTGACATTGACATAGAGTTTAGATATTTAAATCTTAATTTTAATATTTAAAAACATAGCAGCCAGCTTTATCCTAATAATCTTTTTCATAATGTTACTACTACTAATAATAATCTCCATAGTTAAAAAATCATATTAAAAGTATTTATTTATTTATTTATTTATTTATTTTCTATTCATTCAAATATCATCAATCGTTAGTTCCTAAATATTTTAGACAATTTTAAATATTTTAATTTTTAGAGAATTGTTAACAACTTGATCCTAATAATCATTTTCAAAAAAAGGTTTTAAAATATAATTTCAAGGTAAAAGTGTTTCTAGATCTATCTATCTATCTATCTGGTTTTTAGAAGATCGTTCCATGGGACATTTTATAACCTAAACCAACCTTGCTTTGTTAAATTATCTGTTTTTCAAATATTAAGCAGTGAAGTTTGTTAATTTTAAAACAAATAATAATACAAATTTTTAATTTTTTAAATTTATTTTCAAGAATTTCACCCTTTTAATTTGTCTTTTTTTCTTCATTATGATATCAGTCCAGTTACATTATCAAACTACATTTTTAACCAGAAATTAAAAACATTCTTAACACAAAAGAAGTATATTCAAGTCATTATATGTATGAAATGCATATTTAAATAATGTATTATTAAATAATTTAATAGATCTAGACAAAACCGTAGCATGTGCTCATGTGTGTTTTCTGTAGATGACAGAATCTGCTCACCTCCATTCATGGTCCTCAAGACTGAATGTGGCACTGAGACTCTGGAGCAGCTTCAGAAACATGGAATCACATTTCCCTTCAGTAAGTTTAAGACATTTAAAATCATCAGTATTCTTCAGGACCGTTTGCGTACATAGATTTGGCTCATCTAATTCAGAAAAGGAGTTTCAGACTTCAAAAAAGCTGCTTATTACATATTTCCTCGTGTACTTGAGCGACACACATTTTCACACTATTTTTGTTTGATTGCAGTCTGCAAAACCCAAGTAGCTCATGGCATCAACTCCCATGAGGTAAGAGACTTTACTCTACTGTAACCTGCACTATTTTTCATAACTTACATAATAAGCAGTAGATAAGTACAGTAGAGTACAGTGCTATTCAGATCCATTACATAAGAGGATAATGTTAGTTAATCATTTCTAACACTGAGTGGTGTCTCATTAAAATTATTAATTCTGGGCTTGAGTATCACAATTTTTATTGCAGGATTTCTATTTTCATAAAGCTAGAGAACTGAGATGTCTAATTATTATCATTATTATTAGTAGTAGTATTAAAAAACACACACATTATAATTTCTGTGATATTTCAACAACACCGTGGCCACTTCTGCCTCATAAAGCCCACAGTGATTCATTTAATTTGCCTTGAACGTGTGATACTATAAAAAAGCTAAACAAGAAGTATAAATTGTAAAGTATTTTGACACATATCCACCTATAAAGAGAGAGTAAACCCGAATCTCTCATCGCTCTGAATCACACATAACCTTGCTGTCCTCGTGGATGATTAACAGGGGTGCAGCCTCCGTTGCTATGGTGACCATATCTTTGATTCTCAGCGACTAATGTACAGGCAAAATCTCTGATAACTCACATTCCTTCAGAATACTGCTTGAAGACACTAGTAACTCTGTTTTACAGTGTTGACAATGAGGGGCGTACTAGATTAATGTGTCACCACTGACTGCTGAACGACTGTGTTCGTGCAAACAGGTTGTTGGTCACGTGTTTTATGACTGTGAGCACATGGGTTTACTTAGCTAAAGGAAAAACACGGAACATACATGGATTGAGGGTGTTTTGGTGTGGCAGTTTTAGTGTCGTGAGAGAGTAGTACACACATTATATTTGACCTTTCTTGTTTGCTCCTTTACATTTCAAGATAACAACAAGAATCTATGTATTTTATCACGGTAATTTATAACCTACCTGCTCTGGAATGTGTTAAGATGTTGATTTGGTTCCTGCTCAATAGATGGCCATCATCTTCAGTGAGGAAGATCTGAAGGACATCAAGCCCCCATGTGTCATCCAGAGCTTCATCAACCATAATGCAGTGCTGTATAAGGTGTTTGTTGTAGGAGAGGCCTACAATGTGGTTCAGCGGCCCTCCATTAGAAATTTCCCATCTGGACCTACAGGTCAGTTGAGTCACACAACATCCCTTTAATGGATGGTTCAAAGTATTTAATGAATGTAATTTGTTTAGAAATATTTTGCTCTATAATTGAGTCATAAATCAAACTCTAAGAATCAAATAGTTTCCGTTTTCATTTGTGCTAAATACACTACTGTTCAAAAGTTTGGGGTCAGTAAGATTTTTTTTTTTAAAGAAATTAATACTTTTATTCAGGATGCATTAAATTGATCAAAAGTGACAGTAAAAACATTTATAATGTTAAAAAGGTTTACATTTCAGCTGTTTTCATTACTGATAATAATAAGAAATGCTTCTTGAGCAGCAAATTAGCTTATTAGAATGATTTCTGAAGGATCATGTGTTTAAATATATTATTTCACAATATTACTGTTTTCATTGTATAGCCTTGGTGAGCATAAGAGACTTTTGAACAAATTTTTGAATGTTTGTGTATAGTTTTTTAGTATATTACTTTGTATTACATCAAGGTTTGTGCACATAGAAATAAAGACAAATCTGTAAATTGCACTCTGTGTGTGTCACACATGGGACACAAGTTCACCAGGCGGCATTAAAGCCAATAAAAACACTTTATAGGGTGGCAGGTCCAGAAATTTAGACATCCGGTCTCTTTCAACTAGTCTTAAGCATCCACACAAGCATAACAAACCCACTTAGTCTGGAGCTTTTTATAAGGTTACCTTATGTTTGAAAGCTTTATCAGAAACAAAGTGAGATTGACATTAATGCCACTCGTGAGCAACTCTGTGTGATGGAGAGGGCTCTCAGCCTGTCTAGACCATTCTGTCAACATATGTTGCTGATGTTTAGACCCTTTCCTTCTCTTACAGAGAAGTGGTTTATTTTGTCTTTGACGTGGTATTTATTAAATAAGCAACTCAAAGATTTTGGTCTCAGATGCCAATGCGGTTTGGTGAATTATACCCCCCGATGGCCAATCAGATTCACCGTTGCCAAGATTTTGTCATTTTTGTTGCATAAACTTTACAATGAGACAGTGAAGGATTTGGGGATTTTTCTTTGCTGAATAAATATAGCTGAAAAGGACAAAAAGAATTGAAATATTTACTGTGTATACAACAGTTTGTTTGTTTGTTTTTTTTAACTGGGTTTAAATTTTAAATTAAAAAATAAAAAATACAGTAAAAGCACTAATATTCTGAAATGGTATTACAATTTAAAATAGATGTTTTCTGTTTTAATATATTTTAACGTGTAATTTATTTTTGTGATGGCAAAGCTGGATTGTCAGCAGCCATTATTCCAGTCTTCAGTATAACATGATCCTTCCAGAAACATTTCCTACTATTATCAATCTTGAAAACAGTTGTGCTGCTTAATGTTTTGATAAATGTAATGTGTCTTTGCTGAATAAAAGTATTAATTTCTTTTTTAAAAAACCTTGCTATCCCCAACTTTTGGAAAAGTAGTGTAAATATTTCTTACACAACTGAATTTGTGTTGTTTTTCTTCTAGACAGGAGAGCAATATCCTTCAACAGTCATAATGTGTCCAAACCAGAGTCCTCTTCTGACCTGACCTGCGTAAGTCAACATGCCTCACATTTATAACTCAAGCAAGGCTTTAACCCCTTCAAGTCAAGAAAAATTACACTTTTCTTCAACTGAACTATTCTGGAAACATTTTAAGTGGTTTAAATACCTTGAAACAATCAGCAAAATCCATTAATTTTAGATTTTTTTTTTTTTTTTATCTAAAAAACCAGACTCGTTAAAAGCTAAATGAATGTATCAAATGTTTGTATATAACTAAAACGTCTTGTAAAAAAAAAAAAAAAGCACTTCTGAAGTGTTTTGGCATTCACAATGAATAAGAAGCATACATGTTCAACAAACAGGCATTTCATACTTTTTGTCCCTTTTCTGGTTTCCTCTAGAGGGACAACATGGAGGGCCAGTACGGGGAACCCAACAATGATGTCATTCAGAAAATTTCCAGAAGGTTACGACATGCCCTTGGCATTTCTCTGTTCGGGATTGACATCATCATCAACAACCAGACCGGCCAGCACGCCGTCATCGACATCAACGCTTTCCCAGGTACGTGCAGGTCCTCACAGTCCAATGACTGGGTAATATATCTTATCTTTATGTACTGACCTCTATTCCTACTTTCAAAACCAGAAATGCAATAATGCAAACAGACCACATGGTGTCAGTGCGGAATAATAAAGAGGCCTTTTAGTGCTTTGTAATGCAAAAATAGGTCATTTGTCTTTAATAAGGTGTTTAATATTTCTTTAATAAAGAGTTTACCTCTATTTAAACAGCTTTATACAACTTTTGAATTCACCCAGTGTAATGTTGTTTATTAAAGCATCTACTATTTGCTTTTAAGATGTTGGAGGGAATCTGCTTCTCACTCTTCTCTCCAAAACATGACACAATATTTTTCCCATTTGACGGTCCCTATCATTCAGTTTGGGTTTTCACCCACTTTTCTTGCCATGCTTTATGTATGTGTATATATAGAGAGAGAGAGAGAGAGCGAGAGAGAGCAAGCGAGAGATAGCTGTTTAGTAACTGATTCAGGTTTAAGAATTGTTTCAACATTACATCAACTGCTGATGCATCAACACTTTTATTTTTTTTATTTGAATTATCACTCAGTAGGTTATTTAACCATGTAGCCTGTTACTATGTTTTTGGAAGGCTTTTGTCTTTCAAACACATTAAAATGCACAAATTCACATTATTTCTTAATTTATGTGTAATGCAGGGATTGTCATCTGAACCTCTTTCAGCTATATACTTGAGATTTTAAAATAAATAGTATAATAAAATAAAAAGTATCACAGTTCTCTGACAATGGTTTATGGTCACATGACATACAGGAAAACAAAATATTTAATCTTTTTAGTGTTTTATTTTAATTGTTATTTTAAAATTATTATAATTTTACCTTTTTATGATTTAATTATTAGCTTTTCATTAAATTCACAAATCCCTGTGCAGTTCCTTTAAGAACCCCAGTTTGGGAAACCTTAATGTAATATAATGTTTAATGTTAAAGACATGTTGTTGCAATATATTTTCTTACTCTTTGTATTTTTGTATCAATACGGTACAAGATTATCCTATTTACATCAATGTGATAAACGAGTTAGGTCAAAAGTAATCTAAAAGTTATCAAAAAGTAGTCTGATTATATTACCTAAATGTGTAATATAATGGATTATGTTTCTAACTACAATTTTCATCATGTAATTTGGAATCAGTAACATTACAATCTGTAAGTAATCTACCCAGCTCTCTATATACACTACTAGTCAAAATTTTTGAACAGTAAGATTTTTAATGTTTTTAAAGATCTCTCTTCTGCTCACCAAGCCTGCATTTATTTGATCCAAAATACAGCAAAAGCAGTAATATTGTGAAATGTTTTTACTATTTAAAATAACTGCTTTCTATTTGAATATATTTTAAAATGTAATTTACTCCTGTGATCAAAGCTAAATTTTCAGTATCATTACTCCAGTCTTCAGTGCATGAAATCCTTCAGAAATCATTGTAATATGCAGATTTTCTCTTCATGAAACATTTTATTGTTGTTGTTGTTGTTGTTGTTGTTGTTGTTGTTGTTGTTAATATTTAAAACAGTTCAGTACATTTTTCAGCATTCTTTGATGAATAGAAAGATCCAAGGAGGGGGGAATTACAGAAATTAATGCTTTTATTTAGCAAGGATGCTTTAAATTGATCAAAAGTGATGCTTAAGTCATTTATAATGTTATCAAATATTTCTATTTCAGATAAATGCTGTTCTTCTGAACTTTCTATTCATCAAAGAAACCTGAAAAAATTCTACTCAGCTGTTTTCAACATAATTATAATAATAAATGTTTTTTTATGTTTTTTTATGTTTTTTTAGCAAATCAGAATATTAAAATGATTTCTGAAGGATCATGTGACTGGAGTAATGATCTAATCTAAAAATTCAGCTTTGAAATCACAGAAATAAATTACATTTTAAAATATATATAAATAGAGAACAGTTATTTTACTGTTTTTGTTGTACTTTGGATCAAATAAATGCAGGCTCGGTGTGCAGAAGAGACTTTTTGAACTACTGTTCAAAAACTTTTTGACTGGTAGTGTATATATTATTGTGGAAGGATGGGAAAAAAAGTACATTCGAAGCTCTTGATTTAAAGACTCTAGTAGTATCTGCAGGCACAGCTGTGTTTGTCAGCTTACAGTATGTTTAAAAGCCACCTGGCCTTCTCTTCGCTTGTTGCCATGGTGATCTTGTGCATCTAGCAGGGAACGGCACTTTCATATCTCTCAGCGGTACATCCAACGAGTCCCATGATACCGCAGGAGTAAGACAACAGATGATATGCCTTTTATTAATCTGCCTCTCAGAGCGCTTACAATCTTTTCAGAACCGTCACAAGAAACCCATTAACTGTTATCTAACACCTCCTTCACTTTTTACCCAGGTTACGAGGGAGTCCCCAAGTTTTTCGATGACCTGTTGAGTCACATCACCAGCGTCCTGCAAGGTCAGGTGTCTAATGGAGCGGTGTGTGGTCATCTGAGATTGAACGGAATAGCTCAGAGCCCATCTGTGGCCTGCGGGATGCACTGTGGCATGCTAGGAAATGAAAGCAGTTGGTTGATGGACAGCGAGGGGATAAAGAAAGGTCCCCATCAGGGACTGAGTTGCGGTGGTGCTTGCATGGCTCCAAACTTTCACCAGCATGGCAGGTCGAGTTTAGCAGCGGAGACGTCCTCGCAGTGATGCCGAGAGACAACGCAATAGAATATTTCTTTATAGTTCATAAAACAAATGAACCCTCATCAAAGGGTAGGTGTATAAAAGATTCCTTTGTGCCAAATGTGAATTGTGTAGGAAATGATTGAATGTGTCTTTTCATTTATTTAATTTCATGTTTAGAATGGTCGTCCTGATCTTGGAGATATATATGATTAGATTTTTTATGAATGTTGCACTGAACTTGATTTGCAGAAAAAGGGCTTTGTGGAGAAACTACAAATTGTATTGATGTTAATATATTAATGAAATACTTGAAAGGAAAATCGGTGTCATGATTTGGGTGTAAGACATTGCACTATTTAAATAAGTGTCCAGCTGGCACTAAGGCTTCTCTTCTTGCATGTATCATAAATTCTGGCAAAATAAGAGAGCTTGAAGACCTTTAGTGCTGTCTGAAGCAATCTGCTGGCAATTAATCTCTTAAAACACGGCAACAGCAGCTCTGCTTGCTTTTTTCTAAAAGACTGAAGAGTAAGATATTTTAAGGCTGAATCATTTCATATCTGAAGGGCCCGTAAAAACCTCCCACAGTGGCAGGTGCTATGAGATGGTATAGGGGTTATGCATTGGTTGCAAATAGAAAATTACCAACTTCACCAAAAAAAAAGTTAACCCAAAAAATTAATTCAGTCATCATGACTTTCTTTCTTCTTTAAAACTAAAAAGATATTTTGAAAAATGTTCCAACTGATTTTGTTGACACAATGAAAGTCACTGGGGTTAAAACAACACTGAACCTTTCACTGAGCACTTTCATTGTATTGACAAAAAAACAACACATTTATCATTTTTTTTCCTTCACAGAAAAACTAAATTCATACAGGTTTGGAATGGCATGAGGGTGAGTAAATGATGACGGAATTTGCATTTTTTGGGTGAACTTTCCCTGAAACATGATTGACAAATGTATTAAATTTGTTATTTTGACAATGTAAGTTTGTTAGTCTGTTTTATCCCCATCACGTTATACTTGTACATGATGTATAGTTTGTAAATATGTTAATTTTTTCTTTTGAGACAGAAAAGGCCTCTAAAATAACAAAAGAATGAAAAGGACAATAAAACCAAATTTAAGCACAGAGAATTCTTTGACTGATTGTTTGTCTGTTGTATTGACATCAGTTTTGGGTCGCTTTGAGGTTCAGTTCAGACTCACACTTTGTGGAATCAGTTTGAAACACTTCTTTTTGATCTTTATTTGTTTTCTTGAAACCCAAAAAGCATTTAATTACAGTCATCACCATATCTAATAAAACATTATTGCCTATGGATCATAAGACTCCATAATATCAGGTACAATCTTTCAGATATGTATCCTTACATATATTAAAATTTCAACCTAGTGTGATAATTCTGGGTAGCAAATATTTTACATTAAATGTACTCAATGCCCAAATTTCTTCGGGAAGCAAGCACAATAAAGCAAAGCGTAGGAGCTGGGAGAAAAAAGTGAAGGGACCTCTGAATGTCTGACACCAGAGAAGTTGCTTTGAGGTTTCATTTAACACATGGAGGGAATAAGCAGAGAATCTGCGGAGCTGAGATAAGAGCTGCTGTGGACTGAGCAAGAAGGTGAGAGCCTCATCTCCAGTTAACATGCCTTTCTACTGAAGGAGAGATGAAGGGCAAAGTGGAAAGAGAAGAAGAGCTGGAGCAGCTCAGCCTCGTCTCAGATCATGGAGTTTCTGAGCCACACTCTCCAGTTCAGACTCAATGGCAGCCAGACTTTCAATCTCAGCATCCTGATGACAGAAGAGAGAAAATCAGGCCATTAGTTCATTTTAAACTGCTTCATGAACATTTACTTGTACACTACCATTCAAAAGTTTGGGGTCAGTATTTTTTTAAGTCTCTTATGCACACCAAGACAGTATTTATCTATTTGCATTTATAATTTTTTGAAATGAATAATTAAGGATAACTGTTCTATTCTATTCAATTCTATTCTATTCTATTCTAATTGTTCTGTTCAATTTTAATATATTTTAAAATGTCATTTATTCATGTAATGTTAAAGCTGAATTTTCAGTAGCCATTACTCCAGTCTTAGTGTCACATGATCTTTCAGAAATCATTCCAATATACTGATTACGTAGTTTTCATATACATATTTTTTAATTTATTCAGAAAAAAAAAACTATAAAATATCTACACAAAACTATAGTATGACTCCAGATGATGTGGAATTAGTCACATGGATTATTTTAATGTTGTTTTTGTCATTTTTGAAGCTTGACCAACGTGGTCACTATGAACCAAGGATTCACTGAAAGAGCCATGTAAAGAAAAAAAATTCTACTTTTGTGTTCCTCAGAAGAAAAATACTGTTTGTGTTTTAACCTTTATGAAAACGTGTTGGTCTCCTACCCCTGTCTTTCTGCTGCCGCTGCCCTCTTCATCTCGTTTGTCCTGTGGTTGAGTTTGTGCCATGAGCTGCAGCTCCTGCTCCTCAGGGCTCTTCCACAGCTCCCCCTCTTGATTTTCTCTCTCCTTAGAGTGATGTGGTGCTTCCCAGTGCTCATCCAGTTTTGGGCTTGCCTCTACTCTTTTGTGGGACAGTTTGCTAACACGACTCCAGCGCTTCACTCCAACCTCTCTTTTCTTCTCCTCCTCTTCTTCCAGCTCTTCTTTTGAATGTGTTCTCTCTGTTTCAGCTCCCTTGTGCTCCTCGCTTTCCTCCATGATGGATTGTTTTACATCAGGATTTGCTTCTTGATCATCTGTGGCTGTTTCCCCTTCAGATAAAAAGGGAACAAAGTTATAATGATTATAGTATCTTCTCTATTTACTCTTAGTCTCTTCTCTCTATTCTACACACACACATTTACTTTAGTGCAGCATCAGCAAACCCAGCACTCTTCTAAATGAAATGCTCTCTTGCCAGCTCACAGCTCACTGCTTGATGCCTCTCATCCTAAAATATAAGCCCTGTCCAGTCCTTCTATCTGTACTCATGAACACAGATTCCCAAATCATTGTTTCTATTAACAGACACACTATAGCAAAGTCACCTGAAATGTCTGACATTTTTCACCAAGTTCCTCTGAGATCTGAGGGCTACTTTTAACAAGCTACAGGCAGCTTGCTGATCTGGATGGCCTCCAACATCAATTATTGAATCGATTCAGCGGGCCACAGTGCAGCGTGGATTTCATTTCATAGATGGAGGCACTGTCACACCGGCCTGTTCATAGAGCACTGCTGAATTCCCCTATCAATCTTCATTCCCCATCCCTCCCTCCTGTCCCGTTTTAACCTCATTGTGTCTAAGACACAATCTCCGGCTGTTTTCCCAACCTCTTCAATGAAATAAGCAAGTGCCTGTTATATGACTTCTCTCTGGACATCCTTGTTACTCAGTCACACTTTTCAGAGTAGTGATTATGTTGCTGTTGATCGAATGTAGGAGGGGTGACAATTTGTTAGTAGGAGCACTATGGCTATTTGTTCAACTGTTAGGCTTAAAGCTGTACACATCTGATCATAGATGGATTATGATACTTTGAGGTCATTCATGTTACAAATGTATGATGTAATGGCCAAATAACAATTGCAAATATGTTAAATAATACCTCAGTTTTGAGATGAAAAGCCACAAAGAGGAGAAAAAAATTATAATTAAAATGAAAAGAAATGGCAATGTTGCATGACTAGAGCTAAGTAAAAATATTAATGTTCTGTTGTTATAACTCATAATCACTAATTAGAATTTACTATGTTTTGTCAAAACAAAACATTACACAGCAATTTTTTAAATTAATATTCACCTAATGTATCAAGCAATCACATTTTACCCGAGTTATGTAACTCGTATCAAAATGAATGGCACCAGTGTCCATTTCACGATTGTTATGAGTCTGTTATTTTTAGTGGATCTAAAACCTACACTGGTTACCAGTGTTATCTGATTCACGAACAAATGAATCTTATTAGCCGGTTCTTTTTAATGAATCAAAACCATGCAGTGCAACCAGTATAGTCCAATTCACAAACAAATGACTCCTGAGCTGGTTCTTTGTAGTGAATCAAAATCATACAGCGTGATCAGTGTAGCCTGATTCCTGAAATGAATGACTCTTATAAATCAGTTCTTTTAATAAATATATATATATATTAAAAAAAAACTATGGAAAAAAAGTTATCAGTTTGAAACACTGTGTTATTTACAGCATTAGCAGAGAGAGATGTTTTATATTTAAGCAAAGTGGACATTATAGCTGAAATACACCCAACTGAATCGAGAGTTTCGGAATCGTAATATATCAAGAAATCGAGTAGTGTAGAACATCAGTGTTTTCTGCTGGTGCTGTGGAGGATCCTGGAACAAGTGACATATTTCATTTCTTTGTGTAGTTCACAACGTGGCAATAGTTTCTGGCACACATTCAAGCACTATTCATCTATCAATTGTACATCTGCAGTGGCTTGTTTCCAGGTATCGAGCCACAAGCTTCTCAGCAGGAGGTCCCTGAATTTGAGAGGTCCCAGGGCACTGGACCCATCGGGCTGGTAATGCATCCTTACACCTCATCTACAGTCAGAATACTGCTTGTTATATCATATCATACTGAATAAGGCTGTCAACTCAAAGATAAACTCAGAAAGTAGAGCATATGGCATCCCACACATCGCTTTCATCATTACCATCTTTATGGTGAGCCGGATCATTTTCCTTCTCCTTTTCCAAGCTGGAGTGTTTCTTCTCCTCTTGTTTACCCTCTTCCCTTTTTGTGGCCTCCTCCTGTGATTCTCTCTTCTGCTCTGGGTTTATGGAGACGGAAATGTGATTGCTAGGACTCTCACGTTCTTCACGCTCCTCTTCCTCAGCAATCTGGTTGCGTTTTTGAGACTCCTGCTCTGTCTCCTCACTCTCCCTGGAGCTCTCCTCTCCTACTCCTCTCTTCTCTGCATTTTCTTCTGATTTATCCAAGGCAACCAGCATTGACTGATCATCTGTAGGATGGTAAAGGGTTACACTGAGGATAGATGCTCATTTTTGTATTATTTAAATAAAGAAAGAAATTGTAATTATATAGTGTTCATATATGATAATAAATTAATATATTCATATATCAAAATAAATGTTTTGTGTGATATTCTTTTATGCAGATTGGGTTTCTTTCAGGTCAGAGCCTTAGAGTTTGATTTATATACTGTATGACAGTGGTTCCCAACCACGTTCCTGGAGGTCCCCCAACATGGCATGTTTTCCATGTCTCCTTAATCAAACACACCTGATTCAGATCGTCAGGTCATTAGTAGAGACTCCAAGACCTGAAATGTGTGTGCCAGACAAAGGAGAGATGCAAAATGTGCAGTGGTGGTGGGCCTCCAGGAATGTGGTTGGGAACCACTGCTGTATGATAGACAGACTTTATTGAGATCTGTTTTTGTTTCTTTCAGGTCTTCAGGTTCTAAGCCTTTAGATTTGATTCGTCTGTGATGAATTCTGCAACAGTGCCTTTTATTGAATGTGCAAGGCTGTGGAACAGACTGTTTACATGGTTTTTCTTTGGATCAATCTGTCTGACCTCAGCAGCACAGTACTTGCAAAAGAACATATAGATGGTGTGTTCAAAACACGTTAACCTCAGGAAAAAGTTAAGCAGACTGACCATAAGTAGACTGATATGGCTTAATATGTGAAATTGCAATGCAAGCAGCTCATAGAAATAGATGACACCATTTTTAAGGTCAGCACTTTTGAATGAGGTCAAATGAAATGCACAGCAAAGCACACTGACAACCCACTCACAAATTAAGGGGTAGTTTAAAACACAGTGTTTTACTTGACTCTCGCACTGTAAGTAAAGAATGATATTTAGCACCCTCACACTTGTGCCCACAGACTTGAAATATGACATCCAAGACAAAAGTCCAGGGTGGTTGGCATAAGAAATTTTACAAGCTCAATATTGTACCACTGGTAGTGTGCATTTTCAAAAAAAAGAAACGATGCACACTAGAAGAGACAGATGTGCCCTCTGCCCTGATTCTGTCAGTATGCTGCTAAGTGCAGCACTATAGAGCAGAACACAGTGGTTCACAATAAAATGTGCTTTGAGAGTACTGAATGACTGTCTTCTATCCTTTGAAGAGTGACAGGCAATGCTAAATCAAAGCAGCGTTTTTGGGGTTTTTTTCCCCCAGGAATTTATTCTAAGATTAGAAAAATCTCTCATCTTTCTTCTCTTATATGCAAAGTGTATAAGCATGCATATAAAAATATATAATATAATAATATAGTAAAACAACCCATACACAAATGAAATATATATTAAACATATATTAAATTGCGATATATTGTCATATGAAGAAAAATGAAACCTATTAGAAATTGGAACAATATATTAACATATATATCTAGCCCGCACAAATATGTATGAAATTTTTTGGACATATATGTCACGTACATGTATATCCATCCTAAAACTCATCAATACAGCTTGATATTATATGAGTAAATATAAAAGACTCGCATGCATTTAAAAAAAAACAAACAAACTTACTACACAAAAACTTACTATACAGATTTACACAACTTAAAGGTGCACTAAGCAATTTTTGCCAAACGATGTTGATATTTGAGAGCACCAAAACAAACATGCCCATAGCCCAATAGGACCTCGCCCCTATTTTGATAACTCCGCCCCACACGTACGTACACAACCCTGGCATAACGACGATCGCGGAAACAAGCAAAGATGACACACAAGCATATTTAAACAAAAGCCAACACAGATAAGTTGTGTGAAACAATGCAAAATCAACGTTACTCACCTATCAAAAAGAAACAACACAACCTCGGCATCCGATTCGAGCCCTCCCTGCTCCTTGAGTTCCCCTTTCAGTCGGTCACTCCGAGTCACGTCGGATGACCGACGAAATTGGGATCTCGCCAGAGAGACCAATCCACTTCGAGTGTAACTAAACGAGCCAATGGACATTGGCATGCGATTATTGCATCCAGCTGCCGCTGATCACAGCGTGAGCATAAGAGGCAGCTGATGCACCGCATCAATTATCCTTTCGCTTCGGAGCCGAGCGGTAGTGGTTAAAGCTACTGCTCTCCCTTCCAAGAGAGTGTTCTGCGAGCGAGTGCGGGCGTTACGGCGCGGCAGCGGTGGTCACGGTGTCCGGGAGAGAAAGATCGTCTTCCTGCTGACAGCCACACTAGGAGTGTGCGGTGGCCAGCTCCCCTGCGTGCTTCAGCACTAAAAGAGCATTTCTCTGAAAGAGCAATTTCTCTAAAAGAGCAACACGGGTGATCGCGTCTTTTTAAAGATGTCTTTTCACCCGTGCGTTTCTGGGTGTGGTCGTTTCCTGGCGCCTCAGGACGGTCACGATCGCTTCCTCACGTGTCTGGGCATTAAGCACGCTGAGGTGGCTTTCGTGGATGGTTCATGTTCTTCTTGCGGGGACATGACCATCTCGGAGTGCGACTCTGCTATGTCAAACATGGCAGAGTCCCTCTGCCTGCCGTGATCCGGCGTGCACACTGGATCCGGTGGAGTCAGAGGTGATTTGAGGATTACGGTGAGGGCTTCCCCAAGTGGAGCTCCTCACCCCTCAAGCACTCCGCAGCCGGTGGAGCTGCCGAAGGAGCGCGCTGGCCACGCGTTTCCTTCGGTGCCCCCTCTGACGACCAGATGTCGATCACTGCATCGGAGGGCGGGCCCTCTCTCTCCGGGGATGATGACTCGGCTGCGTTGCCCCCTTCGGGTGTGGTAGCGTTGTCCGTGCCAGACCCAGAGATGACGGCTATGCTTTCCCGGGCCGCCGAGAATGTCGGGCTCGTGTGGAATCCTAAAAAGCCACCGTGTCCCGATCCTTCGAGGCTGGGCGAGTGGTTCCTCGGTGGGGGTGGCGCTGGTTCTCAGCGCCCCCCTCCGGTGCCATTCTTTCCGGAAGTGCATGAGGAGCTGACAAGATCGTGGAGGGCACCTTTCACTGCCCGAAACACATCTTGTAGTTCTTCGGCTCTCACCACCCTCGATGGTGGAGCCGCTTTGGGGTATGCGGGCATCCCCTCGGTGGAACGGTCTGTGGCCATGCAACTGTGTCCAACAGCCGCTTCCACCCTGCGGGGTGATCTGTGTCTCCCCTCACGGGCCTCTAAGTATTCGTCAGGTCTAACTGGCAGTGCTTATAGAGCCTGTGGGGAGGCGGCTTCCGCCCTCCACGCTATGGCGTTGCTGCAGGTCCACCAGGCCAAAGCACTGAAAGACCTGCACGAGGGTGGTCACGACCTGGCGGTTCTACATGAGCTGCGTGCTGCGACGGACCTCGCGCTACGAGTGACGAAGGTGACCGCACAGTCTCTGGGTCGTGCGATGTCCAGGAGCGCCATCTCTGGCTGTGTCTCGCTGACATGAAGGAGCAGGAGAAGGTACAGTTCCTGAATGCTCCCGTGTCACAGACCGGCCCTTTCGGCGACGCTGTCGAGAGCTTTGCCCAGCAGTTCTCGGCAGCCCAGAAGCAGACTGAGGCAAACACATCATGCGCCGGAGGAAACCTGCTGCTTCCACTCCGGCTGCAGCCACTCAGCCTGCTCGTCGCCGTGGGCGCCCCCCTGCGGCCGCCCCCAGGCAGCGTCGTGGAGCCGGTCGCAGGCAGGACGCCCAGCCCGTCCAGGCCCCCGCCAAACCTGGCGGCAAGCGCAAGTGCAAGAGGCCCTGGGACGGTCGACCCAGAGATGGAGGAGACTGCTCATCGGGAGATGGTGACTGCACCACTCCCTCCCCCGGAGGAGGGCCGGGTGGAGTATCTTTTGTTCATTTTGTTCCGCCTCTGGCCCAGCAGCCAGCGGTACCCAAAACATCAATAAAGAGCGGTCTCCTCAATCTCCGGGTCTCAAGAGGAGGAGAGTGGTGATCCGTGCATCACAGGATCGCTTCCCTCCTCCTCTCTCGCCAGCAGGCAGCGGGTGGTTGCCCAAGAGCACCCCTCCTGCCCATTCGTGGAACCAGGTAAGGGCAGTAGCACTCCAGTCCCCGCTTCAAGTCGTCAAACGCCGGGCTGTCACAAGCCTCAAGCCGGGTTCCTGTGTCTCCTCCCACGCGAGGAGAAATCAGGTGAGTGCTACACTACACACCCAGACCCCGCCCCCTGCCGTCACAGGCCAGGCCGTCACAGGCCCTGGGGCCGGTCCCTGTGTTCCACCTCGCTGCCCCACCGCGGGCATGTCGGTGGGCCCGTTGGCCCCGCTGGTGCGGTCTCTCGGAGCCTGGTTAGCGCTCCCCAGCCCGTCCCGGTGGCTCCTGCGGACCATCAGACTCGGCTATGCGATTCAGTTCGCCCGGCGTCCCCCCCAAGTTCAGGGGCATCCGGTTCACTTCAGTCAAAGCCGTCGATGCCCCTGTCTTGCTCGCGGAGATTGCAGTCCTACTGGCGAAGGATGCAATAGAGCCGGTCCCTCCAGCCGATATGAGGTCGGGGTTTTACAGCCCTTACTTCATTGTGCCCAAGAAAAGCGGTGGGTTACGACCGATCTTGGATCTGCGAGTTTTGAACCGTGCACTTCACAAGATGCCGTTCAAGATGTTGACGCAGAAACGCATTTTTGGATGCGTCCGTCCCCTAGATTGGTTTGCAGCAATCGACCTGAAGGACGCGTACTTTCATGTTTCGATTCTCCCGCGACACAGGCCATTCCTGCGATTCGCGTTCGACGGTCGGGCATATCAGTACAAGGTCCTGCCCTTCGGGCTGTCCCTTTTCGCCTCGTGTCTTCACCAAAGTCGCAGAGGCGGCCCCTTGTTCCCTTGAGAGAACGGGGTGTGCGCATTCTCAACTACCTCTACGACTGGCTCATACTTGCACAGTCTCGAGAGCTGTTGTGCGCACACAGGGACCTGGTGCTCAGGCACCTCAGCCAGTTGGGCCTTCGGGTCAATTGGGAAAAGAGCAACTCGTGCCAGTGCAGAGGATCTCTTTTCTCGGCATGGAGTTGGATTCGGTCAACCAGACAGCACGCCTCACCCAGGAACGTGCTCAGTCGGTGCTGAACTGCCTCAAGACTTTATCAGGCAGGACAGCGGTCCCACTGAAACTCTTTCAGAGGCTCCTGGGGCATATGGGTGCAGCTGTGGCCATAGTTCCGCTCGGTCTGCTCCATATGAGACCGCTTCAGCACTGGCTCCATGGTCGAATCCCGAGGTGGGCGTGGAAACGCGGTACTCACCGGGTTCAGATTACACCGGCCTGCCGCAAGACCTTCAGCCCGTGGTCAGATCCTTCGTTCCTTCGGGCAGGAGTGCCCCTGGAGCAGGTATCCAGGCATGCTGTGGTATTCACGGATGCCTCGACCACCGGCTGGGGTGCCACGTACAACGGGCACGCAGTATCAGGGGTTTGGACGGGCCCCCTTCTGCGTTGGCATATCAATTGCCTCGAGTTGCTGGCAGTACGCCTTGCCCTGTGCCGCCTCAGAGGGCGCCTTCGGGGCAGGGACGTTCTGGTCCGTACGGACAACACTGCGACCGTTGCCTATATCAACCGGCAAGGCGGTTTGCGCTCCCGTCGCATGTCGCAACTCGCCCGCCACCTCCTCCTCTGGAGTCAGAAGCATCTGAGGTCCCTTCGTGCCATCCACATCCCAGGAGTGTTCAATCAGGCGGCCGACGAGCTGTCTCGAGCGGCACTTCCTGGGGAGTGGAGACTCCATCCCCAGGCGGTCCAGCTGATTTGGAGTCGGTTCGGAGTTGCTCAGGTAGACCTGTTTGCATCTCCAGAAACCACCCACTGCCAGTGGTTCTACTCCCTGTCCGAGGCAACGCTCGGCACGGATGCACTGGCACACAGCTGGCCCCAGGGCTTGCGCAAGTATGCGTTTCCCCCAGTGAGCCTGCTAGCACAGACATTGTGCAAGATCAGGGAGGACGAGGAGCAGGTCCTGTTAGTGGCTCCATATTGGCCCAACAGGACCTGGTTCCCGGAACTCATGCTCCTCGCGACAGCCCCTCCCTGGCCGATTCCTCTGAGGAAGGATCTGCTTTCTCAGAGACGGGGCACCCTCTGGCACCCGCGTCCAGACTTGTGGAAACTTCATGTGTGGTCCCTGGACGGGACGCGGAGGTTCTAGGTGACCTGCCCCAGGAGGTAGCGCTCACTATCGCTTCAGCACGAGCACCGTCCACAAGACGGGCCTATGCGCTGAAGTGGAACCTGTTCGTCGAATGGTGTTCCTCTTACCAGGAGGACCCCCGGAGATGTTCGATCAGAGCCGTGCTTTCCTTTTTGCAACAAGGGTTGGAGCGTAGGCTGTTCCCCTCCACCCTTAAGGTATATGTTGCTGCTATTTCTGCCCACCACGACCCCATAGAGGGGAGGTCGGTGGGGAAGCACGATCTGGTCGTCAGGTTTCTTAGGGGGGCCAGGAGGTTAAATCCTCCGAGGCCTCCCTCCCTTCCCTCTTGGGATTTGGCTTGGTGCTAAGAGCCCTACAAACTGCCCCCTTTGAGCCGTTGCAGTCAGTCGAGTTGAAGTTTCTTTCTATGAAAACCCTACTCCTGACTGCATTGGCCTCAATCAAGAGGGTGGGGGACCTGCAGGCATTTTCGGTCGACGAGTCGTGCCTTGAGTTTGGGCCGGCTGACTCCAGTGCAACACTGAGGCCCCGGCCCGGCTATGTGCCCAAGGTTCCTACCACGCCCTTCAGGGACCAGGTAGTGAGCCTGCAAGCGCTGCCCCTGGAGGAGGCAGACCCAGCCCTAGCTTTGCTCTGTCCTGTACGCGCACTGCGTCAGTACGTGGATAGAACTCAGAGCTTCAGGACCTCAGAACAGCTCTTTGTCTGTTACGGAGGACAGCAGAAGGGGAAGGCTGTCTCCAAGCAGAGGATGGCCCACTGGATAGTGGATGCCATCACCTTGGCCTACGAAGCACAAGGTGTGCCCTGCCCACTCAGGTTGCGTGCTCACTCCACTAGGGGTGTCGCATCGTCCTGGGCGCTGGCTCGTGGTGCCTCGCTAGCAGACATCTGTAGAGCTGCGGGTTGGGCGACTCCCAACACGTTCGCTAGGTTTTATAGCCTACGTGTCGAACCGGTTTCCTCCTGTGTTCTCACCTCAAACGGGTAGTGGCACTGAGAGGGCCGGCTCAGAGTCGGCTTGCGGCGTCCTTACGCCTAATTCTCCAGAGAGTTCCTTAACCAGGCAAACCCTGTTGAGTCCTCCAGCACTCCGGCGTCCGGACGCGGCGGGGCGTCCGGCGCCAGGCCTTCAGCCAATGAATTCTTGAAATCTGGTGCGAGGCTAGTGCCCATATGAGAGACCCTGTCGGGATCCCATATGTGTATTCCACGGTATTCTTATTAGAGCCATGTTTCCCCTGGCGGACCACGTTCTGCCATCTCTAAAGATGCAGCCTGAGCCATCTCAGAGACTTCCATGTGCAATAGGGCCCTTCGGGGTTACTTCACATGTTTGAATGTCACTTAACCCCCTCTGGGAGGAGGTGACTCCGCAGTGTGCCTCTTCCAAGTGGAAGGGCACGCTTCCCAGTGTTATCCTAGTCCTACTGTTTGGGTTGCTCAAGGAACACCAGTAGTTGACCTTCTCTGTGTAGAGCCCGGTCCTATTGTCTGCCTTATAGGAAGGGTCAGGAGCCCTACACAGGGCACTGGAAGGGGCAGCTCCTGTGGCGCTTTGGTAGGGATCCCAATTTCGTCGGTCATCCGACGTGACTCGGAGTGACCGACTGAAAGGGGAACGTCTCGGTTACGTATGTAACCCTCGTTCCCTGAAGGAGGGAACGGAGACGTCACGTCCCGTCGCCACAGTCGCTGTACCACCGCTGAGCTGCCGGGTCGCCGGCTCGGCTCCTCAGCGAAAACATAATTGATGCGGTGCATCAGCTGCCTCTTATGCTCACGCTGTGATCAGCGGCAGCTGGATGCAATAATCGCATGCCAATGTCCATTGGCTCGTTTAGTTACACTCGAAGTGGATTGGTCTCTCTGGCGAGATCCCAATTTCGTCGGTCATCCGACGTGACGTCTCCGTTCCCTCCTTCAGGGAACGAGGGTTACATACGTAACCGAGACGTTCTCTCCACTGCTGGAAAGCTGCTCGGTTATTAACACGGGTCCTATCTCTTGCCTGATTGAAACCCTTCTTTTTAATGTTTTGTTCCTCTGCTATTTTCCTCTTTTTTTTATCTTCCAGCTCTCTCTATAGTCAATCTGCTAATATCCGCCCTGTACACTCAAAATGAGCGCTGTATCGTTACAAGACATGCCCCTTACTGCTGATTGGCTGCAAGTGTGTTTTGGGACATGGTCCGACACTGCGGTCAAAAGCGATTTTCAAAAATTGCTTAGTGCACCTTTAACTTAATAAACAGATTTTTTGTATATATGTTGTTTTAATAAAGTTGCATATAAATAAAATATATTGTTGACATATGGTTGCTACAAATTATACCATATAAAAAAATCATCATATAGATATAATTAACATATGTACACAAACAAAATTTTCTACAGAAATTTTCTATATGCTCTAACTTTCATCCATCCAGAGTACGTAAACATGTGAAAATATATACATATATATATTAGTGCTGTCAAACAATTAATCGCGATTAATCGCATCCAAAATAAAAGTTTTTGTTTACATAATATGTGTGTGTACACTTGTGTATATTTATTATGTATATATAAATACAAACACATGCATGTATATATTTAAGAAAAATATGTTGTTTATATATTAAATATATCTATATATAATATAAAATATAAAAATATAAATGTACATACATGTAAGTATTTTCAAAATATATACCATATGTGTGTATTTATATATACATGATAAATATACACAGTACACATACATATATTATGTAAACAAAAACTTTTATTTGGGATGTGATTAATTGCGATTAATCGTTTGACAGCACTAATATATATATATATATGTAACATATATGGCAATAACACTCTCGTATATAACATTTCCGTATGGGAATGTAAAGAAATAAATAAAGATGTAGCAGAATAGCATAGAGTCATGTACTGTGGCAATTAAGAAGTGGATTAATCTCACCTGCAGTTTTCATTGTGTCTCTAGAGAGGCTAGTCACATGTTCAGGTGCATCTCCTGGGTGTTTCTGTGCTCTTTCATTGGCTCCTAAGAAGCAGTTTGGTGGGGAAATAGTCACAAGCAGACACAGCAGCTTCTTGGCAATAAAACAGAATGTATGGATTCTCTTTCAGAGTTATACAATTCTCTGCTCTACATTTCAAATGACCTACTGCTGCCAAAAAAGCCATTAGCACCCAACTGTCATTCTGCTGCCATTAGCGTTTCTCCATAGGAAACAGAGTTAGTTCATGCTGTCCCAATCAAATCTGGTGCATCTGCCTCTTACCCTCCACAGCGATATCTTGCATCTCACGGAGAAAGTTGCGGTGGCGCAGGATGCTAACAAGCCTGTCATCTGGAAAATACAAGGTACACCTCACACACAGCTCCAAACTCCAAACACTATTTTTAGCAGTCAGCACTTTACTTTATTTTTTACATTATTTTCATTAATTGCCCTGAAATTTACTGCCTTCTCCTGAGCAGCACTATTAATCATCAGGCCCGCTGAGAGAGAAGAGAGAAAGTGAAAGCAATAAAGAGGGAGAGAGGAGAGATTTGCGTTGCATTAACGTTGAGTCAAGATTTTCCTTTTCTGCTGACCAACAAAGAGTGCATGCAGAGTCAGCTGCTCACTCGATGGCAATGCTATTCACTGTACTCCTTACTTTCTCTCCAAAAATGTCTGTCGTCTTATTTCTCTGCCAAGCCCCTTCGCAATCTGTTAAAGTTATGGTACAAAACTGACAGCTGTAGTTGACAGAATATTGCTGTACAGAATTGGCATATAATGGACAAGCATTAGGGAATGGCATTTTGGTGTCTGTATATCAGTCATTTGGTGTCTGTATATCAGTCATATTTTATCATTGAGACATTATTACAGTTTTTTTAATCAGTTTTTATTTTTAATTGTCCATTTCCATTTTATTTTAGTTCAAGTTTTAGAAATTTTGATGTATTTTGTCATTTTTAGTAGTTTTTAAATATGTCTATATAGCTTTTGTTCATTTTTATTTCAGTTTTAGTTTTAGTTATTTTAGTTCATCACGCTACACTACATTAAAATGAGAATTTTTTTTTTTTATATATTTTATTTAATTTCTGTTACCATTTTATTTCAACTAATGATTTTTATGGTTTTATTTTTAGTTTCAGTTATAGATGTAGTTTACTGTGATTACCCTACTGTATATTTTACATTTAAACGTTACATTTAATACACTAACTTATTTGAACTATTAAATTATTTTTCTTACTGTATTAATAATAAAAAGGTGGGTTTAAACAGAGAATCTTGAGAATGTCCCTTTCACTATGAATTATAAGGTGGTTCATACAAAATAAATTTTATTCAAATTAAATGTTTTAATTAATTTTATAATAATAATTTTATTATTATCATTATTTTTACTATCATATTATCTATAATATAATATAATATAATATAATATAACATAATATAATATAATATCATAATTTTACTATATTTTGGTAAGGTTAAACAGTTAAAGTATTATAGCACTTTTCCTGTTAAAAATATTAACGTTTTTTTTTTTACAGTGTCTTTGTGAAATTCTGCTTTTCTCAACTTATCGGTCCTCCTCTCTCCTTCTGTCAGTCCCTGTCCTTCACCGTTTCTTTGTCCTAGACTCATTGTGTAAGCCTCTCACAGAGTGTTTGATTTCACTATTGTAAGCGTCATCTCAGTAACAATACCTGCCTTGCTAATAGAATGATTGATTTTCCAACTATTAAAGTATCAACGAAAAAAAGACCCTGTAATGTGACTCAACAGTGCACGGCAAAACTTCACTCTATGTCATTCATTGCTTTGCTCCATTAACTTTCAACTATCAGAAACATGCAGTCACAGCAGCAATGATAGCATATATTGATCATATCGGGAAGGTCACTGCTGATGATAGGGAGGAAGGGCACCCAAGTGGAGCTAAATATACGGAAATAATAGTAGTCCAGGTGTCACTAATGCAGGCACTCACCAGCGCTGAGGGTTTCAAGGCAGTCCTGGGAAACTGGGATGGAATGAGGCTTGGACAGGGCATCTGCAATTACTTCCACAATACACTTCATCACCTATACAAAGACAGAGAAGATTGGGTTAGGAAATGGCAACACATGTTTAAGCTATTTTGAAAAAAAATAATAATAATATTGTGAAATATTATTACAAATTAAGATAATATCTGTATTTAAATATATTTTAAAATGTAATTTATTCCTGTGATGGCAAAGCTGAATTTTTAGTAGCCATTACTCCAGTCTTCAGTGTCACATGATCCTTTAGAAATCTTTCAAATATGCATTTAATACATGTAATGCATCCTTGTTTTTAAACGGTAGTGTGTATATATGGACTCCATGCACTCATGAGATCAATGTGACAGAGGACACAGATGCAGCATGCCAAAAATATCTCAAAACCCCCCATATCCAGCAATCCTTATTGTCTTACATTTCACTTTCAATCAATGTCATTTCCTCCTCACTGCTTTCATCCCTCTCACCCGACTCTGCGATTTGCTTGGCTCCACATTCCCCCAAAGTCAAACAATTCTCTGCTGTCAGGGAAAAACAGCCTCCCTCAATAAGGCCAAAGTGTTGCTGAAATGGCATTATCATTTTACAGAGAACTGCATCTGTTTGCAACTTGACATTGCCAATGTCTTTCCCCTGAAAACTTCAGATTTACACACATTTCAGAATTTTCAAGTGTCCTCTATCAAAACATACCCTCTCTTACGGCGTTTTTCATTGGTAAGGACAGGAAAGAATCACGTGACAATCTCAACTGAGTTAAATGAGTGCAACCCAACTTCAATTTAAGTTTAAATTCAGTTCATCATAGTTTAAAAGCACAGTTTGCAGTCATCTGTAGTTGGTAGCCTCCTCTAAGTAAGCACACATGGCACCAGCTGTCACTAGGCTGAAATCGTGTTGTTGAGTCACTGTCTCACTTATGCTGCTTTCCTCCACACTTCCTGACAACATGGACTATGGCTGCTGCCATTCTGTGCATCCTTATGTTCCAAAGGGCTGCTCCAAATACACATTAAAATAACACTGAACAGTTGTGAAGCCGAAACCGAATATTTTGCTTGTTAAACAATTGATTTATCAACTCATACCTTCACATCCTTATCGTCCATGTGACCTGGAGAGACAGGTACGGAGAAGACTGGTAAAAGAGAGAGAGTTTTGATAAGCAAAAACAAATGACTCTGTGTGAAAGCTGGGTTTAATCTAAAGGTACGCGAGCCGTTTAGCAACATAAAACCAATCATAAACTGCTTCAGTGCTTAGCTTATTAATTATTCATGTTCTTTGTAAATCGCAGAAACTTTCACTCGCTGTTTGCAATCTAAGGGAAACAATGTCGAACAACGACGGGAAACGCGTTAACGGATGCATTATTAATTTTGTTGCATGTTTTATAGCTATAAAACAACAAGAGTGGATCTACGTGGGGAGATTTACGCAGATACAGTAGACAAGCGGTTATTGCTGTACTGTCTAATTAATGTTAATGACTTTACAAATATACAAATAAAAACGTTAACCCAATACGAAATTATAGAAGAGGATTAATTATTAAAAGACTAAATATTGTAAAGCATGTAAAGAGATTACGTTTCCAAATGTCAAGTGTGAAAAGCCTTCTGTGCGCCTCACAAGTGTTTTATCCGCTGTCCTTGGTGCTGACAGAGACACAGCTCACATGTAGAAAATGTACAGTCAACAGAATCAATTCAGCATCCAAATTCCACTAAGTATTCCCACAATAACTTAAAACGTTACGTGATTATTTGTACATCTTGCACACTTACCAAAATTCACCAGCACCACGAGAGCAGCGCATCCTCGTGCGATCATTGTCTTAATGCGAAGCGCAGGCACCCGTTCAGTTTAAAAGTGAAGAACCGTCGTGCCAGAGGAAAGCGAATGAACGCTAGTGCTTTCCTTTCCTCAGAGTGAATGAAAACACTCGCTGATTTATGGATGCATTATGTGCATAAGGCGTCTGCTCTTATTTGTTTCGTCGGATCACAATGCCTCAATGTCACTACTCACTACCGCAGCGATGCCGCCTTTATATAGAAGACTTGATGAAGAGGAAATGACATCAGTATGAAGTACAGCTGCGTAGTTCACCATCTACTAAATGATAAAGGAAAAAAAGTTAATAATTATTATTATATTAATATATGCATGTATGGATGTAAACAACTGCTTTAATTTTGCTTTAATTAGTTAATTTAAATTAGTAATAATACATATAATATACATACTACTTAGTATAGGCTATAAGTATAAATTCTATTCGATATTTGGGGTCCCATATTTTGTAGAAGGGTGTGTTGGGTCGTCTAAAGAAATTTATTTATTTCCCTATTTTTTTCTCATTTTAAAATGTATCCCAACATTAAGCCAGACGTTTAAGCGATGGTGGTTTGCTTGATTTTCAATCTATTAATATTCTGCTTGAGACCAAAGGCAAGCAAAAGCATAACATCACCCTTTCCTGAAACTCATCTAGGCATGTCAAAACAAGCCTGTAGCTTATTTTTTTTTTTTCTTTTAATTCAAAAGTTTATAATTTAGGACATGCCTAAAATATAATATGGGTTGAATCTCCATTGGTAAACTGACATTACTCACATATATCATCCACACAGATGTCTTATACAGTTATGAGGTTCCTTCAAGATCCCATGCATTACTCAAATAAAATGTCTTTGAAGTAGATCATGATTTCCACTGAAATATCTGTACAGTAAAATATTAAAGTAAAAAACATCAAATTGCAGTCATTTAGTCCCTAATAAAGCAAAACGAATGGCAGGCTGTTTGGCATGAATCTTTGCGTTGAATACCAAACAGAAGTCGGTCAGTAGTGCCTGCTATTCAAAACAGAAAGTAATTCAATTAGAAAGGGACTGCATTAAACATGGGCATAGACAGTAAATGATGGACCTCAGGGGAACCATATGTGATTATCCCACCAACTAATTTATTGAGCACAGTAAAGATGCATTAGAAAGAGAGTGGCAGGGGATGAAATAGAGTGAATGTGAGCAGGAAGCAGATTATTAGATGTGGGAGAGAGTCAAGCAATTACGTATTATACAACATTCACTACAGCTCCTCTACACGTTGTGTAGGTTTTCAATTCACATGCAAAAATGTGATAAAAAATGTTTCTGCTTAATTATTTGTTCACCACTTATTCTTTTATGTTTTAATAGGTTGCTTTGATGGAAATATGCTCTCTTTGTTAATTGCAATATGTGAATAAATGTCCTTGTAGCTCATGAAAACAATATATCAGCCACTCATTGTGCATCTCAACAAGCCATTCAGACTTCATTTATCATATTATTTGTAGGTGAGAGAAAACAAGGCTCTACCCTAGTGGGCTCTGATAATGCACACATTAGAGGCAGCTGTTTACACATTTTACCCCTGTTGGGAAAAATGATATAGAGTTAAACAGACACATTGCAGAAAAGCAAGAAATTCGAGGCAGCAGACATGTTGACCATTGATTTGTAATGAGAAGATAATGATATTTCTCTATTCTGGACACACTAAAATTGAATGAAAATCGAACAGTCAGTAGGAGTAGGAGTACGTGCTTGTGATGTATTGCATCTAATTTCCTTCAGAGAGGAAACAATGTATGGTTTCCTGTTTGTATCAGTTTGAAATGGACACAAAAAAACGTGTTACATTTGCTCCTGAGTTTTGCAATAATTTTTTCCAAGTAATTAAGTTATATTAAAGTGCATAATTTCTACTCTTTTTTTTCCCTGTGGAAATATATGCAAAACTGTATGGTGCTGTTTTATTCAGTCATGCATGGAAATCAGATTTATTTTGTAATGTACATGGTTGAACAAAATGAGCAATTTGCTTAACTACTTTCCCAAAAATTCCCAGAGGACAACATACTTATGTGGAACTAAAATGTTCCACTCATCTACCAAAACCCTGTAAGAATGATAATAATGAAAAGTTCTCATTTTTGAAATGCTTGTTTTTGTGATTGAGTTCAATTATTTCGGATCATGATAATAAATTAGCCATGAAAAGCAGTTTCTCAGAGCTGAGTAAAGCAATTACTTTTTTTTTTTAATGTAAAAAAACTCCAATCAAAAGAACTCCCAGTGTGCAAAAAATAAATAAATAACCTCATATTCTGAGACATCTTCATTATTGATATTGATCAAGGAAATAGCTTTGTATTAGTTGTCAATACAGGAAAGTAAATGAATCTATAGGATATGTACAACACAAAGCTCCAAAAATATTAGTCTTCCTAAACAACAGTGCATAACTGTGAATTGGTTAAAGGTTAACTGATAGGGAAACAGGGTATTCACAAATAAGCCTTCAATTCACTCTTGTGATCTCAGGGATAGAAAAAAAAAAAACAACCAAGTGAATTAATGATAGAAATTACTTCCTGTGGCAAAATATAAACACCTGCATGTTAGTTTCTTTGTTGTGTACTTATTTTAAAAAAGGCTTTTAAACAGAAAAACAGGCTAATATTAGCAATTCACTGACAGTTCTGAGGTATAAAGTGGGTCAAAGCACATCCGCTTTGAATGATAATAATACTAATGAATATGCAGCACTCAGCTAAGTTTGGACAAATGCAGACAGAATCAAACAGACTGACAAAACATGAACATATTTATTACATAAATGTGAAGAAACAACCAATATAATTGCATTGCTATAATTCATTTAAATTATTCTTGTTTATTTGTTTGGTTGTTTCCAAGAATCTTCAGGAGCTGCTAATTACAACAATAAAAATGGGTTCTTTGATTGGTAATAGAAGAATTAATTCAACAATCCATGAAGAACTTTCAGCTGTATAGAAAAAGCATATCTTAAATGAATAAAAATTTACTTTAAAAGAAAATAAAACGGAAGGAAAACAGGTAAGTACCCCGTCTGAAAGCTTTATTTGAGAAGACCAAAAGCACTTCTCATGTTGCAGCATCCAAAGCAATTATCTCATTACTGTGGACATTAAGAAGCTCAAACAGTTTACTTTTCACCATGCTCTCAGAAGCAAAACAGCTGCTCTCAGTCAACATTCAATTCTAGGCTTAATGAGTTTACGGTATAACCTCTGGCCGATTTTATTCAAACCATCCGGAATTAGCTTACAGTTACCTTTCATACCTAAATTAATTATAGCAGCATTACGCCGAGGTAAAAGTGGCTTTGCACCTGCTCTTGTGCTATTTTGGTTGGGTATATCAGAAAAGGTCATCACATTAGCATATATTTTTCTATTCTGAAGTTTCAACATTCCCATTTCCATTGCATAAACTCTACAGAGCAATTAAATATGATATTGACTGTAACCAAGTCTTCATATTTTGCCAACTCCAATTTCCTGTTCATTTTTGATAACTTACTTATCTTTTACTCCCTCGTTATCAGTTTCATCATAGACCATCCTGCAGTGGCTCAAGTCTCAGAATAGATCCTCAATGGTTCAAAGCAATGATATTAAGCCCAAGTAGAACATCGGGTGGGCAGACATGATGTACCATGATACTCCATATGGATGTCCTACAAGGAGGCCAGATTAACAGCCAACCACAGTGGAAGGAAAGCCAAGATGAGGTGGAGAACAGTTAGTCCGATGCCAGCTGACTGGGGCATCTCAGGAAGTGATGTGCCTGACTTTGCAGCACTGGGTCTGGCGTAAATGTACGGATGACTCTGGGATTTGTCAGTTTGAGCAGGAAAGACATTTAAAGCACATAATAGTGGAATTAGCAAGAAAATCCAACACATTATGTAACTATAGTGACATAATGGCATAATAAAATTACACTAATAATCATTTCTTACCACAGGGGGGCAAATGAGCTCAATAGGGTTTGAAAAGCTCTCCACCATGAACTTCTCCCCCTCAGGTTGAAACTTGCCACCCAAGAAATGAGAGACAATATTTGATTTTAAAATAACATACTGTGCCTGTATGTGACATAATCAGAGGTTGTGCTGGTAAAATACCTCAAATGTGCTGCACTGCACATCAAAATTCTATATATATTTTTTTTTAATTTTTTATTTAATTATTCACTTTTCTTTTCTATTTTCTTTTATTATTTTTCTTTTATTTCATTTCATTTCATTTTATTTTGTTTATATTCTAAATATGTTAAATTATTTGTATATTTACTTTTATATACTTTATATATCTTATTTTATTTTGGAGCTTTGTGAATTTCTTCAGAGTTAAAGTTGTTACCATGTTGTTCCACAGTCCCTTGGCTAACTCCTCATGTCCTTTCATGGTGAAGTGGAAACAGTCCGGAGTAAAAAAGCTCATATCAATCTTCCCATTCTAAGCAGAGATAAATATAAAAGGCACAAATTATGAACAGCACATTTAATAGAAAATTTATCATTTAAACCTTAATGCAAAACTAGCAGCAATGTGCCATAAATTATATAATTAAGTGGTCACTACTCACAGGGAGTCTTGGAGGATCTGCGTGTTTCAGGAATGGCTGCAAAACTACAGCAAAGTCATTCTTAAAGAAGCGGTCAGTGTGCAAGAGCTGCTCCAGTGCTTTCTGAGACAAAAGCAATGTCATTCAGCATCTGCAAATTACAGATTGACAATATAACTGTGTAGATAATTGTGAAAATAAACACACCTGGAATTCTAGGTTGACTTCAATCAGTTCCTTCAGATCAGCAGATCCCGCAGCTGGCTTTACCAGACAGGAGCAGAATGACCTGGAGAGATCAGAGCATAGGATAGGAGGGAAATTATCCTGTAGCACTGAAAGAATAAAGATGACGTGCCAACCAACCATCTTGAGCAAAACAGGCTGAATGTTGTTACACATGAACATTAAAAGAAAGTTTTGATTGAATGATTCCAGAAAAGTGACTAGATATGCATTGCATATGCATTTTCCATGTGCAGTCATCATCGATGACACCACTTTCTCTCTTTGCTCGATTAAGCTTGATTTCATTTCCTGTACCTTTGGAGCAGACATCCTGGCGTTGGCTTCTGTACTTCCCTCAGGGTCTCCATCGGCAGTATCTGGACCACATTCACTATCATTCGAGGAACCTGCAAAGGTAAATTAAAAGAAAATGGTCAAAAATATACTACCAAGTCTTCAATTATTCGATCAAAAAAACAGTGCAAACAGTAATTTTGTTAAATATTGTTACAATGCAAAATAACTTTTTTCCATGTTAATATATTTTAAAATGCAATTTATTCCTGTGATGGTAAAGACGTTTTTTCAACAGTCATTATTTCAGTCTTCAGTGTCACATGATTCTTTAGAAATTATTATAATATGCTAATTTGGTGCTCAAGAAATATTTCTTATTATCATTAATGATGGAAACATCTGTGCTGCTTAACTTAAATACTTTTTTTTCAGGATTCTTTGATTAATAGAAAGTTAAAAATAACAGCATTTATTTGAAACATATTTTTTGTAACAATATAAAAGTCTTAATTTTCACTTTTGACCAATTTAATATATGGTCCAATACATTCAGTTCAATAATTTTAAAAAGAAACTGAAATTGATGAGAAAATAAATCATATTTCTAAAATAATTTTTCTGACCAATTATCAGAAATTACCTCATTCATCAGCATTTCCAAGGACACAGTCATGTAATGGACAAAGTTCTCCACCGAAAACAGGGACTGTGTATATAAATAGAGAACATAAATTTAGAGGCTCCAAAATCACACTCCTACAGGACAATATGTCTGATACAGAATGCAGACTCTTTAAAGGTCACTTGGGCACTTTGACTAGCCTAGAACTGCTGTTTCTTAAAAAACAAACATTTCAAAGCACTAGGACAACTTCCCATGAGAACAATGAAACATGCCATTAATGATCATCTTCACAAGCATCTATATGTTCAAAATCTAGTTTCTACTTAGACATTGTGAACAAAATTTTTCAATACTGTAGAAGAATCTTCTGTCTGTAGTTTGCCAAAGAAACAGCTTTGTAAGTAATGCCTTGTCTTTGCAGTAATCACAGATGTCATTCATCCCTATTAGAACGGTCAACAGTTTCCAGTCCTCATCAAAGTCAGTATCCTATGGCAAAAAAATAAATAACTAAATGCATCACAATAATGCCAAGATTTCACCATCTGTATTTGTAGGAAACAGCATATTCAAAAGCACTGTAACAAAATAATACACTTGCCTCATATGTTTTCAGTGTATCAATCAAATGTCTGACTTGTTCAGGAAGATTACTAGGAAGACAGCAAAATTCATATCATCAGCTGATAAAACACCACAGAAAAATTTAAAATATAGCTTAAGTAAAAATATCTTGATGGCATATTTTCAAGTGTTTTATCTTCAATAATCATTGATGAAGAATGACTATTGATGTACTGGCATTTACAAGGTGTTGTGTCCTGTTACAGCCAGGTTAAATCCAGTCTCGCAGAGGGGAGCCGGGGTCCCATGGACCGTCTTAGTTTGGGCGGGTCCCACTAAATGGGGGTTGAAGAGTCGAATGAGGTCTAAATCATAAGCACAGAACAGTCTGGGTCACCAATGCTGTATGCTTTTTAAGCATTTTGCAACAGATTTCGGTTTGTAAATGCAGAATATGACTGACATTAAGGCAAAACTACGTACTTGCCAGTGTAATGACATCTTGAAAGGTTCCATAGCCACCAATGCTGTTAAAATAAGAAATAATCACAATAAAAATAACCTTTTATTGGCAAATAAGTCACGTTATTTCTAAAAGCAGTCATAAAGAAATCCAAAGCAATGTTAATATTAGTAATACTATTACCTCCATAATACTAGTAATACTATTACCTCCAAGACACGTGACGAAATTCAATAGGTATGCCAAGAACTGTGGTTGCATTTGCACCAATTGCTGTCTACAAGTGAGAGAATTACTATTATTAGAGATTATTATAACTTTATTCACCACACACCTGTATTATCAGTAATTGCATTAGTTATGAATGTGTTCTTATTTTGCTATCTGCTTAAAGGGGTCATGAACTGCCTTTTTAAATTTTGTACTCTGTCCACTTATAATGTTGTCAAGATTTCTGCATCAAAAAACATAATTTAGAAGTAATAGGCTATTTTCTGTTCCCCCTCATCAGAACGCTCTGTTTGATTGTAGAGTTGGAAGTAAACGCCCACTGCTATGATTGGCTAATAGTTGTGTTTAAATGTTTAACAGCCTCCGTCCTTCACAGATGGATCTTGTGCCTTGTTTGTAAAGAATCCGCAGTAAAAATTAAGTTCTTAAGGACCAAGTTCTTACTGACGTGGTCTTCATTAAAAATAAAGTTCATCCACTCTTTCCTAATGTTGGGATCAGAAGGAAGGCAATGCAAAGACTGTTTTTTTTCCCACAGCTTGGCACTGCGCAGCGTCTTGTCTTCGGAGCCATCTTTATCGTTTGGTTTCTGTGTAGACCTGCGTTTGCCTCTCATCATTTACCCACTACGTGCGATAATTGGTGGGCAGGGCTAAACAGTTAGTGATGTAGAATCGGCAGGCGGGGCTAAACATTTAACGATGTAGAATCGGTGGGCGGGGCTGAACAGTTAATGTAAAATTAGTGGGCGGGGCAAAACAGGCAGCACTGTAGAAGCAGGTGTTGATCTTCTTCTGCACAGGCAATGTTCAGCCACACTATTACGTAATAGAGTGGTACATTCCACAAGCTGTCGTTTTGGCAGACTGACTTCAATATAAACAGTTTTTAGACTAACAAGAAAGTTTTGAGTTCTGAAACTTACAGAATGTTTTTATAGCACAGTGACCTCGTTTGTCAAAAGATCAAGGGAATTTTGGTTTCTCAGTTCATGACCCCTTTAAAGGGATAGATCACACAAAAATAAAAATTCCATCATCATTTACACACCATCATGTCATTTCAAACCTGACTTTTTTTTCTATTGAACATAAGAAGATATTTTGAGAAATTGTTTTTTTGTCCAAACAATTAAAGTCATGGTAAAGTCAATGGTAACCAAAACTGCTTTTATATTCCATAGAAGAAAGTAAGTCTCACAGGTTTGGAACGACATGAAATGATAACAATTGACATTTTTGGGTGAACTATCCCTGATGTTTACCTCATTTTGCCTCATGAGTGAATGTGATTAAATATAGTGTATAATTAATTCTGTTGTCAGCTAACTAGTGAACAGTGGTCTTTAAAACTGAAAAGGAAAGAGTCAATAATCACACTCACCGTCAATGAATCCCCAAGGGCAGCGATCACTTTAATATCCGCAGCCTTCACCAGTTCAACTACAATAGAGATACAGCAAATCAGAAGATCAGACCAAAACATGATCTAAAGATTCTGCTGTAATTAAGTTTGCCTGTGGTACAAGAAGAACTATCATTCATCACCAATGATAAACATCAGCATCTAGGTAAAAATACCCTCACAGCCTCAAAGAAAATGTGAAAAATCTAATTAAAAAAAAAAAAAACTGTCCCATTCCTAACTAGCACTGCAGCTTGAATAATCAAGTTTGACCGTATTGACTTTAGATCAGAAGTCTGCATTCATCATACTATGTGGGCAAAGCACTGACCCTAGACCAGCCTACCTGAGGTGGGCACAGAAGAGGAGGGGCTCATGTCAGGACACATGAAAGGTGGGTGTTTGAAACTGATTGGCCTGGTCTTCTCAGGAAACTCCTGTAACAAAATAACATGCTGGTTACTGTGAGGTCACAACTAAAACATCATTCAGGCAACGGACCACACTATAGACCAACCGGATACATTGTTTACAATATGATTTATTACAGATAAACCAATCAGAATGTTGTATTTATGGCCTCATGTGACATTCCAACACGAAAACATCCTTGATGGTCAAAACATTTCCATTACAATACACAAATGCACCTTTCGAAGCGCTTCCTCACTATAGTGACTGAGTCCTTCTTCATATTCCAGCCTCCACTCGTCACCTTAGGAAAATATTAATATCCATAAGCACTTTAGACTTAATAAAGGTTGAAATATATCAGTCCGGCTTCCATTGACTAGCACGGAGTCCTTAACATAGGTCCAAGCAAACATCTTGTTCCTTCATCCCAGGTCAATCTCACACATGTAACGTGGGCCCTGCGCTCCTACTTATCTTCCCAGCTCTGGATGCTTCTAGCACTTACCTTTGATAGGACAGAGGGCTAGCAAGCAGGTTGCCACGGCAATGAAAAGCCACTCCATGGTGGAGGGTTTCCAAGCGGGTTAGCACAATGGATGTGCGTGCAGAGAGAACGGAGCCATTATATCAGTGCCCCTTTATCTCCCCCACCCAAAACAGCTGAGTGACAAAGTTCAGGCCCACCGACATAAAGCATGATCCAGGCACACATGCAACTGCCAGAGGACTGGTGACCATTCACAACTTTAGAGAGCTTTAATAGAAACCGTGTCGCACTGGGGCCTGGGAGAACAAGACCTGCAGCTCAATGCAGATCTGGACCAGGAGAGATGGTGTGCACACAGGATATGTGTTTGGACCGAATAGCATCTGTAGGTCTAATTATATTAAGATAGGAAATTACATTCAGCTGTGAACCCATTGATTTTTATTAGTTATTTAGAAACATTGCCATTTGAAAACGTAATTATTTTCTTTTTAAGTCTCATCCATTATCTCAGTATTACGAGTGGTTTGATTGACATGGAACATAGAGGAATCTGTTATATTACTTTCAAAGCTTCAAACCATTGCTGAATTGTGAGAACTCTGCAAAAACAAACTAATGCTCTGGTGAATCTTCACAAGAAAAACAGTTCTTTACATCCTATTCACATACATATGCTTACATTACAGATTTTTTTTTTTTACACACCAAATGTTGTGGTATTGCTATATTACCTGAAACGACAGACACCATTGCCAAATAATCAATAGATATTCTAGACATGCTCACAATTGAAATTATCTGAAATATTTTTCCTCTGAAAAAGAACCTAAAACTGAGATTTAGCACACAAACAGCCACATCCCAAAACAAATGGATCAACTTCAGGAATTCACAGAGCTACAGATCTTACACGCATATCATCAAAAATATTTCTGAGAGCATTCAATGTATTGATCTTAAAATTAAAAAGCAAAAAGGCATCTTGTAATACCAAAAACCAAGCATTATAGCCATACAGCAACCCATTCATCAATTCAAATATTTTTCATGTATGCAGAGGAATTTAAATCCCTTTTTGAAAACTTTTGGAAAGGTTGAATGACTAATGATGAATGAGGTTTGAGGTAACTAGAGCTTCAAAAATCTGAAACATACTGGACACCAGCCATAATTGCACTAAATTAGTATTATAAACTACAGAGTGTCCCTACAGAGACACTTTTGTAACAATGAAAGGAAGTCAAGAGCAGTAGTCATCTGAATGATTCAACATTTGGCAAGTGTTTATGGCAATAAAAAGCATTATGAAAAACTGCTAACCTTAGATTATTACCGTGTAGTTTATTCCTATGTAACTGTGCACATTTGAATCGAGAAATCTACATCAATGTGCTGGTGAAAACTACTTTTGTCCAAATACTGACGTTGTAAATCATTTCTGGACTTCTGGAAAAAAAACCTGCTAGCAAGCCACTTAAATGAAAGCATGCTGAGAGTATGAACTTTTTACACATCAAATTCAGAGCACAGTCCACCTCGCACTCTGCGTCTCAAAGAGGCATGGTGTCCAAGTTTGAATTTGTACCAAACTTAATACCAAAAAAAAATAATAATAATAAAATAAAAATTCTGATTGGGGTTGCACAAAATAGGTTCGATCCTTGGCTTTTAGCACAGTGGCAAGCAAAAGCAGAAACAACTAATGGAGTTCATTCAGCAATGTTGTATTTTTCCCCCCACATAGTGAGTGTTGATTTGCACAAATGTTATTTCACCTGGCAAAACCCTGAGGCGCACATTTAAGATATTGTAGAAGTTCATCTAGTTTTTCCCCAAGTCACAGTTAAAAGACAGAGGAGGGGCTGGACAGGGCGACAAGAGTCCTGAAAGCTCTTTTGGGGTTAACAGGATCAAAGACCACAGCAGGTGTAGGAGTCAGCGGCTGTCCCAGTGAGAGAGAGAGACGCTATTGGGCCTCAATTCGTTCTCCCATAATCCTTGTCCCATTTGGTCACCTCCACTCTGATTCCTGCTCTCTCATTGTTCCTCAGGCTCTCCAGCTGGCTGCTCAGGCTGGGCTGGAGGTCTAGGGGGCGCTGGAGGGGCTCTGGGTACGGCTTGGTGCTGTCTCTGCCGATATGCAATTACTGTGCCCAAGAGCAGAGCAATGACCGTCATGAGGTAGAGATCCCACTCTGGACCCAGTAACTGGTCAAGATCCACCTGAGATAGAAGCTCCTTCAGCTTAAGAAAAAAAAAAAAAAAGATTAATGTTATTGGTTAGTCCTTGACTTGAGGCAAATCAGATTTCAGGTGGATTCTCACTGACAGTCATGGATGTGACTTACATTAAGATCTTGCAGGTATTGTAGTGCATAAATAAGGCCCAGCTTGCACAGGGCCAGGAACACGGGAACTTGGGCGTCAGGACTGGCTTCTGCAGCCATGTCATAGAAACGTTTAGCCAGATGAATGTCCTGTGGAGGAACAACTCAAAAAATTAGTGCACTGTATACACTACAGATTAAATGTGGTCAGTAATGAAAGATTTTAGAAAGAAATTAATACTTTTATTCAGCAAGGATGCATTAAATTGATCAAAAGTGACAGGGAAGACATTTGATGTTACAAAAGTTTGAAAATTCTTTTTACAAAGATTCCTAAAAAAAATGCATCTCCATTTCTACAAAATTGCTAAAAAGCAAAACGTGTTTCAACATTGATAAGTTTCTTGAGCACCAAATCGGCATACTGGAATGATGACTGATTTCTGAAGGATCATGTGACACTGAAGACTTGAGACTTTGTAATCACAGGAATAAATTACATTTTTAAATATATTAGAATTTTTTTTTAAATATTGTAATAAATGTCACAACTTCCTGTTAATCAAATAAATGCAGCCTTAGTGTTCATAAAAGACTTCTTTCAAAACATCTCACAGACCTCAAATTTTTGAACGGTAGTGTGCATGCTTGGTTATATGTAGTTATGCATGGATATTTCACCTGTTTAATACCAAGGCCCTTCTCATGCATATAGCCTAGGTTGAACATGGCCTGTGCACTGTGCTGTTGCTCAGAGGCCAGACGATAATGAATGACTGCAGTCTCATAGTCCACATCAGTGCCATAGCCGTAGAAATGATAGTCACCCAGCTTGATTCTGGCCACTGTGTAACCTGATAACAAAACAAAATATAAAACAGATACTGTTACAGAGGTTCTAGGTGTTCAACAGCTTCATAGAGCCTCATACAATTTTAAATAATATTTACATTTTACATTTACATTTAGTCATTTACCAGACGCTTTTATCCAAAGCGACTTACAAATGAGGACAATAGAAGCAATCAAACCAACAACATGCAAGCGATATGACAAGTCTCGATTAGCCTAACGCAGTATACGTAGCAAGTTTTTTTTTTTTTTTTAAACAAGTAGATAGAATATAGAAAAGAAAGCTGGTGATTTAGTTTAAGAAAAGCTAGCAGTTAGAGAATAAATATGCAATTGATAGAGGGTCAAGTGTGTGTTTTTTTTTTTAATAAAAAGAAAGGAGATAGATAAAATAAAATTATAAAAGAGAATGCTAGGAGTTAGAAGGTCAAATAAAGATGTAAGAGATGGGTTTTTAGCCGTTTCTTGAAGATGGCTAAGGATTCAGCTGCTCGGATTGAATTGGGCAGGTCATTCCACCAGATGGGAACAGTTAATGAAAAAGTCAGAGAAAGTGATTTTGTGCCTCTTTGGGAAGGCACAATAATGTGGCGTTCACTTGCAGAACGCAAGCTTCTAGAGGGCACATAGGTCTGAAGTACTGAATTTAGGTAAAGGGGTGCAGAGCCAAAGGTGGTTTTGTATGCAAACATTAATGCCTTGAATTTTATACGAGCCGCTATTGGTAGCCAGTGCAAATTGATGAACAGAGGTGTGACGTGCATTCTTTTTGGTTCATTAAAGATTAATCTTGCAGCGGCATTTTGGATTAATTGTAGAGGTTTGATGGAATTGGCTGGAAGACCTGCCAAGAGAGCATTGCAATAGTCAAGTCTGGACAGAACAAGAGCTTGAACAAGGAGTTGTGTTGCATATTCCGAAAGAAAGGGCCTGAAGCAAATCTGCAGGACCGGGCAGTTTTAGCAATGTGGTCTGAGAAATTCAGCTTATCAATCAATCACAACTCCAAGGTTTTTGGCTGTTTTTGAAGGAGTAATGGTTGATGAGCCTAACTGGAAGGTGAAATTGTGATGAAGTGATGGGTTTGCTGAAACTACAAGCAGTTCTGTCTTAGCTAGGTTGAGCTGAAGGTGATGGTCCTTCATCCAGCAAGAAATGTCTGTTATACATGCTGAGATGCGAGCAGTTATCGTCGGATCATCAGGATGGAATGAGAGTTAGAGTTGAATGTCATCAGCATAGCAGTGATACGAAAGGCCATGTTTCTGAATGACAGAACCTAATGATGCCATGTAGACAGAGAAGAGAAGTGGTCCAAGGACTGAGCCCTGAGGCACCCCAGTAGCTAGATGTTGCGAGATGGATACTTCACCTCTCCAAGATACCTTGAAGGATCTATCTGAGAGGTAAGACTCAAACCACTGGAGAGCGGTTCCTGAGATGCCCTTTCTCAATAGGGTTGACAGGAGGATCTGGTGGTTGACCGTATCAAAAGCAGCGGATAGATCCAGCAAGATAAGTAATGAAGACTTGGAAGCTACTCTTGCAAGTCTTAGTGCTTCAACAACTGAGAGCAAGGCAGTTTTGGTCGAATGTCCACTTCTGAAGCCAGATTGGTTGCTGTCCAGGAGGTTGTTCTGTGTGAGAAAGGCAGAGACTTGGTTGAACACAACTCGTTCAAGTGTTTTTGCAATGAAAGGTAGAAGGGAAACCGGTCTATAGTTCCCTAAGAGTTGGGTTAAGAGTGGGTTTCTTAAGAAGTGGGGTTATACAAGCCTGTTTAAATGCTGAGGGAAAAACTCCAGTGTGAAGGGATGTGTTAACGATGTGAGTGAGTCCAGGTACAACTGCAGGAGAAATGGCTTGAAGGAGATGGGATGGAATAGGATCAAGCGGACAAGCAGTAGGATGACTAGAAAGGATGAGTTTAGAGACTTCTGCCTCAGAGAGTGGAGAGAAGGATGTGAACGAGTGTATGTTTGATGGTAAGATGTGTTTGACAGTTTGTGGTGTGGAGAATTGTGCAGTGAGGTTAATAATTTTATTAATGAAGAATGTGGCAAAGTCATCAGCTGTTAGAGTTGATGAAGGAGAGGGAGGAGGAGGACAAAGGAGGGAGGAGAATGTTTTAAAGAGCATGCGAGAGTTAGGCGAATTGTTAATTTTGTCGTGATAGAATGTTCTTTTAGCAGTAGAGACATTAGCAGAAAAGTCAGAGAGGAGTGATCGATATAAATTAAGGTCAGTAGGATTTTGTGATTTGCGCCATATCCTCTCTGCAGCCCTGAGCTTAGAACAATGTTCGCGGAGAACGTCAAATAGCCAAGGGGCAGAAGGGGTAGTACGGGCTGGCCTGGAAGATAAGGGGCAGAAAGTATCTAAATAAGATGTCAGAGTGGAACAGAAAGTATCAGTAGCACTGTTAGCATCAAGAGATGATAACTGTACAGGGAGGAAGCGAAGATGAAACCATAGCAGATAACCGGGAGGGTGAGAGTGAGCGTAAGTTACGTCGAAAAGTGACATGTGGAGGGGTATCTGTTGTGTCAGGAATAATATATTTTTTATAATATTTTTTTTAAAAATATTTCAATATTTTTTTTATATGTTATAAAAAAAAAAGAAATTTTTATTTTGCAACAACGATTGTCTGACTTTACATTATCCTGCTTATTACTTAGCTATGTACCAAGTAAGTAAATAAATGGGCATGATATAGTGAAATTACATATTTTATTAATATGTAATCAATTTTATTTAAAGAGTAATTTGAAAGTAATACGAGTATGACAAAGATTGGTTGCCAGGGACAACAATAAAATAGCAGCAATGATACTGAAATGTGAGACAGCAGGATGCTGCGAATGACCAATCAGAATCAAGTATTTGAGAGAGCCATGTAGTAAGCAGTTATATTTGTCTCACTATAATGGTTGTAAGGTCATCAAAGCACTTTGGCATTTTGCTAGAGTGACTGTGTGGGTTGAAGAGAACAGTCCAACCTTGAGCAGCTGCTCTGGTCCAGTGGAGCAAAGCCCGTGGGTACATTTCATTCTCATTGAAAATCTGTGATCCCTCTGAAAGACACATACACAGAGTCAGATTTATTATTACAATGTGAAATGGCTTAATTTAGCTGGGTTTTAATTTACCAAGGGACAATAAACTTGAAGGGGACATCTTTATATGTAGTCTCTCAGGCTTTCTGTGTAGAATGCTCTACCTTCACAAAGATTGTGACCTTCTTTAAGTGTTCCCTCATATTTAGACATGAATTTCCATAATTTTTTTCCCAGTCATTTAAGATCACTAATAATTACATTTTAAAGAGGTCATGAACTGAGAAATCAAAATTCCCTTGATCTTTTGAAATATAAAAGGTCACTGGACTAGAAAAACATCCTGTAAATTTCAGAACTCAAAACTTTCTTGTTAGTCTAAAAACATCTTATATTGAAGCCAGTCTGCCAAAACGACAGCTTGTGGAATGTACCACTTGATGATGTAATAGTGTGGCTAAACACCACCTCTGCAGAAGATGATCAACACCTGCTTCTACATCGCTGCCTGTTTGGCCCCACCTACCGAGTCATGCGCATATTGTAAAAAGCGAGAGAGGTGAACGAAGGTCCACACAGAAGTCAAACAATAAAGATGGCTCTGAAGGCAACAAGGTGCTGTGCTGTGCCAAGCTGTGGGAAAACACAGACTTTACATTGCCTTCCTTCTGATCATAACATTAGGATCCAGAATGAATGAAGATCCAGACCACGTCAGTAAGAACTTGGTCCTTTGTTCACTTCATTTTACCGTGGATTCGTTTATAAACAAGGCACAATTCGACACAGGATTTTCAGAAAGACTGAAACTAAAAGACAATGCTGTGCTGACTATATTGGATCCGACAGTAATGTCGCACCACAAGTGTGAGTAACTGTTTTTTATTACGCGTTCACTCTTGCTTTGTCTGTTATTATTACAGACCATTTGATATGTACTGAGTATTAATGCGTTTTTAACCTAAAACACAGCAGTGTCCATCTATGAAGGATGTGTGCTGTCAAACATACACAACTATTAGCCAATCATAGCAGTGGGCGTTTACTTCAAAGTCTACAATCCGCCACGCCTATTCAAACAGAGCGTTACGATGAGGGGGTTAAAAACAGGAGAGAAAACAGCCTATTACTCCAAAATTATGTAATTTGATGTAAAAATCTTGAGAGCACTATAAGGGGACCTCAGAGTACAGTAAAAAATAATATAAAAAGGCAGCTCATGTCCCCTTTAAAAAAAAAAAAAAAAAAAAATCATATACAGATTTTCATGGCAGTTTTTCATTAGCATGTCAGTCACAAAACATTCATTTTAATTGTAATAATTTCTTAAAAGTAATATCTAGCTGATTAACTAGCAAAATCATTTGAATATTTTAGAGCAGAACATGAAATGACAATTATATTCCCTTTAGAAATACATCCATGACTTTTCCAGACCTAAAATTAACAATTTTAAAATTTAAAATTCAGATTAAAAGGCAAATGCTGACTAACTATTCTCAGACCAACTTTTGACCTAATACCCCAGTTAATATGCATGTAGGTGTTGGAGGATTGGCGCCCTCTGGTGGTAGTGGCAAATCACTGACTCACTTTGATCAAGGATGAAGGCCACATTGCTCTGCGCGACCTCGTAGCCCTGTTCGGCCAGCAGTAGATACTGTACTAGAGCAGAGTCCATGTCGCCCTCCTTAAAGCTTCCGTATGCTGCCATGAGCCTTTCAGACCAGCGGCCACGCTCACACACGTTCTTGAAGAGCTGGTCTCACACACATACATGGTAAATTATCAGAAACATTTTTTGAAACATGGCTATGCATGATGAAATAGTGTCTCACCTCCACTGCAGTGTGGCAGGAGCGCATGACCCCAGTCCCCGTGGCATGCATCTGAGCTAGATTATAGAAGGCCAGGATGTGACCCGCTTGAGATGCCAGGTTAAAGAATTTAAGAGCCTGCTTATAATCACGCTTCACCCCGATTCCATCTAAAATATGAAGAAAGTGAAAGTCATAAATATACTTTTCATACTCTCAACACCCACCAGCTGAAATGACTAACACACTTCTCAGTACACAATGTTTGTCAAGATCATGTCAAAGCAGAATGCAGGTGGGAGTTTGTCATGGCAACAATCACCTAGGCAACCAAACCAAAAGGAGTTAGCTGTGATTTAAGATAAAAATAAGATAAATCGCTATTGAAGTGGTGGAAGAGTGAGCTAGACAGGCAGGTAGAAAAAGGGAAAAGAAAAACAGAAATATATCCTGAAGCAATATTTTCAGAGCAGAGCCAAGCTTGAAAAATTCACAATATAAATTTTCATGGCTTTTCCATATTTGTTTCAAATTTTATTTTAAAAATGTCTATTGAATAAATACATAAAATATCAGTAATATTTGTTGTTGTTGTTATTATATTCTGAAATGTGTAATGTCATTAATAATAATAATGATAATAATAATAATAATACTTCCATGTTCTATATTATGAGGCATGTGCTGTGTAATTGTTGGGAATATGCACACTTCTGTGTTTGCAATAAAAATATGAGTATTAAACTTCTTTTGCAAATGAATGCATTTAAACTGTCAAAATATTTATATATAAAATTTACCTCATAAATTATGTATTCTGGTGTTGTTGTGGAATTTGCTGAATTCTGTGGGAAAATATTCCATGGCCTTTACTGGCTCAATAAAACCTGTTCCTTTGTGTCAAAAATGGCTGCCTATTTTTCCTTTTGCAGTAACAGCAGGAAAATTAATGAAGCAGACGTGAAGGGAAAAAAGAAAGCTAATTATTCACATGCAATCTCTCTGTCTGACACAAACTTACTGTAGTACATGGTTCCCAGCTGCAACTGTCCATCCACCCAGCCTTGCTCTGCAGCCTTCTGAAAATACTTCAGGGCCAGGTCATAGTTCTGCAGGATCGAGAAGAAACAATGACTCAAAAGATCTTTGAGTGATTGCATAATGTTCATCTCATCTAGGAAACTCACCACAGGAACACCCCTTCCATACAGGTAAGCCATACCAAGGCCACTCTGGCCAACTGGATTTCCCTAAAAAGATGCCAACAAAAGTTGGAGATTAGAGAACATTTGACAATTAACAGTTTCTGAATCTTGACAGCAAAAAAAATTCTCACCAAATCGGCAGCCTTTTTGAAATAATGCAGAGCCGTGTCATTGTTTTGAGGCACATACTCACTGCCTTCAGAGTACATCTGAGACAACAGAATGAGAGTTAGAGAAAGAAAAATGGACACAGAGGTTGAACAACAGTGAGATCATTCAGCTACAGTCCAGGAAAATTAAAAATAAGGGACTTATTAAGTCTATACCTTTCCAAGGAAGGCCATTGCATGCGTGTTCCCTGCATTTGCTGCTTGGTTAAAGTACTCATATGCTCGCTGAAAATAATGACAAACAGGAAGTAACTAAAATCATTATTTCAAATTATCAGAAGAAATGCACATGAAAATGGCAGAGCCAAAAAAAAAAAAAACACTACCTGATGATTCTGTTCCACACCTCGTCCTCCATGTAAGTGTAACTGGCCCAGGCCCACCTAGACAAAAACAATTTAAATGTGATAGTAATAATCAAAAATACAAGTACATAAGGCCATATACTGCTGCAGTGATACAGTCCATGTTCAACTTCAAATAATGCCAAAGGGTGAAATTCTTCTTACAGACAAATCAGAAAGGTTTTATTTTACCTGTGCCTGCACATCTCCTTTCTCAGCCAAAAACTGGTAGTACTGGATTAAATCCTCCTCTAGCATTCCACTGCTAGAACCAGGATTTTCCACTTCATCTAAGAGCCGGATCCGCTGTACTGCACTGCCCCCTGTCAAGGATACATCGCTGGCCACTAATAAAAAAACAAAAATCTTAAGTTACTTTGATATTACAAGACTTAATCATCAATGAGTTCAGATATGGATAGAGTGAGAATAACTGAGCAGTACCAGTGATTATTTATGAGCAGTATGAGTGTAATTCAAACTAAAAATAAATTTCTACAGACATTTCATAGTTTTATGGTCACACTGCACTGCTCACGTGTAGCATTTAAGTCACTAAACATTTCCTTAGACTGGGAAAAAAGGCGAGTGGCCACCAAGGATCCAGATAGCATCTTTTAAAAAGATGCTGTGCTGAAATTCGATATGTTTAGACATATGTGGACTGCATATAAATGTGACAAGATTTACCGTGATTGGCCACTAGTCTGTAGTGAGTGAGAGCAGATTCACAGCTCTGAGGAACCCCAACACCTCCCCAATATCTGTAGCCCTGAAAAAAAATTATGGCATTTAGCAGACAGCACAGCCAGGAAATGCAGGCTAAACACAAGCCTACACAGCACCAATGCATTAAGAAAGTAGTCATGGATAAATTATGGTGCCACAGGATCTGAGGTTTCAACTTTGTTTCATGTAACTGAGCCGACGTGTCGGTCAGAACTTCAATAGATCCGAAGATTTGTTTAGACACTCAACTTGATATATGCAAAGTCTGGAAAGACTTGGCGCATACGATAAGCAAGTCATCAAGTCTAATTTCCTGGATGGAACAAGATCCTCCCTTGTTTAAAATACAGGACAGAGAATCATTCTTCTTACCAGAATCATATGTGCTACTAGGTTTCCACCCAAAGCTCCAAAGGTGTAGTACACCAATGCCTACAATTAGATGAAAAACAGCATTTTCATTAAACATTCACATTTAAAATAAGCAGGCTGTGCTTTCTAGATAAATGTCATTAGAGAATACCTTTGCTTGACTTGAGTTCACCCCTAATCCTGCAGCATACAGGAAACCAAGTGCCTGTGTGAACACAAACTGAAAATTGGTTTCTCAATGTAAAAAAAAAAAAAAAAAATAGTAATGATATAAAAAGGAATAAACTTTTCCTGATGCAATAGTACAGCAGTGATACAACCCCACACACAGCTGCTATTCTTAAGAAACGGCTTGAAATGAGTCACAGGACAAAAAAAAAAGCATCAGTATTAACATAGAAAGATGACATTTAGTTAATAAACAGTTGCTATTACAGTCTGGGCTTTAGGGGAGCCCTCCAGTGCCAGCTTCTCAAAGATCTCCTTCGCCTGAGGAATGCTCTGGGGTAAGTAGTCTCCAAACAGCATGGCATATGCCACCTTCTCCATGGCCTTGGCATGACCCATCTCTGCAACTTTCAGGAGTCTGTCATACAACCTGTAATGCAGAAATAAATATAAATATGAATATACACTACTGTTTAAAATTTTGTGATTGGCAAGTCTCTTATGCTCACCAAGGAAGCATGTATTTGATTAAAATACTTTAAAACAGTAATATTGTTACAACTTTTTTTTTACAACTTTTTTTGTTACAATACTTTTTACTATTTTAATGAATTTTAAAAAAATAATTTTTACTCGATGGCAAAGCTGAATAAATTCAGCAGTCATTACACTTAAGAAACTATTCTAATATGCAGATTTGGTGCTCAAGAAAACTTTCTTGTCATTATTAATTTTAAATACAGTACTTTTTAATATTTTTGTGGATAAGTTTTTTTCAAGTTCAAAAGTATTTATTTGACATAGAAATCTTTTTTAACATTAGAAATGCCATTAACGTGTTTAGTTTTAAGCATCCTTACTGAATAAAAGTTCATTTAAAAAAAAAAAAGAAAAAAGAAAAAAAAAAAAAAAAGTATACCTTAGTTCAATTATACGCGTTAATTCTTTTGACTCCAGTACAGAAATCAAAACTGTCCTACACGGTAAGTAAAAATTTGCAAAAACTGTACCTTCAAACCAACTACAATAATAACAATGATAACTGTAAAAGTATAGTTTCAATCTCATTAATTTTAATATTGTTCTAAATGTAAAAGAATAGCAGAGTCCACACCACAACTACAATGGCACAGAGGAACAATATTGTTGGAATTACTTTCACAACATTTTTTTTCCAGCTGATGAATGATAAAAATATTAACAGCCAACCACAATCAAAATCGGCCAATCAGAATCACAGCCTGCTTTAAAGAGCATGAGTATTTAAAGCAGCAGATGACAGAACTGCAGCGTGTGCTTGTAATAAACAAAATGTTATTGTGCGTTGGTGTGGATGCTGCTATAATTATCATTATAGTTATCCTTGTAGTGAATGGGCTTTTAAGGTGCAAATATTCACACTTTATGGGAAGGTAAGGTACAGGGGTGTATCTTTGAGGGTACTGCACAGGCTACAGACTTAAAGTCCAGTTTTTGCACATTTCTTCAGATAGTGTAGGTTTAAGACATAAAAATCATAGGAAAACTGTTGAAATAGCACTGCAAGAAAAAAATACATGGCTCCACAGCACTCACTCTTTCTTCTGGCTCCTTCTGTTGGTGCTGTTAATCATCTTAATTGCATCCTGGTACTGTTCTTCAGCCTCTTCCACCAACCGCCTCTGCTCTGCTTGCTCTTCCGCTGTGAGGACAGATACATTACACATGCATTTGGTGTAACAACTGAAAGTGCTAAAAATCACAATTAATTTATAGTGCAGGTAAAGTTAGCATATCTAGGCAACTAATGCAGAAGAGTAAGAGTAGCAAAAACATCTTTTGACTAACATACCAAGAACTCTTCCACTTTTAACTTAAGTAGTATCATATTTTGTGTAGACTGTAGAGTCACAATATGGAACAATATGATTCATTTTTACAATATAAAGTTTGTTACCAATAACAGCTCACTCACTTTCACAGAAGCCCCATTTCTTATCAGTGTTGTAGTTGTATGTTGTGGCACACCACAGCCTCCCATCTCCTCTGCCTTCAGTAGTGCACTCCGTATACTCTTTCTCTTGGAAAAGAAAAGGAAAGATGCAGGGCTCCCCATAGGCTGTTCCACCAATTGCCACTGGAACTATGATAAACACCAATGAGAAAATGACACAATAACCAGATACTTTCACAGGAAACAAAGTACACACTTGTGAATGCATCGGTGAGCAGGTTTCTTTTCTCAATAAACACTGCAAGCTGTGATGCGGAGAGGAACAAAGAAAGATCTTGTGCTGTAAAACCCTAAACTAGGCGACATAAGACTCAAACAGTATCAAAACCTTGAACGTGTGAGCAAAAGATTAGCAACGTAGTAAAAACAAAATTATGCTAAACGTACAGAGAAATCTACAGACAAAACCTGAATGCTATGTCTTATTCAGGAAGCACCTGCAGACCCCATCTGGATCTACTCACCTTCTTTATGACTCTCCACTGGTGGAGGAGGTTGACTCGGAAGGTCTTCCTGTTCAACCCCCTCAACCTCACTCTCTACTCCAGTGTCTGTTGTACTGCTGTCGGCCTGGGCATCTTTAGAGACATACGCATGTCCCGCCACAATTTTGGAGCCATCATTATTATCTGTGCTCTGATTTTGACAAAACCATAGACAGAAAACAAGGAAAAATTAGTAGGGAAAAAAAATCGTTTAAAATAAATAAAAATAAATAAATGTGTGTGTGTGCGTGTGATATATATATATATATATATATATATATATATATATATATATATATATATATTTATTAGGTATGTATGAGTGTGTGTTAGAGAGAGATCTTTTTGTATACACACAATTAGTCGAAATAATATATCTCTCAATATTTTCAATATTTGTGTGTGTACGGTGATGTTGTAATAAAAAAAATACATTTTAAATTTTACATTGAGAACATGGAATCTAATTTCTTTTCTCAAATTGCAATACCATGAATCACTAACACAAAACACTTCTACCCAACTGCATATTAAATGGCTCTGATAATATGTCATTATGTTAAAATGTTGTATTACCTGAGACTCACCACCCTCTGCAAAGCCATCATCTTGAAGTACTTCTGCAATCAGAATGCCAACTCATATACACTTTATTTACAACACGTTAACATATTAAATGTAGATGTTAAATAGCTTAGTTAACGTCTAAATAAACACACATTTTCCTAATAATTGAAAAAGAGCCTCTGACTCACCACCAGCTGTCACTTCCAAAGTCACAGCTAAAGCCAGAATAAGGAGCAGACAAGACTTCTTTGTGGGATTCATGTTGCCAGAGTGTGCAAAACAGTGGACTAAAAATCTGATTTAATTAAACCTGCACACTAACTTAACTGTCTGGTGTCCTAGCTAGCCATTTGGCAATATAAATCTGTCAGTGAACTGCACCTGACTGCATAACCGACTAGCTATAGAACTTGACCAGCGAGCCAGTCAACCAGAAACTTCTCCCAAGAGAAAAAATAGATTATAATAAAACAACCCATTCGCATAAACTGGACATTAACACCCTTACCAAAGCATTTTGAGCTAGCAGCTCAATGTAACTAACTCAGTGACAGCCTGTCTACACAGCTAGCACAGCTAAACACACAACACTTCCCAAAGACTAACGCCGTGTCGGCGCGGACCATGAAAACATTCCAAGACGACTTCCGGAGCAATGTTTCCAAGACGACTTCCGGAGCAATGTTTCCAAGGCACCTGCAACGTTTATCAAATTCAACAACGCAAGACAGTAACAGTTTAGCCGTCGTTAGGGTTTCTCATGTTACAGCATATTTCTGTTCACTGACCGACCCCCTATTTCCTAATCCGCTGCGGCTTCACCAATCAGGAGACGGCATCGCAGATAATAGCCAATCGCTGTGCTCCAAGAGTCAGTTGACCAATCAGATGCGCACACACAAGAGCATCAGGGCGCCTGCGGTAAGCGAATGGAGCAGAAGTGTACACGACAGTTTGCAGGATGTGGGAACGCCTTTGAACAGCTGACTCTCTCTCAGCCGAGTGTGAAGTAAACAGTATGGGAACTATCAAATATTATATTATTGTTAGAAATAAATATTTTAAATAGTCTACAAATATTTTAATAGTCCACACTCATAAGCGATAATGGATCTTATAAGTTAAAACATTTATGTCTTGTTTTATTACAACACAGATTTGACAATGTATTTAAGAGGTATCATGATTATACAATCAGTTCGACTTTTGCTTCATAAAATACTCGGTTTTAAATAGTTCATTATCTATATCTGGAATGCCCAGACATAACATTCAAACATACATATTACATTCAAACATGACAAGCTCTAATGCAAATTCAATAGCAAAAAAATAAAAAAATAAAATTTCCAAGCACAAAATTTCACTGTAAAGGCACAGATGTTTGTGAGAATCCAGCAATTAAATATTAAGGAAATACAACAAGTGTTTCATGTTCACAGGTGTTTTTGTTTTTTTATCTATTTGTATTATGTCCTGAGTTTCTGCCATGGCACAACATGAGCTTTGGCTTAACAGAGTCATACTCCATTTCTAAACGTCTGTTTAATGGCATTAAAATAGTATCTCTGCCAGCCCTCTTTCATTCTTTCCTCCTCATTGCTGGGAACTCCTCTAGCCTGCAGAATCAGCTCTGTCTCACTGCCTTGATTTACGAAGTTTATAATGACAGTTGCTGCGTGTCCTGAAAGAGAGTTAGAAAGAAATTATAACTCAGATTAAAGCAAACAGATCCAACAACAGTGATGAACATTGGCCATAAACAATCAACAATGAGCAAAACATTTCATAGAGTTTCCTTAATATATACAAAACAAATAATATAAAAAAATAAAAACCAAATACTATAGAAAAATATTATGATTACAAATATTAAAGTAGTATGTGGATTCATAAAAAATTACTACATTAATATATAAAATAATAAACCATACCAGCTGGCCAACTTGAAAACCTCCATTTCATGACAATTTTCTGGTCTGGAATCTGAAAGACAAATGGGCAATTTTTACAAAATCTATGTTGAAAATTATGCGTCAATAGAGAAATGCACTATAAAAAAGTGAAATTCTCTCCAGATAAATCAATTAAACCAAATTAATTGATTTAACAGCTAAAAATCATTATAAGAGGTTCATTCATACCAGTTCTGTAAACTGCCCATGAACAGCCGGAATTTGCCACCTGAGCACTCATCCACAAAAGCAGCAAGGTGTGTAAATGCTTGTACCATCTACACACATGGAAAAACAAGGAGCAAGTGAGTTAAGCATCAAATAATCTATGCATAAAAAACACCTGGATACATACACATTTATTGTTTCAACTCTATTTGTATGGACTGACAGAACAAGAGAGGAGTTTATTCTGACCTCTTGGTTTAGGAAAACCCTGTACAACTCTTCTGGTGAGGTAAGAAAGGTGTCTTTCATGGTCAAAGATACTGTTGAAATTTTAACTCCAGTGTTGGGAGCATTTTTTGTTGTGGAGGATCCAATCTGTGGGGGGACCAAAACATATATACTCAATTTTGATACAGAGCTAAAATATTAATGTACGCAAATATCACTTGAATCCAAAAACAAGCATGAAAATATGTGTGTGATTGCAACTGACATAAAATACAGGGTGGATGTATGACCAGCATACTGTCTATTATATATTTGTGTTACCAGAAAAATGAATGAGAATTATTTGGGTTTTGTCTAGTTTGGCTTGTGTCTCCTGATTCTGTTTGCTGAGTGCATTTTCTGTTGGTAAAATCATACCCTGAGAGAACTCTGTAAAAACAAGTTACGAGAATGTGATGACCTGCACAAATAAAACAAAGCAGAAATTACTAATAGATGACGATTTAGATCCATCACCTGTTTTGAGATGTTTGACATAGTTGCCCAGTGCCATTCTGATTTTCTTGACTCCCTCCTTCCTCATGAGGTCAGTCAGAGGTGTGTTTGGCTGGTCTTTACAAAGTCTAACACAAATCTGTACAAACAAACATAAGTTAGATTTTCATTCAACATGCTCGCTCGTATGAGTCTTTAATTGGGAGAGAGGTTCACTTACATCTAAATCATCCATGTCATTTTCATCAGAGAGATTGGGTATTTCCACAGTGCCTTTATATTTGATTCCCATTTTATTTGTACCTACAGTGATTCTATGATTCTATGATTATATAATTCTATAATTAATCGCATATTTACATATATTGATATCATCATAATTTCACATTGAACCTCCAAATGAATGTAGAAACAACATAAAGATAGTATATTTTAAATGTGTTTAATGGCATCTTTTTACCAAGTAGCCTATTATTAATGAAGTATTGATTCCAATACTGCTACTAGTGTCTCTATTAAATGCATTTTACCTATTAATTAGACGAGCCCAATACAAGTGTGAAAATGAGATGTGTGGGAAGAATACAGTCTGTATGAAACTGTGTTTTTTCCTTAAAACAGACATTCACGTTTAGCCGTCAGTACATGAGTATATCCAGCAGGTGGAGCCGAGGTAAAGAGAGCTGACTGATCTTTGATCCTCTGGCCTTAAATAAGACATGCTGTTGTATTAGAAAATGTATTGATTCTTTAATTATTGGCATTTGACTGTCATTAACTCACACTGTAATAAAATTAGAGATCTTGCTTTTGATGCTTTCAAAGGAACATGCCTGATCACCCTTTGGAGTAAATGGCCTATCAACATAAATCTGGCCTTAACCTACAAAAAAGATTTAATAGAAATGAGATGACTAGACTTAGTCTGCTATTTTTTCCATGGATCTATTTGTAAAACATTAGAATTCATACTCTAAGATGGCTATCTGGAGGCCGTCTGCACTTGGATCGAATTGTTCACAACAAACGGATGCATTTTTTTATTTACTATTTTTATGCTATTAATAGATGCTATTTTTTTACTGAACTGACAAGTTTGACATATCAGAAATAGTTTAGTCATTAGTTTAGGCTGCTATGGTTATATGATTATTTTATAACCCTAACACTCCTGTTCTGATAACTTGAGGTGTAAATCTAAAATATCTTTAAAATCCTTGGTATTATATGTTGTTTCAGGGTTTGCCATATTTATTATATATTGTCTTGCCAGGAAATGTATTGTGTAAATTATAAGTAAAAGACAAAATACCTACCTTATAAGCTGTTTAAATGAATATAAACAGACTATAAACAGTATAGACAAAGACTATACTTGATTCCTTTTGAACCTTCTGGAAGTAAATAGCCATCATAGGAAATCAAATGAATTATTCAGAGCAAACTGACAGGTGAGCATCTCATGCACTCCATCAGATCAGCTAAACAGGAAAAAAAATGTGTAGTTCTGCTTTGTGTGCAACATTGTTATGTTATAAAATTAATACATAGGCTAGTACTGTATAGAAGATTATGATCCACACTCACGAAAACAGTTTTCTTTTTCCTTCCTCAGTGTGCACACTGAGCAAGGCTTTGAGCCGAAACATTTGTGTCTTTTCCCATCAGCGATGAATGTTAAATAAAACGTAAGAAGAAAACTGTTTTTGTGAGTGCAGATCATAATCTCCTATACTAAATAACTTAACAGATTGATGCACCAAAATAAAAAGATCAAGTGACAGAAGAGCGCGGTGCAAACAGTGTGTAGTCAAATTAATGCATGATATAAAGTATAGCCCTGTCACATTGTATAAAACTGAATCATGCTCATAATTGTTAAAATGAATCTAATTATTAAAAATTAACAATTGTGAGTATTTTTAAATCAAACAAGACAAAAAAAAATGTTATGTTACCAAATACATTTGTTATAAAATAAACTAGTCTAATCCAATAAGAATAGGCCTACTATCAGATGTGCATCACATTTATCTGAGAACCACAATCTTGTTGCAATACCACAACGAGGAAGACTTTGAGAGCCATATTGGTGTTTTCCTGTGTCAGTCAGATTTTTCTTCCACCCATGCTGACTTTGTTGTTCTTGGCAGTTGCTTTCAAGCATAGCAAACTGCAGTGATATCCCAGGAGGAGTGCAGCTCTGTACCCACCAAACATACAGACGGAGGGGCACACAGTGGTGTATGAGGAAGAATGGCATTTGAAATACTTAAGCACTTTTAAACACCAGCTGTTTGAGAGAGAAAAAAAAATATGAAGAGAAAGATGTCTGAGACTCTCTATGGTGTGGAGAGCAGATTTCTTCATACATGTTGTTGCATTATTAATGCATCTGTTTGTTGCGAGCAATTCGATCCAAGTGCAGACGGCCTCCAGATAGCCATCTTAGAGTTTGAATTCTAATGTTTTACAAATAGATCCATGGAAAGCAAATCATTTTTAATTCATTTTTATATGAGTTGAATCATGGTTTAAAACTCATCTTTAATGCAAAGTTGCTTGTTAATATGAGACTTAAGTGATAACCTTTGTATCACGATTTTATATACCATTTATGTTTGTGCAGTATCTAAAAGATTTTGTACAGCATTTAATTTCAAGAAAATGAGTGGATCTTTCACATGCATTAATTGGTTTTTCCTGTAGGGGGCCATATATGTCCGTATTTTCTATATTTATAACTACCTTGTTTACTCCATATTGACTATTCGTTTTATATCGGTGTGCTTGACTGGTTGTAGATCTTGAGTAAATACATAACACGTTTCCATTTCCATTTTTTATTTGACATACTGACCTGCTACAATGTATTGCATAGAATATGACTGCAAAAGAAAATGCTTTATTATTTACAGACCCCACAAAATCTGCGGTCAAAACAGATCAAAGGACAGTTTCTGGGGAAGAAGAAAATATAGGGTGTAAAGTCATCATTAGGAATGGGGGAAAAAAACATCAAGCCGTTTATTCATTCAAAGGTATATAGGCCTACTACATTATGTCATTTGCAATTAGGCAAGACAGCGCTTATGTTCATATTTTCATATTGCACTTGGGACAAAGTGACATTTTGAGGTTTCTGATGTTACAATTTTATTAGGATAATTAAATAAAAAAGGTTCTCTTAAAAAATAAATAATTGCCAAATTAACAAGATGAGGTGATGTTTAAAGCTTGCTGTTTTGTGCCTCACAACCAGCAATTTTGAGAAGGACCATGATGATACAAACTCTTGCTGCTTTTTGTATTCTCTGTGCAACCGGTACATCAAACGTACCAGACATTATTTGAGTAAGCCGTTCACAAGTTTACAACACAGTGTAAACCACTTTTCACTGCTGCTCTATGCATTACTGCAATACATGCTCCTAGTCTAAAGCATAATGAGCATTAGTTTAAAACCACAGGCTCCTGGGGCTGATTATTGTGAAACAAATGTCTTACAAGAGACTGAATCTCAAGCAGCAGGACACATTACATTTAAATGAGGCCGACAACTGAAAGCTCTCCTCTTTAACCACTTTATCATAAAAACTGTTAAAAAGCTGCCTAAATAACTGCCTGGTCCAAAGGGAAGTGAACACACTGTAAAGAAGATCCCATCATGGTTAGCACAGATCAAAACCTTTACAAATAATTCCAATGATAAACACCTCTCATAATTCTGCATTATATATGTACACATTAATTATTACTAAGAAGAGGAGGAGGAGAAGTACAAATCACACTTCAAAAAACAAATAAAACCTCCTAAAGACCAAAGTCTACTGATCATATCTCACTCTTAAATAAAAGCAATATATTATCTCATGATCTTCAGTCAACAACAGCAAAAAAAAAAAAAAAAAAAAAGTCAAATATATAAATACAAATATACATACACAACACAAATAAACAGAAAAAGAAACAAACTGATCAAGCTTACAAAGCTTAAAAAGCTACACACTCTTTAGATCCACAGCTTTCAGCATTAAAAACAGGTGCTGTTGTAACACCGATGGTCTCACCATACAATCTCTCTCTGATTTATAGTTACCATCTTACACAAGCATGTCTCCTAAAATCTGAGTGTAAAATTTGCGAGTGTCAGGTTTTCTCTGTGGCGGTGCATGTGTCTTGTGAGCAGGAAAGCCAGGGTGGGGCGTCTGCGAGCCTGAGTTTTAAGGGGTACGAGCATGTTAGTTTCGACCAAAACACAAAAAGCCCTTCTCTGCTGCCACCTCCAATGCTGTAAGTTAGTATTTTCTTAAATTATATAAATATCTCATTTATTTTAGTTGGAATGTCTAAATTTAACTCAAATTTGGACCATAAATGTCTCAAGCCACTTATGATTAAAGTAAGCTATCCATAGGCAAGGGAAGACATCCCACCATGAGCAAACAGACCAAACTGAACCGCTTCTACTTGTTATTCTTTTCCACATAAAGCAGAGAGAGAACAAAGCTCCTCCCTTAAATTAAAACGATTGGTCAGGAGGAGATCAAAGCCCCTTTGGGGCCTCGCTGGGGGCGGGGCTTGTTGCGAGCGCACTAATGCAAGCGCACACATACCAGCTGTTGTCAAACTCTCAATGTAGCATTCACCACTAGCACAGCTCTCCACGTGACAGGAGCTGTTTGCTTTAACTCCCCCCCCTTAATCTGGTTCTCTGGTTCTTCCCCTCCCCCTGTTTCTGCCCAGTCTTAATGGAGACAGCAGCTTGTGGCTCTTTCACATTCGATTGCAGCAACTTAATGTTAAGTGGATGTTAATACAGGTCAAAAACCAAGGGCCAAGGGAGTAGTAACTAATAACTAAGTTGTGGTGGAAATGGCTCGTGATGAAGGGAAAAAGTAAGCAGGTGAGATCAGTTTTGCTCCACACAAGTAAGCTTGGACATTCAGAAATGGTCCTCGAGACATCACGAGAGGCATCCACAGACATCCACGATCAGCTATTTGCAGTGTAGATCACAATGAAGGACAGCAGAGAGGAGATGTGGACCCACATTCGGGTAATGGCTTCTTTAGAGGACAGAGGATCGTGCTAAACGCTCAAAAAGTGGCAAACAACCCACTTCAGGAGCGTCATGGGCGTAGAGCAGGAAACTCAGGCAAGTCTATGTGTGGGTCCACAGTGTGCAGTTCATCGTCGGCAGTCTTCATTCTCCGTTGTAGGCACTATGTTCATACGAGGGATTCGACGGTGGCTGTGTCTGACAATCATGTACGTGAAAAGCAGAAATAGCATTAAATTCCAAGTGATTAGAAAATATAGATCACTTTTTACTCCAGCAACAGCTCGTTCTGAAACCAGAAACATTTCGAAAAGAAAGTTTTGAATAGAAAGGTCAAGACAAAAGCCTTTCTACTACAGCTATAGCTTTGGACTGAATCCTAACATTTGAGGAGAGGCCTTCCTGTGAACAGAGAGCCATATATAAAACAATCAGCAGTTTTGAAAGTTATTGGAGAGAAACCATTAAAATACAGTTGTAACAACGACAGTCTTTGTATAGAGAAAGAGCTCTTGGTATCTTGAGAGGTAGTGTGAGTGCTGCATGTGCATGACATGATCTGATAATCATAATTACTGACAGTAAATGTAATGCTTCAGAATACAATGGAGATCACAAAAAATAAATGTCTTTTAGCTCATCAAAAGCTACGGAGCGTCCGTCACGATCCACTTTTCTTCAATCTCCTCCTCGTTTTAAATACAACTGAGTCACTATCCAATATAAATAAGTGTCAATGGTAATACTTTGTATTTGTTTCTGAAGTCCCTGCATATTCATATCTTAGTTTGCTTAAATACAAAGGATGGCAGCGTAAGCTCGACCATCTGTAAAGTCTTAAAAATTTGCATTTATCCTACAGTGAGAGTGTGTCAGGCAGTTTCCTTTTATTATATATAAATATATCAGTCCTTTGTATAAAAATAGATCAAATATTTGTTTGTTTGTTTTTTTTGTTTTTTTTTTAAAAGAAAACACATTGTATTATTCATTTCCCATAGAAAACATTGGGATGGCTGAATGAGGACACTGTGGTGCGAGCCGTGGTTCAGGAGCGCACCAGGATCTCCATGATGTGGTCCAGGTCGTTGATGTCTGAGAGACAGAGCTGTAGGCTGCTGTTGGATGTACAGCTGGAAAGGGTCTTGAGGCCATCGTCCACCCCACTGCTTCTCTGCGCAGGAAACGCCAGGACAGAAATGTCAGAGGAGTCGTACATCGACGTGTCGATGTCTTCAAAGATGTCATCCAAAGCCAAGTCTGTCAAATAGCTGGTGGAATTAGTAATCTCAAAAGAGGCGAAAAGCGAATCCGATGACCTAGTGTAGTCCTCACCAGCGAGGGATGGCAAAAGTGTCTCGTTTTCAGTGCCGCCCAATTGGACCTCCTCATCCTCAGTCGTCGTGAGGGGGAATGAAGGGGAGAGTGCTCCGGTTAGGGGTGGAGGACAGTCTAAGGGCACAGGTGGCAGGTCGGGGAAGTGGCGTGGGGTGGAGGTGTGAGGGAGCGAGGGGCCGAGCGGGGCTGGTGGCACATAGGTTTCCCCCTCCTGTTTCATCTCCTGCTGAATCTGGCGGAGGGTGTTGGCCAGCAGGACCGAACGGTGCAGGCTAGGTTCAGCTCGCTGCTGGCAGCTTTGTAGCTTGTCTAGACACAAGTCCAGCACCAGCTGCCTCTGCTGTGGATATGGCAAGTCCTGGGCAGGGTCCTCACATGTGCTTAGCTTACGTTTCACCCCCCGGCCCAACATGTACCTAGAGATGAGAACAGAAAGGGAAGTTCAGAAAAACAGAACAGGAACATTTCTTTAGCTGACCTACCTAGCAGTGAAATGAAATATTACTTAAGGGTGCATGATATTACTTATAATTCAAGCTTTTTAAGCTTCATCCAATAATATATTTTGCAAGAACATATCAGAGGGATGTTATGCACCAACAACGTTTTTTTGCAAGCGAGTCACACTGCACAAGCCTCTCTAGTCTGCTGAGCTCATCACCAAACAAATCCACAATCAATGTCATAGGTGGGGATCAATGACAAATAAAAGTGTCCACAATAAATAGAAGGAAAAACCTTTTAAAAACCAGCTCAAAACACATGCTCCAAGTTCTTAAAATTGAATTAATGTTGATTTCATAAGATTTTTAAACATTTTTATATTTTCAAGAAAGGTTTCAATTTAGTGACATAAGTGGTGTAAGCTAAGTAAAAAGTATATTTATATTAAATATTTTCCTTACACATTGAATAGACCTTAGTCAGGGTAGCACCATATTTCACTTTTGACAGGAATGATAAAAAGGGTGTGGGGGAAAATAAAAGAAAAAAAAAGAAAAAAGAATTAAAGTGTGTTCAATGGATTATAATGTTGTTTAACAACATGCCAGTTGTTTAGCTGACAAAACGTCTTTGCAAAAAACCTTTAGTAGACATCTTTTTTTTTGTAAATTGCATTTTACCTACATTGTGCATGCCACTGTAAAGAATTTAAGTCTATTCCTCACAGCCTCGTTTTCACACACATACAAATTCAATATGGTGCATTCATTGCAATCACGATCTTTAAATAGTTTTCATTGCAAAAAAGTATTTTTTCCATAAATCATGAATTAATAATTCATAGGCTAAATACAATTTTTACAACTTGAACTGACCTTGCTTAGTCACAAAAAAGGAGTTTTAAGACTGTTTTAAGACTGTTAATACTTGACATGTTTCTGCATGTTGCCTGGATCACATGAGATTGCATCCATGTTCTACTGATTCCTGCAAAGTTCACTGTGCAGTCTGCTCCAGTTATTACATTTGCATGGAATAAACCAATTACAAATTTAACAGCACCATGACCATCATCTGTGCACACAGAGACTATTGCTGTACTCTGTTCTTGACAAACACTTTCGCCTTGAAATTTGACTGTTATCTGACACATGACTGATAACGTGAAGCTTTAACCTGACACAGCTCTTTCTCCTCCTCCTCCCCAAGCGGGACTTCCTGAGAGGTGGATGCATTAGCTCAAGCTCCTCCTGGCTGCGACTGCAGTACACTTGAGAATAAGCTCATGCTTCGTTAGCGCTCCCTTCTCACAGCGGAGGAGGATACGCAGCACAGGAGCGCAATGCTTACTGCTGCAGATTCTATCCCGTGAGCAATTCTTACAAGCAAAGACCTCCTTCAACATACACTTTTTAAATTCAAAAAAAGGTTTTTTTTTTGCAAAAATGCCATTGAAGAACCTTTCAGTTAACAGTTCTTAAAAGAACAATTTTTTTTCTTAGTGTGAAGAACAATTTTATTAATCTAGAGAACCTTTTTCACTATAAAGAACCTTTTGTGCAATGGAAAGGTTCTTTATGGAACTATGGACCTGTCAAATCTAAACAGTAAAAGGAAGTAGCCATTTTTGAACACTGAAAAATGGTTTTCTAAAGTATGCAATCCCATATTCAAAGCTACTATTTCAAGCCACAAATTTTGTTTGGACTATACGTTTATGCACAAACAAAAGCGAAATGTGGCTTGTAGGTGCATGATTTGAATCCCGACCATAACTGCTCTGTCAGATAGCCGCCTTGGATCTTGAGAGCTGGAGTTTGAGTGGAAAGGGCTGTAAATGTGAGAGACTGTCTATCCACCTCTGCGCTCTCTGTGGTGTAGGCGCCCCCCTCCCTACATCCATCACTCTGAACGAAGGCAGACATCCCCCGCAGGTCTGGTCACTGACTGCTCTTCTCTACTGCAGGGTGCACAGGAAGCTGTAGGAGCCAAGAAGAGCCTCTCGTGTTCAGAAGTGAGACGGTTGCATTAGATTGCATAGTCTCAATCCCACCATGTAGAAAATATGTGCAGTGTGTTAAGTATTAGTTTAAGGCAATAGATACCACATCCATCCAGTCATGAACCTAACTAAAGCATGAAGGGAAGAATATCTTTAATCAAATAACAACTAACACCATTTGCATCATGTTTGATTAAACACTTTTAATGCCCGGAAACAGCCTAAACGCGTGTATGTGTGCACGTGCATGCATGGACTGCAGCGCTCAAGTGTGTCACGCCGGGGCTAGCGGTTATATAACCATGCACGCTAGCAGAGCACTCTGGGCTCATTCCTGCTCAGCCCTATAGGTGCCGTTCCCACAAAGCAGTCACAAGGCTTCAAAAGGGACATTTTGTATTCCTGCAGATTTCACAGATGAATTCCAGCAGGAGCACGCGTACGCTTGAAAGAGGGTCTGCAGCCTGTCTCTGTCAGCAACAGAAAGCTATAAATGGAATGTGAGCGAGCAAACCACCACGACTACGGAAAAACAATATAATCAAGAAGAATATGTAGTGGAAGAGTTCATATTACATTTGGCTTATCATGCTTATGACAACAAACTAGTGTTAAAGCTTGAGAAAAAGGTCACTGACTGATTTGTGCATTCAAATGTGCATTATAAAGCTTTTTTAAAAGAAGGCAAGCTGAACAACTTCAAATTTGACGGTCACTATAAAGTCTTGCAGCTTTAAAGCAGCAAGGCATGATTTAAATTGGGCCCTTCTGGTTAGACTGGCCTCTGTGGTCTGCTTGCCATGGCAACAGCGGTGGATGAGAGGCTGGCACTTGAGTGGCACACAGAGTCTGCTGCTCAAAGACAATAAGCACAACTACGGAGACAACCATCAAAGTGGGAGAACACAATGGGATCCATAGAAGAGGCAGCATTGCAGGAGAGTATGCTGCGTTGCATCACTTCAGGTCTGCACATATACATGATGGTACTTCAGTTTGTTTTTTACCTGGTGACTCAGAAGTGAGGCCGACCATGGCAAAACAATGATACCAAATTTTTATAAGCAAAACAGATTATCTTAACGTGTCCAATAACCAATGTGTTGAACTGATTTTTAATAATTGTTATATAACTGCTGTTTGAGAACAATAATAACTACTTAAGACTTAAACAATAATATTTAATTTGCTAAATGAAATTAAATACTTGTTTCTTACTTATTTTGGGGTGCTGACTCCAAAAATACTGCCTGTTTTGCTTTAGCATGTCACACTCCCTCACAAAATATACGCATTTCATAACATTTTTGCTTTTAACAACCAACGGTAAGATGAAGAACATTCAACATTAAAATACAATTTTAGATTGTACTATGCATTAATACAACATTAGATTTCAAAGTTAGAATTATGACCCAGATGTTTTTTTTTGTTTTTTTTTTACATTCAGTGACAGAAAATTACAGATTTTGTGGAAAGTTCTTTGACTTTAAATTGAGTATTTGAACATTTTTCCACTCCTTTACAGGCTGTAAGTTAAATTATGTTTTGAATTAAGGATGCACGATATTGGATTTTTGCCATTATCCGATACACCGATATTTTTCAACTCATTTGGCCGATACCGATACCGATATATTTCCTTTTGTTTGGAAACACCAAGTCTCTCCTGTCAGGGCTCTAGACTGTGACCGTTTTTTGAGAATGTGTGAGTTAAAATTTGACGTGGTCGCATTTGCTGCTCCAAAGCTCCTGTTTCATACAGTGCGCACAGCTGAGCCGCAGCACATTGTAGCAGGAGTCAGATTTCACTGATAACGTGGAGAGAGGCTTCGGGTGTAGAGCCTGGTTTTGTAGAACTTGCGGACGCGTAGAGTATAAATCAGCCTTCAGCCTTTACTCGCAGCGTCAGCACGAGCGCGAAAGTGCGTGCAGCAGACAGAGCGCAACGGAGGATTTGGTTTTTAAGTTAAAGTAAAAGACTGCTTCTTAAACCAGAGAAGGGGAACATGTTGGCATTCTTGTGGAAAAAAAACATTTAAAACCTGTCAGCAACATCCAGCTTAGTTTTACTTTTCTTTTTGTTTTCATTTTGAAAAGTCTTTTATCTTTGCTGTTTACCTCACGTCTCTCGAAAGTGAAAGCGCACGAAGCCCGGGTTATAACACAGCAAAAGAGGATCTCCCATTCACAAAATTTAAATCACAAATAATGATGAAAAAGAAAGCGTTGAATGTTGAACACTTTCATTACCATATAACTATAAACTATGATAAAAGCTCATCAGCATGCATTGATTAATCCCATGTTGTAGAAAAAAAAAAAAAAATACAATTGCGACCAAATTATGTCCTCGTGCGACCAACTGAGAAAGTTAGTCGCAAAAGAGCGACCAGTGGGAACGAGTCCTGCCTATGGAGAAATAATAAGCAAAAATTTTTAATTTTGGTTAGTTTTTAACAAGAACTTATTTGTTAGAATTAAATAAACAATAATGAAGGTTTTTTGACAGTACACTGAAGCTTTGAAAATAACTATACATCAATCGCTGGATTTTTCCCCCCAGAAAGATGCAGTAACCTTAACATTTTATTTTAAGATTTAACATTTGTAGATGGTCTAAAGCAAAAGAGTTGTAAAAATTAAAACTCCTTACTGAGAGGGCATTAGGACCCGGGGGAGGCTGCCGCCGGCGCCGCTGCACGTGCTATTACTGTTTATCACACACCAAAAGCGTCATTCTGTACGTGCTTTCACCGGGTGTGCCTCATGTCCTAAAAAGTGAAGCTGCGGGCTCTTTGATCGCCCCTGGTGGCTGGCTGCAGTACAGGTCATAAACACCGCCCTCTCCATGTAAACGAATGGGACTTGAGTCAAAATAAAAAAAATAAATTACACTTCCAATACAATTTTCCGAAATATGGTTTTGGTCATTTAAGGTAGTTGTTATCACACTGATATACACTATATTGCCAAAAGTATTGGGTCACCCCCTTCTAATGAACAGGTTTGACGACTAGAGTAATTTCCATGAGTACAAATCTTAATGTTTAAGCATATAATGATATTCTAGGGAATTGTGTGCTTCTAATTTTAAAGCAACAGTTTGGACAGGACCCTTTTCTATTCTAACATGACAATGCCTCTGTGTATAAGGCAATGTTCAAAAAGAAATGATTGATTTAGTCAGTGTGGAAGAACTTGACTAGTCTGCAGAAAGCCAAGTCCTAATCCAAGCTGAACACCTCTGGTGTGACTTTAAATGCAGATCTTGAGCCAAAAACTCATCACCAAACACCAATGACTTGTACATATTGGTACAGTCATTTTAGACACTTCCAAAGCTGTTGCAACAGAGACGGAAATAAAAATTTTAAATACATGAATTATGTTTCCATCTTTGTTGCCACAGTTTTGGAAGTGCCTTTTTCTGTTCTAAAGTAGGGGGTGTCCCAATACGTTTGTCCATATAGTGTATGTACAAGTCATTGGTGTTTGGTGGTGAGTTTTTGGCTCAAGGTCTGCATTTAAAGTCACACCAGAGGTGTCCAGCTTGGATTAGGACTTGTCTTTCTGCAGACGAGTCAAGTTCTTCCACACTGACTAAATCAATCATTTCTTTTTGAACCTTGCCTTATACACAGAGGCACTGTCATGTTAGAAAAGAAAAGGGTCCTGTCCAAACTATTGCTTTAAAATTAGAAGCACACAATTCCCTAGAATATCATTATATGCTTAAACATTAAGATTTGTACTCATGGAAATTACTAAAGTAGTCAAACCTGTTCATTAGGAGGGGGTGACCCAATACTTTTGGCAATATAGTGTATGTTCAATTGTTCGTTTTTGTGATAAGTTTGATTTTAGCTAGTAATTTGATGCTATAAAAACAGGGCGTGTCATTATGGTTGATTGGGTCTGCGGGAGTTTGGGCTGGAGTTTGATTCCGCGGCTCCACCTCACGACACTACCGCGCAGACTCGGGCTCCAAATGACGTAATTTTCTCAAGATGGCAACGGCCATACTAAGATGCATTCGCTTCACTTTTCTATAGTGGAAGGAAGCGGAGACGCGTCGTCCATCTTTTTTTTACAGTCTGTGGCTTTCACAGATTGACTGTTTTGGATCGCTGCATTTAATCTAATCATCATTCAGACAAAACTTTGCTTCAAGAATGAGCCACACTGCTGAAGTGATCTAATCACTAGCACACCCTGAGCACATGTGAGTTAACTTATTCCTCTTATCGGCAAGGCATATCGGCATAATTTTTCATATCGGTCCGATGCCAATATTTACATTTAAAGCCATTATCGGCCAATTCTGATATCAGTCCGATAATATCGTGCATCCCTATTTTGAATACTTTTGTCATTAAACCTTTTGACAGCTTTGTTATTTTAGCAAGTGGAAGTTTTTACTTTGTGGGAAAGAAAAAAAACTCTACATGATGGAACATGTTGATATTTTTGAACTCAGCATCATGAAATTAGGTAATAGTTGACCTTTTAGATAATCAGCAGACATTTTTTAAGAAGCAGTGATTTGTAATAATAATAATAATAGTAATAATAATAATAAAAATAATTTAATACATTTGATAAGTAAATCTTATCATTAAACTTTTATCATATATTTTTATTAATATGTAAAGTGTAGTATCAATAACAGACTGTTACACTTCTATAATGAAGGTGCTATGTGCATAAAAGTATTGAACTTAAGTGTTTTACAGACCGTCAAGTTATCATTTATACTGCCTGTGCAACACATAAGAGGCTGAACAACTGAGAAGTGACTTTATACTGCTGCTTTCATTTACAGCAGCCTAGCTCCACACAAAGAGATACATCAGTTTCACTGAAGGTAGAGAGATAAGGACTTCATTTCCATCACTGTGTGGTTAGTACATAAAAAAATAAATGAATAGAAGACCACAAAGGTGACAGACAGCACTGAAATGATCTTTAGTCACACACTGAGGACAAGATAAGAGTTGCTTCAACTCATAGGCCGGCTTAAGTTACAATACTTCCTGCATGAGAGCAAACCGAACTGATGTGGTTGAGTAATTTTTCCATCTTTTTCTCTTCCGGTTTCCCTCCCACTGCCCCAAAGGAGGCAGTCACGATAAAGATGACAACAGGAAAGAGTCTTAAAAAAAAAAAAGCAGGAAAGAGAGATGGTGTACATAAGCCAGAGCAAGCAGGAGCGTCAAGAAACGTTAGTCTGCAAGAGAAAGTGGGAGGAGAATGAGAGATTGAGTTGAGGAGTGAAAGAAAGAGCACAGGGGATTGACCGAGTAGGAGGGAGGGAGTAGGTGGCAAATGCCATTGACAAGCTGACTAAGTCTTGAGTAATGAACCACTGGGTAGACAGGCCGGATGTCTTAGTTTGGGCAGCTTTGTAACTGGGCGGCTCCAACAGACTGACGAAGTGACTCACGTTAGTCACGCTGACAGACGTGAACACACGCTCATATGAAGCCCGCTTGCCTTATCAGTGGTGTAAGTCTTTGAGTCAGTGGTGAAACCTCAGTCTAGTATAAGATTCAGATGGATTTTATTCATTTAATCGGAATACTTGCCTACTAAGAAATAATTACCAAGTAACACATGACTGAGGTGCAAGTTGCTGACAACCCTGCTTTACATTAGATTACACACCTCTAATAAGCCATTAACTTTGTCAAGAAAAAAAAAAAAGCAAAAAACAACGGTTAACCTTTTTGCAAGAAGTTAACTGACTGTTTGACAGCCATGAGAGAGCAGAACCTAGTTTAGGCACTACTGACTTTCTGTTTACTGCAGAAACTGACAGTTATCATCTGCAGAAGTCAAATACATATTAACCTGTAGGTTTCTTTAAAAACTTTAAGGTGATACTTGTTTTTGTTCAAGTGATTTATCCATTGAATACCCAGAAGTGACCATACTACACTTCAACTCTTACTATGTAATATATCACAAACAAATAAAGTTTGTCATTTTTTTAAACTCCACATACCAGCTCCTTTCAATAAAAACTATGGCTTTCGCTTTCCGAAAGACAACTGAAACTGCTCGTAACTTTAAATCAGTTTTTCGCGTATGAATACACATACTATGAAACACATACTCATAAAGATTCATGTAAAATTACACATCATTCATTCGAATTATGAAACTTTAGTAAAACTGAAACCTGCATTCATGCACTCTTGGCTTTCACTATTGCTTTAGTTAGACATGTTTGCGAAAAGACGACTGAAATATCGTAACAACATACAATTTTTTTTTTTTTTAATAACAGGTTTGCTAGAAAACCGTCCAGTCACATATTACGAGTGAACGTTATTTGGTCCAAACATCAGTGTGGCAAAATCGACCCCGTTACGCAACCGAGACCACGTACGACGTGCAGAAGAAAACGCGAGGTAACGTTACCAAAGCTTCTGTGTTTATAGGCGCACACACAATGATCAAGACATAAAAACTAGTATACACTCTTTTTGCTAGGACTACTCCAGTTGTAAATAAACTGGTGTGAATGGAGTAACAGCTACACAAGCTCAAGTATCGTCAACATAAACTCTAGTTGTTACGTAAAGCGAGACAGTAGTGAACAGTATTAATATATAAAACAACTTAAAAAAAAACAAAAAAAAAAAAACAGAATGATAACTAAAAGGTCTTCTACCAGGCTGAAATGACATCCAGAAAACAGTTCATGACTAAAAGTCGTTACCTTGACGAGGAAAGGGCACCATCTCCTCCGGCGGGCTCAACTTCCCTCTTCACAACAGCGGACTCCACATCCAGTCGACACATAGAGACAGTGGGAACCCCGTTTTTTCTTTTCATGGACGCCTCGAACGCTGTGATGTCCCTTTGACCCATACCATTATGTTTGGCTCAAGCAGTTGCTTCGTTGTTTAGCGTTTATTACAACCAACTGCTCTCGCAGACATATATAGCCTTCGCGGCTAAGCTCACAGTGATGCGCAATGAATTAGCCAGTTAGCTAGTTCGTACTTGGAAAAGTGCTGGCTCTGTCTCTATGAAACTACGAAATTAATTTACCCAAGATCCTCGAATGACCGCTACATTCTCTTGACTGATAAAAGTAAGATGTACGGTTGTTTAAATCGGTCGCCGAACTTCGCGTTGAGCTTCTGGTCCAAATTCTGAACATTATTTTGCGCAAAACTACGCGACCGATCGCGTCTCTAGTAAGCAGGCACGAGAGGAGAATCTCGCTACACTGTAGAATCCACGGGAAAAGAGCTCAGCTGATTGACGGGCGTCAGGTGGGAAGGCTGTGATTGGTCGAACGCGATCTCAGACCCGCCTAGTAACTGCCTCTGATTGGTGGAACGCGTCTTCTGCCCCTCCTCTCTAGTCTATCACATTCGTCCCCCTAACATGCCCACAGACCGAAAACGTGACCGTTTGGAGCACCGGCTACGGCACAAATATCGTTCTAAATGGCACGTTTGTGGCTTTCCATTTCCTTTTTGCTTTTTTTGCATTCCGTGTCTATTTTAAGAAATCTAACAAGCATCTGAATACTACAGATGCTAGAGTTACATTTACTGTAGAATTTCTCTAAACGATGCTTTGCAAAGCTGATTTTTAGTGGAGTCTGATATAGTAGGAAATAAAACCTCCTCACAACTATGTAGCTTGTATAATGCAATATTTTCTGACATACATCTAATAATATCTGCGCGCAAGCGGAGGGATTTAAACATTGACGTTCATTTGAGTCACGTCTGCTGACGTCACTTGTGTTAGAATTCGCCACGTGCAGAATGAAACCTTGACCTTACTGTACGTTTACTCTCTGGTAACATTTGAAGTTTTGCGCATGTGTTTCCCTGGCATTATTAATAATTAATTGGTTTTCTTGCTGTATCAATTCTTCACTATAATGGAAACAATATAGCATGAGCATTTATAGAGATTGATGACCAAGTTTGATGACAGCTGATCTCCTTAATAGTTGATTGCAGGAGTAAAAAAAAAAAAAAAAAACATTTTCTTAAGTTGGACCTTTTATTAAAAAACGTTAAAAAAGCTACAATGCTCATATAAAATGTTTATACTCTATACTAGTTTAAGATCATACAATAAACAACATCCTCTTAGAATTTAAGTAAGACAATGTAGAAGAAAACAATTATCAAAGTGTAATAACCTATAATTTGCACAAACATAGTTTATGCAAAAATTTAGACAAAACCAAATAATATATGTAACAACTGGGGGAAAATGTTGAGCAAAATAAAACCATCTCTTGTTGACTGATTCTTAAGTATAAAAAAAGAATACTGTACTAAATGCATTTTAAACACTTCATATGTGTAAAGTGTGTTACGACACTCAATGCATAGAACTAGACAAATGCTTTCTCATTACGAGGGGTCTAGAGAACTAATAGACTGATATACTTAAGCCAATCACCAATATTAAAACAGTTAACTTATTTAAAATCAATACTTAAACCAATAATTGGTGCAAAACAACACACAAAGCACTAATTCTGTGACCGATTTACTATGTGCAAAAGGCTTTTGTGAATCAGGCCTATTAAGTCCTCTAGAGTTAAACACCCACCCTGAGTTTGACCACAGCCAACTCACCGTTTGCAGTAAATAAATTAAATAAATTAAGTCACAATATAAAATGGGTTGGCCCCATTATACTTCATTTGTTGATAAGACAAAATATAAGAACTTTGACGTCTAACAACAAACAAAACCTACGGCTGAGCTGATTGACAGCCAACTGCAATCAAACCTTGAGAGGAAAAAAAAAAATACTTTGTGCAAATGAGCACATAAATGTAAAACATGAATCATCGTATGTATACTTGGTGCCTTTTGTATATTGTAGTACTGAATCAATTTCCTTCAGTTTATGGATTTTGATAAACAGAAAACTTGAGTTGTTGTACATAAGAATTAATCTCTTCGGTTGAAATCAATTTGTAGAACATGTACATAATGTACAGTAACATATTACAAGTAGAACCTATTGTAAAAAATATATAATTTATATACACATTTAGACAATCTTCTGTCTCCTTATGAAAATATCCCAAGCTTTACAACTTTTGTATACATCTTGTTCTGCTCTCCGTAGTGTCATGAGTATAACAAATAAATTAAATAAAAAAACAGCATGTCTGAACAGACAAATACAGAAAAAATCATTAAAACATACAAAGGGTATGCAAATAAGATGACTATGGTCAGCTCATAAAATCAAGGCCATCCTTCAAAAGACATCAACTCTTTTCCCTGAAAGGACTCCAGACTTTACTTGCTTTCCATAAGGAACAGAAAAGCCAGTAACATTAAGACAAGCGTGTAAGTCTCTGAATAATGTCGAACCTAAGAACCCACAATGATTTCCATGATGTGATCCAGTTCATTGAGATCAGAACGACAGTTCGGGGTGGATACTATGGAAGGGGAACTGTGTGACGGTGCCAAGCTGTCAAGGAGGTCATAAGGGCCCATCTTGGGTGCGCTCTGCATGCCAGTCAGCATGGTGTCCAGATCATAGTAGGAGGTGTCTACATCAGAGAACAGCTCCTCGAGAGCAGAGTCTGGACCCGGGGAACCATTTTTTATTTCAAATGTTCCAAAAACTTGTCCAATGGTCTTTGGACTCTCTGTAGAAGCCCCATCCTCGGTGTCTATCTCCTCATCTTCTCCTGAACCAAGTCTAGAGTCTTCAAGGGCCTCTTCATCCCTCTCTACACCACTGAGCTCACTCTTCTCCCAGCACTGGCCTATACGCCCTGCCAGGCACACATTAGAGGCAGTATCGCTAACTGAAACCGAGCACAGCGTCTCATCAGCTACCACCTCCTCTTCACGGCAACCTTCGTAGCTGATGACAGAAAAGAGTTTAGGTTCTGCATCCTGCTCTCGCGACCTGCAAAGGACCTCAGTGGCCACCAAGCGCTCAGAGGGACTCTGGCCTGGACCGCAGAACGCTTCAGTGACCATATGCCAGCTGCCATCATGGGTCATCTCCTCCTGAATCTGCCTGACTGTGTTGGCAATGAGAACCGAGCGGCAGAGGTTGGGCTCCACCAGCATGTGGCATAACTGCAGCTTAATGAGGGACATGTCCAGCAGCGACTGCCGTTGCAAGCTGTACGAAGATGCCACCCTGGCACCTACCAGGCTTTCTTCAGATATCTCTTCATCACCATCGGAAAACTTACGCTTGGTGCCCTTGGAGAACATGTTTAGCCTACAGAAAAGAAAAAAGGCATAGCGGTGGTAAGTTCACATTCATCCAGTTCTGTTCAAAGTCAATCCTGACCCTGTTTCTTAGATCCATAAAAATTCTCTTTACATATATTAAAAATGATAATTGTTGCGATATCAGAACTAGAATATAAAACCAATAGAAATGTCAATGACAAAGAATAAATTTAAGGAAAATCATTCTATGAAAGTACATTTGAGCGCTTTCAGCCTAACAAAAACATAAAAACAACAAATTCTGAGTTAAATTATTCTTTTAGAACATTTAAACTGTATAAAAATGTGTGCCATGAATGTCTTTGTATATATTTAAAAATAAAACGGATAATTAACTATGATGATTACTATGACATTTTAAATACTATAATGGACCTTGGTAATAGTCTAATATGATTGACTATGGATCAAAAAATGCTTTAGTCTAATTGAAAATTATTTCAGCAGGAACAATAAACTCCTGTGCTTCAGAACATCAGAATATTTTCTGAATATTTTCTGAATATTTTTGAGGCCAAAGATTACATCTTACATTCCACAACCACCTAAAGTATGCATAAATGAATTTTAAATATAGATCTTTGCACATGATGGGAATTTGAAGATGATTAAAGTAGTCTACATTAACTCTACATTATCGTTATATCAAATGACTGATTTAGCTAATAAAATATTGGAATTGTGCTTCAAGCCTTTGAATATAGATAAAAATGGAGGTGAAAGTAGATACCCCAAACAGAAAGTCTAATGTGGAGAGCCACAGTACTGAGACGAGGACTCCCTGTCTCCGTGGCCAGCCAACCAGGGTTACAGGAGCCTAAAAGTAACAAACATGCATCCAGTATAGGAAAAACACATGACACCAACCAGCATGACAAAACACATTATCTGTCATCTCACTAGCTCTTGAACGACTGAGTGTTTGTGAGCGTGTATGTGACTGTGTGTGTATGTATGTTGGGAGGAGTAGGGAGGGAGCACAGGGACCTCTGATCGGCTACATATACTGGTGGGTAGGTGAAAGGTGGGGAAGACATAAGACGATAGCTAAACAATGGTAATGAGTTACATTTTACACATCAAACTCTATGCAAAACAAGCAAACCAACAAATCCATTGAGTGCAAGCACACAAAAAACCACCACATGTATTGCAAAGTCATTTCATGTTAAGAGGGATGACTTAACATTATGGAGATGATTTGCTTGACAGTTAACCAAGATCACACACAAGAACTGTAAACCCATAACCACACTGTTAACCAGATATTAAGGGCATGGTTGTGCGCCTACCTGAAGCATGGGTGACATCCCAGCACTGTTGAAAAAGAGACCAGAGTGCAAGCTGACACATATCCGCTGCAACTAAAACTACAACCAACATTTTGTACACCAGCACTGCATTCAGTTAATAATAGAGTGCTGCAAGAAATGAGTCCTAAAACCGGGAAACGAGTTAGTATTTTTGAACCTCAGGTTCCGTCGTCCTGAAGTCAGTGGGGTTTTGATTAAATACCTGAAATAAAGTCTGTGGTTAACACAAGCTCAATACATTTCACGTTCTATTTTGCAACATAACATCCCACTCATTACATTTTAGAATCTTGAAAAAGCTCTAAATGGAACTTCAGAGGCAGTCGGGGACATTAAACAGCATTAAGGCGAATATCTACTCACAAGGCTACTGTTACAGCCTTGTTGTGTTTATACTTGTGCTCTTGAAAAATATTCTAACTTTCCAAATTGTTGTCTTTAAAGATTAAAAGATTTGGCAGAAACTCAGTGGTGGTGACAGTGAAGTCCTGCGGCCATGGTGTAGTTTGTTTATATAGCTTTTTATTTCGGCAAAGTTGTTCATTTGTGATTATTATTAAAGATTATTAGAAATAATAAGCAAAACATATAAGAATCATAAACTTTCACTGTTCACATAGCTTATTTTTTTGCAAGTATCCAGAAGTCAGTGCGAAAATCCTTTTGGCTTTTTTTTTTTTTTTCAAGGCAACCAGTATGATTCAAACTTCTAGACTGGGCTACAAAAATATGTGTGGCCTACAAAAATATGTCATTCCTGCAGCACTCTATATCGAGAGAGATTTTTAGGAGATCTCCATGTGCTCTTAAGTACAACAGTTTGAATTTGATGAAACTGGAATTCTACATTGCAAGTGGTGGCACAGAACTAATCAAAAGAAATGAAGAGAAAAAAAAAATTAGTAAACAATTCTTCCAGCAGCTGGAGTCTAAACTAAATCAAACTTACAGCGACGGGGGCAATGGATAACTCATCCACAGTGATTGTATCAAACAGGCTCCGCCCAGACAGACTCACTCCCCTCCCCCACCGCACTGACGTGGTCAAAAAGTGCGCTACTGGGTAAGTAACAAAATAAACAAAAACCAGTGAAATAAACACCCAAACTCTTCATTCGAAGGTTCGATGGATAATAATCCACTAGATAAATATAAAAAGGAGGTTACTCACAGACTCCCTGACATGCGAGACGGGGAAACAAAGGTATAAACCTCTCTGCTGAGACGACAAAGATGGAAGCCATTTTGATTTTCAAACGGGTCCGCTGGCTAGTCAACTTCATCAACCCAAACAGCATCTTCAACTGTTCCCAACGCTTACCGTGTCGAAAAATGCACGTGAGAGTGAAATATATTTTGGAAACACACACATGACATGTAAAGGCAAGTAACAGGGGCGGCTAAACATGGACCGCACGGTCACTTCCGCAAACATGCCGCTTTTCGAAATCGACCGCGCTGCGATTTAACCATCGCGGATCGAGATCATCTTAAGCGGCGCGACTACATAATATAGACTGTATTTAAATCGCACGTCCCAGTACGCTTAGACTTACCTCGTGTTATTCGTGTTCTTTGGTGGCGAGCGTCATACGCGTCTGTAGGCCGGGTTTAATACTGAAGCTGCAGCTCCTTCGGCCTCCAGCACAGATTGCAGTGAGAGGCAGCCAGCTGCAGCAGTGAGAGGGCCGATGGGGGCGGACGCTTGCTTCTTGATCGACAGCAGGCCGTCGCAGGAACGGGGAGCCCCGAACAAAAGCGTCTGTGATTCTACCCTGGGCCCCAACTTCAACAATGCACATCTTGTTTTGGAGGCATCTTAAAAATCAAGTGGACACGCACGAATTTATGATTTCTCAAAGTAGCTACACACTGAGTTATTTAGCAGTCCAATTTCTCAGCCATTCCCACAGCCCGAAGAAGAGTTTAATGGATATAGATAACATGCAGAAAATCATTAATATTTGAAAAATTCACATTTTATTCAAAGTGAGTTATACTGATGGCCGTGTCTGATATTAACGTTGTTATTAAGTGGTAGTGTTTGCACCGTGATTCTTCTGGGGCATTTTTACATTTATGACTCTGTTTTCTTTTTATGTCATGCGACTAATATGAGCACAGTATGTTAATTGTTTTAATTCAGACCTTGAAATGGTTTCTGTATGCTGGGGTGTACAGACATTTAAGAAGCAGGAGGTGATGTTGGAGGAGATACACACTGTAAAACCCAAAGTATAAAATAAAATATATTATTATTAAAAAATTATTTTATTTTATTTTTTAATTTTAGGCATATTATTATGTGTTGGAAAAAAGATTTTCTGACTTTTTTATTTAACTGTCCTTTGTCATTTTGAACAATTTCAAGAAAATCATATTAGATTATATAATAAGCTTTGATATTATTTTTGACCACACATTTTAGCAATCACTTTTACAATTCAGCTACCAGGAGTGTAGTAAATGTTTTTTTTTTGTTTTTTGTTTTTTTTTTTCAAATAAACTTGAAAAGATTATAGTGTGAATAAATTGTGATTGTAAATTCTGGAAAAATAAAAAAATTCTAGGTTTTCTGAGGATGTGAGATGGGAGTTTCATTGCTATAATACTGTGGAGTTGGTATCTGGTACTTCTGCCTTAAATGGGTCCAAGTCCTATCAGTTGGACTTTTTGTTTCTCCTCTGATCCTAAACTGCGGTGTCCCCTGGGCTCCATTTTGCTGACAACACGCAATAGTGCAGGCCACTCAAATCAAATGACATTCACTTAAATTTCTCACTTAGACCAACCTAGAAAACATTAAATCATGGTGGGAGAGTATTCATCTCCAGATCAATGCTAAGACTTAATGAGGTTGTCAGTGAATCTACACGCATTTAATTTAATCTGATTATTTGACACTAAAAATCTGTTATATACTTTGAAAGAGGAAGAACGTTCATTGTCACATGAAACTGAATCGATATTCATTGTACTCTGTTCAGTGCCTCCATCTAGTGTCCAAACTAAAAGACACCACTGAAAAAGGACAAGCGCTCATATCCTCGCGTTTACTCATTATCCCCGAATCATATTTTATGCTTTTAACTGCACTAAGTGTTTTTCTTTCTTCATTTTTATGTGTGCACTTAAAACTGTTCCTCAATATTTGATACACAATTAAATTACGACGCGCATGTCCTTTGAACAAACAATTCAAGCAATAAAAAGATCAAAGGTCAAAATTCCGCAGACGTTTCCTGCATCTCGTCATGACGCACACAACAAATTGTCATCAGGTAAATGCAATTTTTTTTCTTCAGTTCTGTATTTAAACTATTTCTTTGTTGTTTGTATATTTCAGAATTATTATTAGCCTATTATTAGTAGCTTTGAATCATAGTGTTTGACCAATTCTTTACTTTCACTTTCACTATCTCTTTTTAGATTACGGGACGCATTGCTTTTCTAACCAGAGCGGGTCTTTTGATAAATACCCTTTTGTGGAACGACAACATCAGGACAAATCTTTTTTAGTTTCTTAGCACGTGTTTGCAGCAGACATGGCAGAGTCTATACTCGGAGATCACGACCAGTACTGCTGCTCAATATGTTTGGAGTTGTTGAGGGATCCCGTGACAATTCCGTGCGGACATAGTTACTGCATGAGCTGCATCAATGAGTGCTGGAATACAAATGATCAGAAAGGGATCTATAGATGTCCACAATGCAGACAGACCTTCAATTCAAAGCCTCCACTCAACAGAAGTACAGTGCTTGCTGAAATAATGGAGAAACTGAGGAGCACGGAGCTGTCAGAGTCTGCTCAAAGTCTTGCTGGACCTGGAGAGATTGCGTGTGATTTCTGTTCTGGAGAGATGATCAAAGCTGTCAAGTCTTGTCTGGAGTGTCGAGCCTCTTACTGTGAAACACATGTACAGCCCCATTATAATGTTCCTGCCCTGAAGAAACACAAGCTGGTGAAAGCTGCAGTCATTCCAGTATGCCCCAAACATGACAAGCTCCTTGAGGTTTACTGTCGAACAGACCAGAAATGTGTCTGCATGCACTGCTTATTGGATGACCACAAGGGCCATGACACAGTACCATCTACAATAGAGCGCAACGAGAAACAGGTGAAGATGTCCATTGTTTTTCTTTTCTTTAATGACTGGTAAGGGCTGTCAGTAGTTTAAAACAGGGGTCACCAGACTCGGTCCTGGAGGGCCGGTGTCCTGCAGACTTTATCTCCAACTTGCCTCAACACACCTGCCTGGAAGTTTCAAGTATACCTAGCAAGACCTTGATTAACTAGTTCAGGTGTGTTTGAGTAGGGTTGGAGCTAAACTCTGCAGGACACTGGCCCTCCAGGACCAAGTTTGGTGACCCCTGGTTTAAAAATTTTAATCGCGATTAATCACACCTTTTTTGCATTTAATCGCTATTAATCGCACTCTTTTCAAGAAAATAAACATAGGCCAATTGTTTAGCACACTCATTTTGTCATCATTCGCTATATCCAGCAAAGTAAGCCATCAGATTGAAGGGTGAGTCACACAAAAATGTATTTTCTGTAAGCTTTTTTTCAAAGTAAATGGAGGTGTCTTTACAAAAAAGGACACTTGAAGACTTTAAAAGGACACCAAATTACCAAGTGATATAAGGAGGCCTCTAATTCATTAATTTATGCATACCAAAGCACACATGGGAACATTACAGAAATTCACAGTGTATAGTAGGCCATGCGTACAGTGCAACAGCAAAGTGCTGTTCACATTTTGAACGAGTCCAATTGCGATCCCGAACAGGACCACATGGAAATACCAAAAAAAAACAAAAACAAACTGACCTGAGCTGACCGTATATATCTAGTACATGGATCCATTCAGAATGACTAAACACAGAAACATACACATGATTTATCAAAACATAATCCTGAATGTGTGTGGAAACAACGTGAATGTACTCAAATGTGTTTGTGCATAAATACCATGTGTGCACAGAGCGCACATACATGGTTTGTTTGCACATCAATATAACGGACTCGTGTCCGTGCTTACAATACAGCACCCGGTACGTCATCGCAATCGTCCTTACCTTGGTTACAATCTTCATTCTGCAAAACTTTACTAGTGAGATGCTGGTCTGCTTTATCCAGCCGAGAAGTTTGCGTATCATCTGGCCATACAACGGTGGGATGTTTTGATGTTCAGTTCAGTCTCTGTTTCACACGGAGTGTAAAATGATGTAATGATGTAACTTTATGTGCTTCAGTAATTTATTTGTATTTAATTATTTTAATATGTTAAGGATTTTGAATCCTTACCACATAAGTTGCTTTATTGCTTTATCGCATTGCATAACGCATTAACTTAGACAGCCCTACTCGTAACATAAAGTAGTTACAAAATACGATTGGCAAATGTTTTCAGTAAGATTTAACAGACTGTGACTTGTGATTTGCCCTTAGATAAAACTCACACACTCTCAGACAAAAGTCAAGCAGACAATCCAGGCAAAAGAAGAAGATCTGCAGAAGATGAAAATGGACATCACTTCCCATTCAGTAAGTTCTCATGTAAAACAAATAACTTTCACAGTTATACAGAATGACTTGGTTAATCACTGCCATGTTGGATCTTGTAATTGTCAACAACATTTTTGTTTTGCCTTGGTTTGCCTCAGGATTCTGCAAAGAAGGCAGTGGAGAACAGTAAGAAAGTATTCAGTGAATTAGTCAAACTTATTGAGAAAAGAAGCAATGAGGTGATTGAAGAAATAAAAGCTCAAGAAAAGGCTGATCTGGATCAAGGCACAAAGCTACAAAAGAAGCTGGAGGGGGAAATTACTGAGCTGAAGAAGAGGGAAGGAGTTCTAGAGGATCTTATACTGACAGAAGACAACATCCAATTTCTTCAGGTACAAGCACTATAAGAAATGTGATTATATATTAGAAGCAAGAATTATGAGACATAACGGACTGTTCAAATATTGCCAGTTCTTCTGAAAGTTATATTACATAGTCCTTGAATATTTCCCCCCACAGAATTATGAGTCTGTGTCCTCTTCATCTGGATCTGATGAGTTGCAGAGTTTCTCATTTCAGCCATACTGCTCTTTTGAGGATGTAAGCAAACTTATATGTGAACTTACTGGGAGACTTGAGACTACTTGCACGCAGGAAATAAGCAAAACAGTTAATAAAGGTAAAGTAACAATGATTACCATTTAATGACTTCTTGCATCTAATCTTATTTGTGAGTGATTAAATGGTTCAGTGTAATTGCTTACTTTTAGTTTCAGATTTGTCTGCAAAGAGGCCTCCATTTGACATTGTAGTTGGAGACAGAGTCCGTGTGAAGCCATCTGTTGTTACTCCAATACACAAATGGGGATCGGTTACTCACTTGAGTGTTGGTGTTGTTAAAAGTGAGAGAACTGACAGATAATGATTTGAATTTATATTAGGCTTGACAATTCCTGTTATTTACCACAATAAGTGAAATTATACACACACACACACACACAAATATATAAAACTGTAATCTCACTTAATGTCTATAGTACCACAGAGTGAGAAAATGTGATAGTTTACATTACTGATTTTTTTGGTTATACTTCTGCAGAAATTCAGGGTGATTTGTTGACTGTAGATTTCCCTGAACAAAGAAACTGGACTGGTGTAGTTTCAGAAATGGAGCATGTAACCGGTGCCGGTTCAGGTAATCTACCATATTCATCAAACAAAAACTTGCTAAAAATATCTTGAACATATAACTGTTAGAATATTACACATTGCATCTGAGCAGTTTTGTAATATTTTTCTTGTTTCAGATTTGTCAACCAAAAATGGTCCATTTGACGTAAATGTTGGAGACAGAGTCAGAGTGAAGCCTTCCATTACCACCCCAAAACATAACTGGGGTAGAAACGTCACTCATAAGAGTGTGGGTGTGGTGAAAGGCAAGATCTGACTTTTCCCCCTCATATACTATAGATAACTTATCAAGCAATTTCTCACTAAAGTATAGATCTTACAATATGAACTTTTTTTTTTTTTAGACATTAAAGATGATGACAGTGTGGTTGTTGACTTCCCTGGACATGCAAACTGGAAAGGAATTCTCGCTGAAATGGAGCTAGTAACTAATGATGATGAGATTGGTAAATAAATGTTTTAACATTTAAGTATTTAAGTAAATATTTTAAGCTTCAGCAGAAACGCTCTTAAAAATATAGGTTCCAAAAGATTCCGCAGTGAAGATTCCATGAATATTAATGGTTCTTCATGGAACCATCAATGGCAATTTTTATTTTTAAGAGTGAATATGACTTCAAGCAGTACATATCTAGAGATCCTACTTTAACAATATAGTTATCCGTCTGTTGAATGAGGCACAAAGTGTTTAAAACAACTACACTTGATCCATGATAAAATAATCTATAAGAGTCTACCATCAAACACTCATCTGGGACCTCCATGTGATATTTCAGGACCTTCAAGTCTGGACTCCAATATTAAGATTGGAGACAAAGTTCGTGTGAAGCCGTCTGTTGTTACTCCAACCCACAAATGGGGAGCAGCCACTCACAAAAGCATTGGTGTTGTTAAAAGTAGGAGCACTTAGTTTAATAACTTCTGTTAGTCATACAAATTATGAATGTTGAAAGAAATTATTATTGTCTCACTGAATGCCTGTTATCACAGAGTGAGAAATAGCAGCATACTTTACATTAATGATTTGTTTTTGTGCGTTTGCAGAAATTCAGGGTGACTCTTTGACTGTAGATTTCCCTGAGCAAAAAAACTGGACTGGTATAGTTTCAGAAATGGAGATTGTGGCCAGCGCTGTTTCAGGTAATTTTTACTGTATTTTAAGACATGACCATTTAAATAATTTAAATCCGCACATCCGCCAAAAAGATATGAGACTCGAGAATGGCGTGGAAGTGCCCAGGTGTAGCAGAGAGGCAAAACTGTCCTGTTCAGGACTTAAAGTGCAGGTCAGTTACATCTGTAAATAGACTGTTGTAGTTTTGTCTTTGTTTACTTAGTTAAACATTAAACTGCTAGCAAATGTTAGCAGTAGCAGTCAATTACTGAAAAATTACCAAAAGGACATAATTACCATTGTGTAAAGAGTAGGAATAGCAGACAAATATTCACATCGTTTTATAACAGGTTTAGAGGGAGCTAAGGCAGACAACAACACAACCCTTACAAAAATTAACCTGGTTTTACTAAAAATAAAACCAAAAACCATGGTTACTATAGTTAAATTACACTCTTAAAAATAAAGGTGCTTCATTCACGATACCAGAAAAACCCTTTTTGTCTACATGCTTCCATAAAGAACCTTTAACATCTGAAGAACCTTTCTGTTTCACAAAAGGTTCTTTGTGGCTAAAGAAGGTTCTTCAGATTATAAAAAATTTAAGAAAAAGATAGTTCTTTAAAGAACCTTTGACTGAATGGTTCTTTGTGGAACCAAAAATGGTTCTTCTATGGCATCACTGTGAAGAACCTTTCAAGCACCTTTATTTTTAAGAGTGTAACCACAAATTAACAATGGGCTTGCTACACTATGTTTCACCATGGTATTTGTAGTAAAACTCTGGTCCAGCCGCCAAAAAAACATGGTTACTATACTTTTACCATAGGCCTAATAATACCATGGTTAATTTTACTTAGGACAAAACATGACCCACGATAATGCAAAAACATGTTCAGTGTTAAGATTTTTCTGTAAAATAGCTATTAAATAGCTATTAAATGTATTAATTTTGACATTTAGGCAAGATGAAACAACACATGGTACTAATATAATTTTTTTTTTTTTTCTAAAATAAATGTATACTGTGTGCAAACAAATTACAATGAGGTGGTTGTTTTGCAACAAGGTGGAGATGTGTTTATGAAAAAGTGACAGGTACAAGAAAATTAGTGAAAAAAGTAAACATATGAGGGACAGAGAGATGTCAAGGAAAATGAAGAGACTAAAAAGGGAAATGGAAGTTCAAGAGATAACATTTAATTATTTTTTGCGGTCCCAGCCTAGGGATTTAAACTTTTTTTTAAATTTGTTATGGATGTATGGGATGGCCTGGATGAGTGTGAGATTTCCCGGGCTGAAATTTTGTCCCAGTCCGCCCCTCATCACAAGCAATCCACACTCAAGTACAAGCCTTAAAATATGAACTTGTTCTCTGTTTAGACATTAAATATGATGACAGTCAGATTGTTGATTTTCCTGAACATGCAAATTGGAAGGGAATTCTCTCTGAAATGGAGCTAGTAACCAATAATGATTACAGTATTTCCATGACATTTAAGTAGCAGCTATTCAGCAGAAATCTCTTTTCAGATGTTCGTGACGCTCCTTGCATTTCAGGATCTTCTAGTCTGGACTCCAATATTAAAGGTGCCATAGAATGCATTGATACAATATTTTAAATTGTTCTCTGATATCTACATAGAAGGTATGTGGCTTAGGTAAGGGCAGAAATTCTCCAGAAACGGTTTTACATGTGCATTTACAACCCTAGGATTTCTCCCTAGAATGAAATGGTCTGTTATTGGCTTATTTGGAAGGGTCATGAATAATAATGTTGAGCTCTGCTCTGATTGGCTGTTTCACAGTGCGGCTCATTTCAGTTGCTCACAGCAGGAAGGAAACACAGGGAGGAAAATATATATTTCAGTACTTTCTCTCGCAGTTATATCGTTTGGTAATTATACTGTATATAAATTGCGGGCATCAGGGAGCCGCTATTAATATGCGGGGCACTGAAACTGCTTTCAAATGCACGATCGCTTTTATTTTCACTTTCGCTTTCGAGATTCGTGATCACACGTACTCTGTTTATACTATGGAGCGGCAGTACTTACCACACATTTTACAAGATCAGATGCTTGTCAGTGGTGCTCAGGATCTGTAAATCATTCGCCATCATCCTCAGTCATCTCTCCTTACTCTGTTTATGTGGTAAGTGAAATCTTATGTACTGTAATGTAACAGGCTACCGCTAGCAAGGAGCTAACCATGTCCCTTTAGTGGCTCGCGTTATTTTATTAGAACGCGTTATTTGCTTTCCGTGCCTTTCTGAATACAGACACCAATCCCTGCACTTCACATCTCCTGCACAGCCTGGAACATAACATTTATTTCCATAATCTGCCATTTTCGCTGTTGCCCTTGCTTGTTTCTTCACAATACCTGCAGAACTTCTGATGGTTCGGCTGGCGGCTGGCCTAGAACATGGGCGGGTATATGCAAATGTTGGGGGCGTAACTATTAGTGATCCCGACTGTTACGTCACAGTCAGTTTTATGTTCTGATTCACCTATTTTTCAGTGGTCTTTTTTTATTCATGATATTTACATAAGAAGGAGGAAACAATGGTGTTTGAGGCTCACGGTATGTAATTTCCATGTACAGAACTCTTATTATTCAACTATGCCAAGGTAAATACAGTTTTCCATTCTATGGCACCTTTAAGATTGGCGACCAAGTTCGTGTGAAGCCGTCTGTTGGTACACCAACGCACAATTGGGGAGTAGTCACTCACAATAGCATTGGTGTTGTTCAAAGTGAGAGCACTAACTGACATTGATTTAATTACTAATATTAGGCATGCTATCTTCATGCATTGTGCTTTTGATAAATGAAACGATGCAAGATTTTTTTGTAGGCTCAGTGTGTGCCACTTAATTATTTTTGCAGAAATTCAGGATGAGTCTTTGATTGTGGATTTTCCTGAGTTTAAAAAATGGACTGGTTTAGTTTCAGAAATGGAGCTTGTGACCAGTGCTGATTTAGGTAATTTCCCCATACATTTTTTTTTTATCTGTTTGTACTTTGTAAGTGAAAATGTTTTCTGTATAATCTTAATTTTCATATTTGTTAACAAAAAATGTTTCAGTCGGCATTAAGATTGGAGACAGAGTCAGAGTGAAATCTTCCATAATTACTCCAAAACATAACTGGGGTGGACATGTCACACACAAGAGTGTTGGTGTTGTAAAAGGCAAGATCAGTGTATTTTTCTCAAAGAACAGACTTGAGGAGACATCAACTATTTTAATATACTGTATTTATCATATACACTGGCAGCCAAAAGTTTGAAATAATTAAGATTTTTTTGTAATTAAAAAAAAAATTCTCTTATGCTCACCAAGCTGCATTTACTTGAACAAAAATACATCAAATACAGTAATACTGTGAAATATTTTTACAATTTAAAATAACTTTTATATTTGAATATATTTTATTGTACACAGTATATGTACATTTAGTATGCATAGAGTTGCTCTTGGAAATGATTTTAAGTGGTTCTCCTTCTCATTTGCCTAGATATCAAATCTGAGGATGTGATTGTGGATTTTCCGAATCACAAAAGCTGGAAAGGCATTCTCTCCGAGATGGAGTTGGTAAACTACTCAGGTCAGTTACTTAAAGATGTTTTTTTTTCCTGAATTATTTTTTGTTTGCCAACAACATGCAATCAAAATCTTAAGCCTTTCTGTTTTCCTACAGACGCTGACATTTCAGGATCCTCCTAGATTGTGAGGATGTGACTGTGGACATCTCTGCTTGCCTTTTGCTTTTGTGAATGAATTTTGATCACTGAAACTTGCCTTGCCTATAGTCATGTGAACATGAAAAATGCCATACACTTATGGATTCAGCTTGACGATTTTCATACTGGTCTCCTTCATAGCACAGGATAGTTATTTTATTAGACAGAAACTTACATAAAAGGTTCATTAATTCAGGTGTTTCAAATTCATTTGCAATAGCAAACCATTCAATTTGACTCATGTATGATTGCATTTTGTAATTTATTTGCTAGCAAGGGTGTTGCAGTTAGAAAGAATGTTTCTATATTATAGAAATTGATTTTTATCAACTGAAATCTGTTTCAGTTGATAGGAGGAAAAGAATGTTTTTCAGTTAGAAAGAATGTTCTTCAGTTAGAAAGAATGTTTCTGTATTATAGAAATTGATTTTTATCAACTGAAATCTGTTTTTGCTCTGGGAATGAGCACATACTCCGAATTATGTTTCAGTCTTACTTTAATAAAAAATCTAAAATAATTCATTCTAAATTTAATAATAATAAATTGCAAATGTCCTGTTAGAAAGAAGTTAGAAAGAATGTTTCTATATTATAGAAATTGATTTTTATCAACTGAAATCTGTTTTTGCTCTGGGAATGAGCACATACTCCGAATTATGTTTCAGTCTTACTTTAATAAAAAATCTAAAATAATTCATTCTAAATTTAATAATAATAAATTGCAAATGTCCTGTTAGAAAGAAGTTAGAAAGAATGTTTCTATATTATAGAAATTGATTTTTATCAACTGAAATCTGTTTTTGATCTGGGAATGAGCACATACTCCGAATTATGTTTCAGTCTTACTTTAATAAAAAATCTAAAATAATTCATTCTAAATTTAATAATAATAAATTGCAAATGTCCTGTTAGAAAGAAGTTAGAAAGAATGTTTCTGTATTATAGAAATTGATTTTTATCAACTGAAATCTGTTTTTGCTCTGGGAATGAGCACATACTCCGAATTATGTTTCAGTCTTACTTTAATAAAAAATCTAAAATAATTCATTCTAAATTTAATAATAATAAATTGCAAATGTCCTGTTAGAAAGAAGTTAGAAAGAATGTTTCTATATTATAGAAATTGATTTTTATCAACTGAAATCTGTTTTTACTCTGGGAATGAGCACATACTCCGAATTATGTTTCAGTCTTACTTTAATAAAAAATCTAAAATAATTCATTCTAAATTTAATAATAATAAATTGCAAATGTCCTGTCAAAATGCAATACACACAAATGCACATTTTGCTGTTAAATTAGTCATTTTTGTCTTTTGATTGAATTAAATAAACCGCTCTGATATTCAACCATTGTGGCTAAAGCTGTCTTTTCATACATGTTGGTCTACAAATATCTGTGGCCCTGGGTTTTGTTGTTGTTTTGTATATTTCTTCCTAGCTGAGGCTGTGTCAATTAAAGAATCATAACAAGCTAATTATTATTACAGATAAATTAGTTGTGTTGACCACACAGTTTAGTTTGTATGCCCTGCTGATTTTCATGTTTGACAAAACTACATTTCCCACCACCCTTTGTGGCTGCAAGACTGAAATGCTTCCTGTTTCTGTCAGGAAGATTATGGTAGGTGTCGCAATCTAATGTAGATACTGAAAACCCCTAAAGATCAAAATTCAAAGATCTACGACCATTACTTAAAGCACAATGGTCTCTGTGATGAGGAAAATACAAAACACTGTATTTTTTACTTTTCCCAAATCACACAAGCTCTTACATATTTATCACTGTATTTGTGTATTATGATTCCTTGCTTTCACTTTCACTCTCACGCTTCCACATTCACTTACATCTATGGTTCTTTTCTAACACAAGTAGGTTTTAGCAGACATGGCAGAGTCTATACTCGGAGATCACGACCAGTACTGCTGCTCAATATGTTTGGAGTTGTTGAGGGATCCTGTGACAATTCCGTGCGGACATAGTTACTGCATGAGCTGCATCAATGAGTGCTGGAATACAAATGATCAGAAAGGGATCTATAGATGTCCACAATGCACAGACCTTCAATTCAAAGCCTCCACTCAACAGAAGTACAGTGCTTGCTGAAATAATGGAGAAACTGAGGAGCACGGAGCTGTCAGAGTCTGCTCAAAGTCTTGCTGGACCTGGAGAGATTGCGTGTGATTTCTGTTCTGGAGAGATGATCAAAGCTGTCAAGTCTTGTCTGGAGTGTCGAGCCTCTTACTGTGAAACACATGTACAGCCCCATTATAATGTTCCTGCCCTGAAAAACACAAGCTGGTGAAAGCTGCAGTCATTCCAGTATGCCCCAAACATGACAAGCTCCTTGAGGTTTACTGTCGAACAGACCAGAAATGTGTCTGCATGCACTGCTTATTGGATGACCACAAGGGCCATGACACAGTACCATCTACAATAGAGCGCAACGAGAAACAGGTGAAGATGTCCATCGTTTTTTTCTTTGATGACCCTTAACCAAATTACAAAATGCTATTGACAAATGTTTTCTGTAAGATTTAACAGACTGTGATTTGTTATTTGCCCTTAGATAAAACTCACACACTCTTAGACAAAAGTCAAGCAGACAATCCAGGCAAAAGAAAAAGAGCTGCAGAAGATGAAAATGGACATCACGTCCCATTCAGTAAGTTCTGATGTAAAACTAATAACTTTCACAGTTATACAGAATGACTTGGTTAATCACTGCCATGTTGGATCTTGTAACTGTCAACAACATTTTTGTTTTGCCTTGGTTTCCCTTAGGATTCTGCAAAGAAGGCAGTGGAGAACAGTAAGAAAATCTTCAGTGAATTAGTCTCAAACTTATTGAGAAAAGAAGCAATTAGGTGAATGAAAAGATAAAAGCTCAGGAAAAGGCTGATCTGGATCAAGGCACAAAGCTACAAAAGAAGCTGGAGGGGGAAATTACTGAGCTGAAGAAGAGGGAAGGAGTTCTAGAGGATCTTATACTGACAGAAGACAACATCCAATTTCTTTAGGTACACTTTGCTTTAAGCAAAAGTTTTATGACTGCTTATCAAGAGTTATATATTATTACACGTTTTCTTAAGTACTTGACTCTGATTGGTCTATTGTAGCATTCATCGGTCAGATATTTCCTAATATTTGCTGTTGATTATGGCAATGCTGTATATGAGTCCGCTTATCTGAAACAGGTGTTACTTTCATGTCTCTCGTATCACACTACTCGCTTTGTCTATTTTTCACTCAAACACAAGTGTCGTCTTTTGTCTCAGTTATCAATAGACAATGACCTTGGAATACTTCATTATTATTATTACTGTAATATTAATGTTGAATACTTTTCTGCAGAATTTTGAGACTCTGTCCTCTTCTTCTGGGCCTGATGGCTTCCACAGTCATTCTTTTAAGCCTTGCTGCTGTTATCCGGATGTAAACAAACTGGTCTGTTTTTTGTTCTTTAGCTTGGGTTGAACAAATCATTTTTGCTTGGATGGAACCGCAGCTACGCTAATTATGTCTCTATTTGTTTCTCTGTTTCTGCCGTGGGATTAACATCCCGTGGTAACTAGGATCTACACAAGCTTCAGTCTGGATCCAACACTTAAATGATCAGAGATGACCAAACACCTGAGAAGAGATGATGCCAACCCCTCAGAGGACCTCAGATGATCACAACCCTCAGACAACCTACAGAACTACCAAATTTCGCCATAAGTTAAATATATTAAGTTTCTACAATATATACATATATTGTAGAAACTTAATTTCCTGTAAAGCTGCTTTGCAACGATTTGTATTGTGAAAAGTGCTATACAAATAAACTTAAATTGAATTTATTACTTGTTACTATTTCTCCTTTCAAAAGTAATATTGTTTCTTTACTTATTACTTTCTGGCAACAGTAATTAGTTACACTACTAGTTACATTACTTTTCCTTCACACCCCACAGAAGTTGCAATTGCTTATTTTACCCAAAAAATTCTTCTGAATTGTTACTAACAATATATTTCTGCCTCATCATTTGACCAAAATCCACATTGGATCAGAGTCAGAAGTTTTTACAAACACTCAGTGGTGATAGACTTTTAAGTCTATCACCACTAAAAATGGCCTAGAGACGCCCATGATTATAGTAATACAATTTATATCAGGATCAGAAGGATGTGGGTGGGCAAACCATGTAATGCCAGAGTAAAGTAAAATTACTTACACATCAGTGTTCAGATGATCTTTTCTTCTCCCAAAATCAAAGTAATGGAAACATTTCCATCCGTTGAATGTAATCTTTTCCATATTTCAAACTTGCCTGCTGCTCTGGTGACTTCATGTGTTCATGAGTTGAGAAAATTATGAAAATAAATCTAGAAATTACTTGATTGTTGGACTTCAAATCCATAGGAGTTGAGGCATCAAAACTAAGTAACGAGCTGTTTTATTGATGGTAACTGTAATGTTATTACTGTAACTACTACCCCATACTGCACATTTTGCATGTCTCCCTTATCTGACACATCCACCTCAGGTCTTGCAGTAATGAGCTGAATCGGGTGTGCTCAGAGAGACAGTGCTGGGGGTGCTCCAGGACAGGTTTGAAAACCTATAAAACAGTATTTATTTTTACATACTTGTATTTATTCATTATTTACTCACACCTATTACATAGATACTAGTATTCAATTTTTGGATACTATTATTGATAAGCTCCTAGTAATTATTCAATAGACACTAGTACACATTTACAGTATATTTTATTTTACTAGTAAGATTTTTAATTTAACTCTACAGTGGACACTTGATAATAGCTAATACTAGCTTAAAAATTAAATAAGTAGCATGAAAATAGATACTATTAAATTTTAAGAATTAAATTTTAAAATGGCTTGCCTTATGCTGTATGTTGTTGAGGAGGCCCTGTGTGTGTGTTTCTGTGTCAAGTAAAATTCGCTGGTGCAAGCCGGGCAATGTATGGTGCGACTATATTTAACAGACTTAAATAAAACACCTCTTTATTACAACAATCTCGTCACTGATTCGGGACGTTACAGTATGCTAAAAGCAGTCTCCTTGACATTCAAAATTTAAATTTGTATAAGTGATCTGGAATAATGTACTTTGAGAAGACATACATGTATATGGTGTTATATTTAATAAACATTCGAAGAATCACACTTTTCTTCATTTGGGTTTAACAAACAAAAACATTTCTAGGATGGACCTCTGAATCTGCCAAGGAAGAGAATGCTGTTAGTGGGGTTGTGCCTAATGAAGAACATGAAGGGGTGATCTGCTATGAAACTTTGAAACCGGACAGCACAGTCACACTCTACAATGACTGCAGTGGCTGCTGCTGCCTCAGTGCCTTCCTCATTCACCTCAATAAAAGCTTTGTGAACCACTGCTGAAATGAAGAGCCCACAATGACTGCTCATGCCTGTCAGATCAGACTTTGTTTTCTGGAACACAGAGCTCATACCCATCTCTTGCAGTATTTCTGATAGGGAGCTCTCAACTTCCAACTTGAACTTTGGCAAATGGATGCCGATATCCATTCGCATGGCCATTTTGTCTCTTTTGGTCCAGTCAAGGAGCTTGTCAAGGGTCAACTCACTCTCCAGCTGTCAAACACACAGAAAAAATAAATTAATAACATGCACAGCACCAAACTAATCTAGAGCATCTTCAAAACTATCCATCACGGCACTTTTCTGACCTTCAGAAGAGGGTCAGAGCCATCCTGAGTTTCGTTTGGAAGAAGGATCAACATGCTGAGCTCCTCTTGTTCATATGGTAACTCCAGCACCTGCAGTTCATACTCTGGGATGTATCTGAAGGGAAACATTTCTTCCTGGTACATCATTTGCACAGGCCGGCGCTCATTCTAATGGAAGACAATTGCCATTAAATCTAGAAATGCATGGTACATACAAAATGACTAAAATTCTACACATGACTTTATATTCATTTTCCACATGCTGTTGCCCTGAATCAAACCTGGTTTATTTTAAATGGCATTGTTCTAGTTTTTAATGCTTCAAATGCGTGCATCCAGGTTCCTTTGAAGTAGATGGCATTAACCAGAACTAGTTGGGTCAGCCCATTTATGACACCGGGCTGAAGAAGATCTTTAATTTTATCTGAAACAAAAAAAAAAAAAAAAAAAATCAGTAACCGATTATTTACTGTATTCTGATCAGTGGCATTAAATTATACACATTTTACTTTGTCTATTTCACAGGTTGCAAACAGCCTATCACACATACAAAGTGTGTGTATATTTTTTATTATATACACACACACATACACACATTTGCAAACAAAATTATTCAACCCCCTGGATTCTGAAAAGATGAATAATGCTTATTTGATGCTTAACAGATGAAAAAAAAAAAAATATATATATATATATATAAATAAAATAATAATAATAATAATAATAATAATAATAATAATAATAATAATATCTTACTTTAAACATTCGTGAACAAAAACACTCAAATACAAAATACTTTGTGCAGAATCTTTTATTCTTTATAACCTCTAATAAACGCTGTCTGTAGAAGCTTCTGTCACCTCTCTACTGCAGTGGTTTTCAATCCTGGTCCTGGAGACCCACTTCTCTGCACATTTTGCATGTCTCCCTTATTTAAAACACCTGATTCAGATCATCAGCTCATTAGGAGAGAGATCCATGTACTGCACTGTGTGTATCAGATAAGAGAGACATACAAAATGTGCAGAGCGGTGGGTCCCCAGGACCAGGATTGGGGGGGGGGGGGCGCACACACACGCACACACACACACCACTTTCTAGATCACTGATAATCTTTGGGTTTCACATTACCACTGTTTTCTTCAAATTCCACCAACTATTTTCAATAAGAATTAAATATGAAGACTGATCAGGATACTCAAAACCATTCCCCCCCTAAATGTATGTGTAATGGCTCAAGTTAATTCAGTTTTATTAGATTTTCCAAAGGCTTAATTGTGTTTTAAAACAATTTGTACCATGCCATACATATAAGTGACTTAGAAACAGCAGTATTGAAAAGGTGTTAATTACTACAAAATAATCCTATTACTCTAAAATATTACATTATCATTATCACTTTCAATTTGCCACTAAACTGTTACAGCAATCTGGATATCTCAGGATATTTAGAAAAGCTTACATTTGTAATTTGTAAATTAATACAGTGGCCGGGAGGTTGAAAGGTTTTGATTGAAATTGTATATATAATTTTGGTTTACAGCGCCAACCCTAATCCAATACACCTGCCTGTTTATTTGCCTGTAATTCTTTAAACTTTTATCAGATTGTTCAGATGTGTTTGATTAGGGTTAGAACTAAAATGTGTGGGACAGTGGCCCTCCAGGAGCAGTTACCCATCCCTGTTTCTAAACCTTTTACCCACAAAAATTCACCTTCACATTCTGATATAATAACTTCTCACTCTCTGTCTGCTCTTCCACCCATTTGTTAATGAGCTGTCGTGACTCGTCAGATGCTCCAATGAAGTCCACAGCCTGAAGGTTAGCGTGGTACAGCTTCAGAGTGGAGTCCAAATACTCCTGCAGGACAAAATAGAGGCAGTATCGCATACGAAAAAGTTAATAAGTACATAAATAAAAAGATTTAAGATACATTCAGTACATTTGCACATGAATACATGTTCTTGCATCATGCAAAGAGTCATTTTTTTTTAAATTTATTTACAATACAAAAAAATAAAAATAAAAAACAGCATCAGAGTATACAAATATAAACATACATCAAATCCAATTTGTGTTAGCAAATTAAAACTGAATTAGAATGACAGCACATGAATGGTCAGTGTGATAACAATGGATGTTAAGTTATATAGGCACGAGTCAAAGGGTTCATAGGTTTAATAAAAAAAATTAAAAAAAAAGGTTCCAGGTCTCTAAAAAAAATGTGGGTTTTGTTTTTTAAACTGTATGTTAAATATTCCATATGCAGTGTGTCGTTTATGATATTTTTAAATAGTTCAAATGTTGGAGGGTGTTCCTTTTTCCAGTTTAATAGAATACATTTCTTAGATACATAAGAAATCAAACCTACCCTTTTAATGAATAAACCGTCTGAAATCTCCTTTAAATCCACCCCAAAAAGATATATTAAAGGAGTCTTGTGATATTTCTTCCCCAAGACAGTGACAGAGAATTCATGTACACTATCCCAAAACTCCTTTAGTTTTTTGCAGTTCCAAAAAATGTGCATAATGGTGCCCTTATGTGTCTTACATCTGTTGCACAAAGGAGATGCACCAGGATATATCTTACTAAGGCGAACTGGGGTCAAGTATATTCTTTGTATAAATTTATAATTTTGTTCTATTATTTTGTTACTAGAGAATGAGAAAAAGACGCACTTGAATACCACCTCCCACTGTTCATCATCAAAGTTACAACCAAGATCTTTTTGCCATACGCTTTTTAATGAAGTTAAAGATGACTCAGCTTGGTCTCTTAAGACTGCATATATCTCAGATATTTTCCCTTTCTATATTGATGTGTTCTCTAGAATGATTTCTAATATCCCTGATATGACCCTTTGCAAAGAGTCTAATTTTTAAAGATTAAGGTTTAATGGACTCACAGGTAAGAAGCTGAAGGTTTTCTCTCCATAGAGGCGGTTGGCCAGTTTGAGGATGTAGGAGGCTGATGGTCTGTTGATAGTTGAGATGAGGGTTTCAAAATGAGAGTGAACATCAGAGACAAAACTGAAGGACAAAACCTTCAAAGAGAAAAACAGATGGGTAGATCTCTTAAAACCCATCAAACCTTCACCCCACAATTAAAACACAACACAAATGTAAAAAAGTTAATCATTTTTTAAAAACCATAAACATTTTTTGCCATTATGAGATTGAGATAAATTTCATGAAAATTAAGGTTATCTTCCATGCACAAACCTCCTTACCATATGCAAAAAAAATAAAATAAAATAAAAATAAAAATACTACTGTACAATAATACTGTAAAGTAGGCGTCCTCAATCCTGTTCCAACCCTGATAAAACACAACTGAACCAACTACTTACGATCTTCAGGAGCACTTGATAATTACAGACGGGTGTGTTTGATCAGGGTTGAAACTGAGCTCTGCAAATGGGTAGATCTCCTGGAACAGGTTTGGACACTACTGCTGTAAAGTGAAAACCCCAGAGTAAATCTGGGTTACTAAATATTTTTATAAATATTTATATACCGGTTTATAGGATACATCCTCTGGATTGTGTTTGTATTAGGGCTGTCAGTCGATTAAAATTTCTAATCTAATTAATTACATGATGTGTTGATTAATCATAAATTATATTTGGCTGTGAAAATACCCCCAAAAGATGATTTAAAACAGGGGTGCCCAATCTTGTTCCTGGAGATCTACCTTCTTGCAAAGTTCAGCTCCAACCCTAATCAAACACAACTGAACAAACTAAATAAGATCTGAAGGAGCACTTGATAATTACAGACAGGTTTGTTTGATCAGGGTTGGAGCTGAACTCTGCAGGTAGGTAGATCTTCTGAATCTCTGTGATTTGGAGTTCCTCTGGCACCGCGGGAGAGAGGACAGCGGTTTGGAAGCATTTGCAGCCAGCGTCAGATGGAGTGAGAACCAGAGTGGTCAGCACATAATGTCTGATTGCATTCAAGACACAGAGATTGAGGTACCTTATATTATTTTGTTTGGCTCTATAGAGTGAAGAGGCCAGTGTTGTGTTTTGATTCAGCCACAACGCACCCGAGCAACGAATCAGGCCTGCAACAATGGGGTTGATGCATGCGTGTGTGTGTGTGTGTGTGTGTGTGCGCACCCACAAAAAATTATTAGTTTTAGAGGATTTTGAAATTTTACTGCTTAAGTAAGCCATGTATGTTTGTTTTTTCCACTATTAATCAATCTGTACATAGTCTGTTGTTGTTGTTGTTGTTGTTGTTAGATAAATCTGTCAGTCATATTGTCATTTAAAATCTGGACATCGTTGGTAATGTTACCGTTTTAGTGTTGTTAATTATGCAAGCAAAAAGTCTTTTTATTTGTTTGATTTAAATATAAATCTTGGTGAAATGATTTATGTATCAGTACTTTTTGAACATTTCCAGCACATTTTACCAATACCGTGACAATACTGATAACCGTGATCATTTGGTCACTACAATCGTGACGCAGATAAACCATAGCTTAGCTCATAAGTAAAGTTAATACTAGAAGTGATACATTGAATATTTTGTAGAGAGACATATTTCCAGAAACCGGTGCTCCGCCCTAACAGAACTGGGGATGGGTAAATCCTAGGAGGGTAGGGGGCGCTATACACAACTAGTAGCTAGCCTACTTAGTTTTTGCATCATCATTGCTAAATATCAGTAAACATGCAGTGGTATGAATTACACACAAACTTCAGACGGAAATGATTAGGAAATGTTCTGTCAGTGACAGAACTTGTCAGTTCCTCATACCTTTGTCATTTCTTTGGCAGTGTCTCCTCGGGCTCCCAAGTAGACCATGCTGAGCGCTGCGCTGATGCTCAGAGGAGAAAAGAACATGTTTCCCTCAGCGTTTCTCTCGCTCAGAGTCCGATAGAGATCCAGAGCAAAGAGACTGTTAGCACGAGACAGACCCTCCATGACTGATGACACTGCTGCAAATAAAAACCTACCTGCTGTGATTAAAATAGTTTATGCAACTATCCTGCAAATCATTAGCCTTGAACGTGTTTTAAATATATTGTTTGCCGTTTGTTAATTATGTATTTTCCCTGCAATTAGGTTTTCCTTTTCTTTTATTCGACAGCTCAGTCTGGGATACTGCTGTGGCGCGTAATTTTTAGCAATTGTGCAATAACTAACTCGTCATATGCAGCTCTGGTCACCTGATATGGAAGGCCATAAGGGCCAAAAACACCGTGAATTTTAACGCGTCAACAATGCGTGAAATACGTGTTGTTTACGCGTGAGAAATCAACGTGTTAAATACCCATGAAATACACGTGAAATGCGTGTTAAATACGCTGAAAATCAGTTAGAACGGGTCAGTGTCATTGGCTGCTGAAGACTTGGGTCAAACCATTTATGTGAGCTTAGGGGGGTGTATCATTTATAGACTAGTCTACCACCATTTAACATGTTATAGATCAGCTTATTCAGCCTAATTATTTTGTCCTTTTTTTTTCTTTTCTTTTTGTGTATAGCTTATAGAAATAATATATTTAAATTGCTGTTTTAGGGGAAATTACATAAAAATAAAATTTCCTCTTTTTCTTCACTCATGCTTTTTTTTTTTTTTTTTTTTTTTGTAAATAAACACATTAGTGGGCATTCTAGTTTTAACAGTGATCAAACTTAAGTTATCATCAAAGCATGAACATTTTGTGGGGAAATCAGTTACAGTGGAGGTAAGCAATCAATACAGGTTAAAGATACAGACCATTGTAATCAATAGGCACGTATGACTTGAAGCAGGGCTGCGCAGAATGATCACTGTATGACATCAAAGTACCGCAAGAGCGATTCGAATGCATAGGATGCGTCTGCTCTCTTATCGGGTAGGGTTAGGATAGGTGTAGGGAGGGTTTTATTGTCCCAATAAGGTGGCATCCATTTAATAGCCTAATTTGAATTAAAACTATAATTTACACTCAATATGTTATTATTGCGTACTGTTTTATAATGTACTACAATACTGAGGTGCAATAAGTAGTATAAATGGCAGAAGATCTTGCTATTTTAAGTGTAAATAGAATCTATTGCTATTTGCACTTAGTGTAAATAGCATCTAATTGCTATTTACACTTAATGTAAATAGCATCTATCCCTATTTAGCCTATACTTAGTGCAAATAGCCACTGCCATTATTTAGACCAGGAATAGATTATTATTTTAGGAGCATGTGCGCACCGTCTGAGCGCATATGATGAATTTTGATTTGCGCAGATCGATCAGCGTCTGATTTGAAGCAGTGTGTGTCATCAAAGTAGGCTACAGCAAGAGCGATTCGCAAGCAGACACTGATTACGGACATCGCAGTTTCTCCTGCTGCACGAGCTCTGATGACCGCTAATTCACGATTTACCAGACTCACCGTATTTCATGTCGTGCTTTAAAAGGGTTACAAACTCTTTTCAAGTTATGTTAATGCTAGCGTATTGTGTCATGTTCATAAATAACTGATTAAAAAAAGTGAATTTACACAAAAAGATAGGCACATTGTTTTAATTTTGCCAACATTTCTTTCATTATTCCTGTATGAGACTCCCGGCCAGGCTGAAATTTTGTCACAGACCGGCATTAAATTAATATTTGTAAATATTTGTGGCTTGAAACAGCTAAAAATTTAAAGTGTACTGCAGTTCTATGGATGTTTTGCCATTTGGGCAGGGTTATTAAAGCTAATTAAAACTATTAAAAACATTTTTGTTATAAAGCTGAATTAAAATAACAAATATAAGCAATTATATGAACGGAGAAAAACGGAATAAAATCACATATATGAAATAAAAGAAAAGAGAAAAACTGCGACAAGTTCTATATGCTGAATTTCTGTCCATTTTTCTAATGCAACAAGTTCACGGAAAGGAAATCAATAGCCTATGTGACTATCTGTTTGTTTTCTTTATTTTATAAAGGATAGTGTTTTGTTATTGTGACTGTACACAAATAAAAGTATATCCTTTATAGTTTTATATGATGTCTCAGTCTTATCTTTGTTTGTGCTGTCATAAGGAACAAAATTCAAATGATCACGCAGGCGCACACCTCGCTCACCCGCCGCGCGTTCACAACATATTAACATCACAGCCTGTTCATTATGAAAATAAAGCCAGCCAACCAAACATATAAAAAGTTAGGCTACACTACTCAATTTAAATAGTCCAAAGTACAATCCATTGCGTTCACTCACCAAACATTGCACGTGAAGGATGATTTACATGCAGTAAAGTTCAAATCATAATAAATAATAGTTTAGTATTCAAATACATCATGAATATGGAAATTTTTTGAGTGAATTCGTGCAGAATGAGACGTAACCTATGTGAGCCTAACGACCGTTCCAGTTTCAGCAGCAATTAATTCGTTTTGAGTTGATGTAGCGTACTTGAACTATTTTTCATTAGTTTTCTGAATACCGTTAAATTTAAAGGATTTGTTAGCCTATGGAGTGAGAAGAACTAAAATAGCTTTTAGTAATGTTTATCTGAATTTATAATGTAAGTAAACATTTAGCTTTATTTACCAGCATTTTACATAAACTCTAAAAAAACAATGGGTTAAAAACAACCCAATTTGGGTTGTTTTTAACCCAAGGGCTGGGTAAATATAGGACAGAACATATTTTGGGTTAATTTTACCCAGCAAATTGGGTTATTTAACCCATCATAATGGGTTGATTTAACCCAGCTAATGGGTTGATTAATTTTTATTATAATATAGCTTATTGTTTACTTTATACATGAAATAATGTTTACAGATTAAGTTATCTAAACTTTTGTAAAATACTCCACACAACCACTGGTTTGCATGATAACTTCCTTTATTTTCCTTTATTTTTCATTTACAGCAGTGGTTTTCAATCCTGTTCCTCGGGACCCACTGCTCTGCACATTTTCCATGTCTCCCTTATCTGACACACTCATTTGAGTTCAAGGAGCTCTTTCCTAATGAGCTGATGATCTGAATCAGGTGTGTAAATTAGGGAGACATGCAAAATGTGCAGAGCTGTGGGTCCCCAGGAACAAGTTTGAAAACCACTGATCTACAACATTGTTTATCGTTTTTATGTATACATATTGCCTATTTAAACTCGTTTAAGGAACATTAAAAGTAAACATTAATCATTAAACATTAAACAGAAGTAATTCACGTGTAATCGTCCAGTCTCTGTTATTCCGTTTCCACCGTAACGGCGCTGGCTCTCGTGCCCGAGCTGGAGTCGTGTTCGGTGGGGAACTGCTCACGGCTGAGACCGCCGCCCTGCGTTTCACTCATAGCCGAAATAAAGTGCGACTGCGTTCATAACCTGCTCAAAAACACAGTAAACAGCTCTGAGGAAATATTTTAACAAAGTATTTGTATTCTGTATCTTTATGAATAAAATAGTTTATTTTATGCAGAGTATCAGGGTTTTCCATCACGCGATAAGACTAGCCCGGTCTCACGGCAATTCGTACATATTTTACGAGGTGGCCTGTATGTTGCTCTGCATGAAACTGAACGATATACAGCACAGTAACGATTTTATATATAAAATAAAATGTGCACAAACCTGTATTTACCGAAGAAATGCATCAGTTCGATGACACTAGAACTGATCTCTCCAGAAGACGACGCAGAATCGCTGCGATAAATAACTCCGCTGGGTTACATCTGACCCAGGATCTGAGTTAAAAAAAAAAAAACTACCCAAACATTGGGTTATTATGTCTGACCCAGGAGCTGGGTAAAACTAAAAAATTACTCAAACATTGGGTTGTTACATTTGACCCAGGGGCTGGGTTACACAAAAACGACCAAAACACTGAAAAAATAACCCAAAAAATGACCCAAAAAGGCTCAACCCAGCATTTGGGTTAAAAAAATAACCCAGGATTTTTTTTAGAGTGTATTCATGATGAATGTAATAAAGTGCGACTTGGCCTTTATGCGGCTTAACCTACCTTTTGTTTTTTGTACCTCAAAAACGCAATTTTAATCAAATTAAATAAAATGTATTTTTAATCCATGCAGGAAACGTTCTAAAATATCTTTAAAAAAAATTACTGTAAAAACTAGTGAAATTTTGTATGTGTGCGCTTGGGCGCATCCGTGTCTGTTTTGTCATTGCGCATTATAAGTAGTGGTGCCCAAGCCCAAACTTTTCTATTCACTAAAACCTTTGTATTTTCATGTATTTTTTTTTTTTTAACAAAGCAAATTCAAGATAGATTTAAACATCCCATGTTCTTTTTTGCAAACACATGTCGCAAAAATGTCACTGCAGATATTCTATACAACTTAAAAGTATCAGTGAATAGTTTCTCTGTCAGAACAAGCTATAACATGTAACATTTTAATTATATTCTGCTACACATGTGGGCACTGCATTATGTGTACCTTCCACAGATTAACCGGGACTTGGAGGTTTTCAGGGAACAGTGGAACAATCATGGCTTGCGCACTGCTGGTCACCACACACCAAATCAGATGTTTGTCAGAGGATGTCTTCAGAGGCAAACATCATCACTCAGTGCCATGGCAGAGATTTCTGGACCCAGCCCTGCACAAGATGGTACGATTCCTGCTGTGGATTGGCAAGAAGTTGTCACAGTTCCTGCAAACCAATTCAGTCCAACCCAGGTACAGATGCAACAACTGCAGGCTGTGGACATTCTTGCAGGGCCTGTTGGAAGCCCGGCTATTGATGCACTGCAAACCGTAATTAATATTTTGCAACAGTAGCTTCCTGTCGATTGGTTCTATTGTAATTTGAAAATAAAACTCTCTCTCTCTCTCTCTCTCTCTCTCTCTCTCTCTCTCTCTCTCATATATATATATATATATATATATATATATATATATATATATATACATACATAAAACAAAAATATATATATATATATACATAATATATTATTATTATTTTTTTATTTATTTTTTTTTTAATGGATTGTTGACGGATTTATTTGGTGATAATTTTTAGGTGAATTTTTTTGGTGAAGAGCAGGGGTGCCCAATAGGTCGATCGCGATCTATCAGTCGAAAACAAACCGTGTGTATGTGCGCTCTCGGCGCACTGATCACTATAACATCATATTTCTGCTTGAATATGTGACGAGTTGGGAGTGAGAACGTGTTGAATACAGCGAGTGTTTAATGATGGATGCTCGTGTGTTTTGGAGAAGTTTGTGAGGATCAGTGGTGTTCATGTACATACGGGCATCAGACGCTCCAAACAGCTTGTTCTGACAGAGAAACTATTCACTGATGGCGTCAAGCCGCCTTCAGATCGCTGAGTTCAGAATATACATACTTTTACATACTTTAAAGTTGTATAGAATATCTGCCGTGATATTTTGCGACATACGTTTGGAAAAAAGAACATGGGGTATTTAAATCTATCTTGAATTTGCTTTTAAAAAATTACATGAAAATACAAAGGTTTTAGTGAATAGAAAAGTTTGGGTTTGCAGTATTGATTTGGAGAGGAGGGGGTCTTGGAGTAAAAAAAGGTTGAGAACCACTGCTTTAGGTAAATGCAGGCACAATTCTATGGGGGTACTAAGAATTTAACAATTTTTTTATTATTATTATTATTATTATTATTATTATTATATTTTTAATTACAAATTAAATTAATGCAATATAAAGATACATCCCAACAAGCTTTTTTTTTATTATTTAGGCCTGTTTATTTTATATGTATTTTATTTTTTATTTATTTTTCACTTGGTAGATCTCGGTGAGTTTCTCATTTGAAAAGTAGATCCCCACACAAAAAAAGTGTGGGCACCCCTGGTGAAGAGGTTTCAAGAAGCGTAACCTGCTGGCGATAGCTGTAAATGTAAGCACAATAAAAGCTCACATTGTTTTCCAAAGAGAGATTGATTACAAGGGTCTGTATCTTAAACCTGTATTGATTGCTTGCCTCCACTGTAACTGATTTCCCCACAAAATGTTCATACTTTGATGATAACTTAAGTTTATAGCATGTTAAATGGTGTTTGCCTAGTCTATGAATGATACACCCCCTTAAGCTCACATAAATGGTTTGACCCAAGTCTTCAGCAGCCAATGAGACTGACCCATTCAAACTGATTTTTAACGCGTTTCACGCATATTTAGCACGTATTTCACGTGTATTTAAGGGGTGATTTTTCACGTGTAAACAAGAAGTATTTAACGCGTTGTTGACGCGTTAAAATTCACGTGTTTTTTGGCCCTGTTGGCCTTCCATAGTTGCCTGGGCTTTACACGCCCACACAATAGCCTATTCAGCAGAATGAGGAAGAAACATAGTTTTTACACTGGACAACTAGTCAATACAGAGAGTCGGGTTGCTTGGCAACTCCTGTAAATAAAAAAAAAAAAAAAAAATAATAATAATAATAATAATAATAATAATAATAATAATAAAGTAATCTAATTTTTTACTAAACCAGCTCAAAAGCTGGAAAAACGATTTAACAAATATGGGCTACCAGTAAAGAAAGAACAGACTGGACGAGACCCAAATGACAAGACAGACAGGAAGAGCTGCATTCATGTGGTGTTTATTCCTGTGGCCTGATATTTCCTTGATGGCGTGCATTTATACCTACACGTGTGTAATTACATAAAGTCGCCAACAGAGGTCCCAAAACCATCATTAGTTGAACCAAAGCAAACAAAATCTAGTGAAAGCATGCAAACCAGGGGTCCGCTCTTCGTACCTCACTTAATACATCTGAGATGATTTGAAAGATGCCAGATCTTCTAATCCTGATAATTGATCTCTGGCTAATTTGGTTCTTCAAACGAATTTGTGGATTTGATTAAAGGGGTCCTATTATGTTCTTTTACAAAGTCTTGATTTTGTTTTGGGGGTGTACTAGAATATGCTCTCATGCTTGGTGGTTTGAAAATCGCATTATTTTTCACATAATTTACATTATTACAATACCTTCCTCCCTAGCCTGGCACAAATGGCTCGATTAGTTCCGGGTTTGAAGGCCCGCCTTCCGAAAAACGAGATGTGTTGTGATTGGTTAGCTGTCCCAGTGCGTTGTGATTGGCGAACAGCTTGGTTAGCTGTCCCAGTGCGTTGTGATTGGCGAACAGCTTAGGCGGTGTTTCAGTACTGCCCCGCCCCTTGCCAAAGCAGCAAGTTTGTCAATATTGCCATATCAATTCAGACACCGAGAATATTGAACAAGAGGATCGCGCAGAACCTTTGCACGCACGGATATTGCAAGACATATTAAAGAGGTAACGATATTGTTGTTGTTGTTGTTGTTGTTGTTGTTGTTTTGGCTAAATCACGTTTTAGATAAGCTGTTGTTTACATCCTAAAAATAACTGCATTTACTATGTACAGATAAGTGCAACGGCAGTATGTATTATGTTTATTGTTCTTTAATTCTAACATTTATAACATGAATTGCAGTGAAACTGTTATACAGTTGAATTTATTTATACCATAGTCCCACAGAGTTACACTATTTGTGGCGGCATATACAGGTGCATCTCAATAAATTAGAATGTCGTGGAAAAGTTCATTTATTTCAGTAATTCAACTCAAATTGTGAAACTCGTGTATTAAATAAATTCAATGCACACAGACTGAAGTAGTTTAAGTCTTTGGTTCTTTTAATTGTGGTGATTTTGGCTCACATTTAAGAAAACCCACCAATTCACTATCTCAATAAATTAGAATACTTCATAAAACCAATTAAAGAAAAAAAAACATTTTTAGTGAATTGTTGGCCTTCTGGAAAGTATGTTCATTTACTGTATATGTACTCAATACTTGGTAGGGGCTCCTTTTGCTTTAATTACTGCCTCAATTCGGCGTGGCATGGAGATGATCAGTTTGTGGCACTGCTGAGGTGGTATGGAAGCCCAGGTTTCTTTGACAGTGGCCTTCAGCTCATCTGCATTTTTTGGTCTCGTTTCTCATTTTCCTCTTGACAATACCCCATAGATTCTCTATGGGGTTCAGGTCTGGTGAGTTTGCTGGCCAGTCAAGCACACCAACACCATGGTCATTTAACCAACTTTTGGTGCTTTTGGCAGAGTGGGCAGGTGCCAAATGAATGGAAAATGAAATCAGCATCTTTAAAAAGCTGGTCAGCAGAAGGAAGCATGAAGTGCTCCAAAATTTCTTGGTAAACGGATGCAGTGACTTTGGTTTTCAAAAAACAAAATGGACCAACACCAGCAGATGACATTGCACCCCAAATCATCACAGACTGTAGAAACTTAACACTGGACTTCAAGCAACTTGGGCTCTGTGCTTCTCCACCCTTCCTCCAGACTCTAGGACCTTGGTTTCCAAATGAAATACAAAACTTGCTCTCATCTGAAAAGAGGACTTTGGACCACTGGGCAACAGTCCAGTTCTTCTTCTCCTTAGCCCAGGTAAGACGCCTCTCACGTTGTCTGTGGTTCAAGAGTGGCTTAACAAGAGGAATACGACAACTGTAGCCAAATTCCTTGACACGTCTGTGTGTGGTGGCTCTTGATGCCTTGACCCCAGCCTCAGTCCATTCCTTGTGAAGTTCACCCAAATTCTTGAATCGATTTTGCTTGACAATCCTCATAAGGCTGCGGTTCTCTCGGTTGGTTGTGCATCTTTTTCTTCCACACTTTTTCCTTCCACTCAACTTTCTGTTAACATGCTTGGATACAGCACTCTGTGAACAGCCAGCTTCTTTGGCAATGAATGTTTGTGGCTTACCCTCCTTGTGAAGGGTGTCAATGATTGTCTTCTGGACAACTGTCAGATCAGCAGTCTTCCCCATGATTGTGTAGCCTAGTGAACCAAACTGAGAGACCATTTTGAAGGCTCAGGAAACCTTTGCAGGTGTTTTGAGTTGATTAGCTGATTGGCATGTCACCATATTCTAATTTGTTGAGATGAATTGGTGGGTTTTTGTTAAATGTGAGCCAAAATCATCACAATTAAAAGAACCAAAGACTTAAACTACTTCAGTCTGTGTGCATTGAATTTATTTAATACACGAGCTTCACAATTTGAGTTGAATTACTGAAATAAATGAACTTTTCCCCGACATTCTAATTTATTGAGATGCACCTGTATATGCAAATTAATTCTCTGCCAGCTGGAGGCGCTGTAGGAGCGGGAGAGAGCGAGGTTTCACCGGTAACGCTGTACACAAAGCAGAGCTCCGCTCACAAAGCTGCTTTATCAGACATTACATGCAAGAACAAATTAAAATGACATCCAAAAATTTCTGAAGACAGTCGGTTTCCATCAGAAATACAGTGATATAAAAACACCAGCACCTGGTTTCGATTTTGAAACGTGCATTCGAATTTCCGGAGGCGGGATTTATTTTAATGATTTTCTAATGGACCAGTTTGTGATGTCACAAATACAGGAAAACAAGTTTGTAGTCCAAACGAGCCGTTCGTTGTAGTTCTTGAAAAGGGATTTTTTAAAAACAAAATATCTCCCTTTGGAGTGGACTTTGAGATTTGTAACTTTTGTAGATCTTTTTTTTTTATGCCCAAACATACACACTACACACTGACTAAAATTCAAAAAGTGAAAGAGCATAATAGGACCTCTTTAAAATATCTGGATTAAGTTGTCTAAGATTACTGCGCGTTCTCGTGTTCCCAGAAAAGAGCAGATGTATCGATACTCGAAACCACAATCAGCAAGACAGCAACGTAATGACATCTTATAATTAAAGACACCTGACGAAAAACTTGACAAATTTCTGGACTTTTATAAGGAAACAGCGAAGCGAACAAAACAACATAAATGTTATAATAGATAAATGAAATGTGCACTATTTTTATTTTATTTTATTGCATGATTTCCAATGATTTATATTCACGATTTCTAGTATTTGTACAGGCTTTACATTTTATTTCATGTTGTAATTAGCAATTCATTTAAATTTTATCTTTGAAACAGATTTACGTGACATTAATTAAAGTTTCTTAAGAGTCAAGATCAAGTTATCTGCATCTCCTGCGCTGCATCAAGCCACTCCCATAATATCTGTCATCACTCAAATTAATGCACGACTCAGATGAACTGTGTCTGTAAGATTCCAATACAATTATCAAGTAATTATTTTATCATGAATAAATCTTTCAATGAGTAAAACTGGCTGTATTACAGACTACACAACATGTATAATTATTATGTTATTTTCAAATAATTTTTTTCATTATTACTATTTTAAATTATTGTCCCTGGATCAGTAGGGTACTCTTGTAATAAAGTAGCTGTGTCTGGGACAGATTTTAAGTATCAATTCCACCTAAAAAGATGCAATCTAATCCTGTTTACATGAAATAAACCTGCTTCCGAGCAGGTTTAAGCTTACAGACCTGTTGCTATGACAGCAACTCCGGGATCAGCTTCGAAGAACCAACCAATCCAAAATCATGCCAAATCATCAACAATCAAATGCAGCTAACTGAGTTAGCAACATACTAAGAACAGGCCCTTTGTTAGTTTAACATTTGTCAAATCTTGGTTCATATGGTCTCAGTCAGTCTTTGTGGGTAAAGTAGAAGTAAATGGTAAAGTAGTGTTTCATGATCTTTGTCCCTGTGCCATCTGAGACAAACAAACTGTAGGCGCAGAAAATGTTTGTCTTTTATTTTGTATTGTGACTTATGTTTTTCCGTGTGTTTGGCCACATGGGTGCAGGTGGATATTTGTGGTTGTGTTTTCTGTCTGGCCTGCTTGAGTAGAGAGGGGGTGAGTAGCGGGAACACTCACTTTCTTTTGACCATTCTAGTTGTATTTAAACATCTTATTTGTTCATGTATTTAAACATCTAAAGGCATTTATTTATTATGTTGTGTGAATAAATGTTCATAGAAGGTAAATGCATGGTAACGTGTCATGGATTTCTTTTCCTTAGCCTCTCAGCTGCTATAGACTGTCGTTATACATAGCCTAGCATGTTCAAAATGTCTGTGTGGTTAAAAGTCGATTCCCTGACTCGGTACTAAATTTATAAGTAATCTCTAATTATGTGTTTGTCATTTGTGATGACATAAAGAAATGCATGTGCTGTGATTGATTTATTTAATAAAACATTCAAAGAAAAACATTTCTTCATTTTGATGTATCAGAAAAACACCACATTTCTAGGATGGGCCTCTGAATCTGCCAAGGAAGAGGATGCTGTTACTGGGGTTGTGCCTGATGAAGAACAAGAAGGGGTGATCTGCTATGAAACTCTGAGATGTTGGTGGAATACCACAGCGAGGGATTGACAAACATGCAGTGGCTGCTGCTGCCTCAGTGCCTTCCTCATTCACCTCAATGGAAGCCTTGTGAACCACTGCTGAAATGAAGAGGCCACCTTTACCAGTCATGCCTGTCAGATCAGCCTTTGTTTCCTGGAACACAGAGCTCATTCCCATCTCTTCCAGTATTTCTGATAGGGAGCTCTCAACCTCCAGCTTAAACTTTGGGAAATGGACTCTGATATCCATCCATCTGACCATTTTTTATCTTTTGGTCCAGTCAAGCAGCTTATCAAGGGTCAACTCACTCTCCAGCTGTCAACAAATAAATGACATACACAAGCACCAAAGTATTCCAAAGGATCAAAACTATCTTTCTTTTATTGATCATGCCACTTTGGCTGACCGTCAGAAGAGGGTCGGAGCCATCCTGAGTTTCATTTGGAAGAAGGATCAACATACTGAGCTCCTCCTTTATGTAAGGCAACTCCAGCACCTGCAGTTTAGACTCTGGGATGTATCTGAAGGGGAACTTTTTCTCCTGGTACATCATTTGCACAGGCCGGCTCTCATTCTATTTATAGACAAATGTTAACAGATACAAAATGACTTCTTAAATTCAACACAAGAACTTAATATTATGGACTCTGATATCCTTCCACGTCGCCCTAACCCTAACCAACCCACATTCATGTACAAATTATGGAACTCTAATTTGTGCAGTTTAAATATCATGGGCAAACTGTTTAGTGTAGCAAAACTAAGGTTAATTTGTGGTTACCATAGTTAGCCATGTTTTTTGTTTGTTTGTTTTATTTGTAGTAAAACCATGGGTAATTTTCATAAGGGTTTGCTAGCTATACATTTCACTTTCTGAAACAAACATTCATCTGTAATCATTTAATCATTGTAATCATTTGACTCTATAAAGGTAGCCTATTACTATAAGTAATCTAGAATGTGGAAACAAAAACAAATGGTGTGAATTATTTTATTTCCTAAAATATTCAGAGCAAAAACAGATTTCTATAGACATCTATTTTTATGCATACACTAGAATATGAATTCCGTCATCAGCACAGTATGCGTCTACTAGCTCGCAGCTTGCACATGCATTTAGATTTTTTTTGGCACTAAGTAGTGAAAAAACAGAGGACTGATATGTGCTTGTGTGAGGGGAATGCCTGCAACTCTTCTTAAAAAGAGTACAAAGATCAATTTTATCGTTCAAAACTTCTTAAGAGAAATAGTGCAGACACTGGACAAGCCTTTCTAAAGCACATGTGTCAAGTGCATGTCTTCACACCATATTTCTAGGATGAAAAACACCATATTTTTAGGATGAGCCTCTGAATCTGCCAAGGAAGAGTATGCGGTTACTGGGGTTGTGCCTGATGAAGAACAAGAAGGGGTGATCTGCTATGAAACGCTGAAATTCTAGTCGAAGGGCACAGGCAAAAAAAACAGACTGCAGTGGCTGCTGCTGCCTCAGTGCCTTCCTCATTGACGTCAATAAAAGCCTTGTGGTCAATAAAAGCCTTGTGGATCACTGCTGAAATGGAGAGACCATCCTGACCGCTCATGCCTGTCAGATCAGCCTTTGTTTCCTGGAACACAGAGCTCATACCCATCTCTTGGAAAACTTCTGATAGGGAGCTCTTTACCTCCAGCTTGAACTTTGGCAAATGGACTCCGATATCCATCCACATCACCATTTTGTCTCTTTTGGTCCAGTCAAGCAGCTTGTCAAGGGTCAACTCACTCTCCAGCTGTCAAACACACACACACACACACACACACATGCTGAAAAATAACATACACAGCACCAAACTAGTCTAAAGCATCATCAAAACTATCCATCATAGCACTTTTGCTGACCTTCAGAAGAGGGTCAGAGCCATCCTGAGTTTCGTTTGGAAGAAGGATCAACATGCTGAGCTCCTCTTGTTTATACGGCAACTCCAGCACCTGCAGTTCATACTCTGGGATGTATCTGAATGGAAACTTTTTCTCCTGGTACATCATTTGCACAGGCCGGCACTCATTCTGTTTGAAGACAAATGCAATCATTTCATTTCGTTGCCTATTTTGGGCTGGGTAAGCACATCATGTGTAAAAAAACAATGACATTCAGTTTGCATATGCTTTTGTACTACTGAAACAAAGTGCAGATCAGACCTGGTTTATTTTAAATGGCATCTCTCGTGTGTGTCCTGCTTTAAATGTGTGCCAATTCCCTTTGAAGTAGATGGCATTAACCAGAACTAGTTGGGTCAGCTCATTTACCACTGAGGCTGAAGAAAAGCTTTAATTTTATTTGGAACAAAAAAACATATGTTGTTTCATTATTCATATTGTTATGAACATTGGCATTAAATCATAAGCTTTTGTGTTTCTCACAGTTGAAGGTGCAGTATGTAATATTGGCAGCTAGAGGTTAAAATAGGTACTGCAGTCCACATTCAAAATACTGGAGAAAATTTTCTTCTGCCCCCTCTTTATCAGACTCCAAGCTCATGGGGTTGCCAGATTGAGGACACATAACAGGAAGAAGCACAAATGACAAAAGAAGGTGATGAGCCTTATACACTGTAAGTTGATTAATTGATTTATGATGTTATAATACGCCTCTTGGTCACAGAGCTTTTCTGATGGATGCTGAGGCTTATTTAGGTTAGGCAGAATCTGCAATCTCTGACACAGTTCATTTTCTGGCTTCCATGGCTGCAATTCACTGTGTTTTCTACCAACTGGCAACCCAGGGTGTCCAAATACAATTGGGTAAATTGGAAGCTGGTGGAATCTCACAGACCAAAACAAAAACAGACATTCTGACATGGAATGCACATTTCAAAGTAAAATAACTGGCTGTAGCATTGTTTTTCAGAGAAACAACTATATGAACATATGTTTCTTAAATATCTGTGAAATATTATATTTTTAAACTTTAGTACAGTAAAAAACTGCACTATATTTCTGCATTAAAGTCATGACTTTCATGAAATATTTCATATATTACATGTAGAGTACCTACATCAATTCTTTATCACACATAGTAAAGAATAAAGGTAATGCTAATCTTAAACATTACCATCCACATAATTTTACATTCGCACTCTGATTTGATGAGGTTTCATGTTATTAACTCCTCATTCTCTGTCTGCTCCTCCACCCATTTGTTAATGAGCTGTCGTGACTCATCAGATGCTCCAATGAAGTCCACAGCCTGAAGGTCAGCGTGGTACAGCTTCAGCGTGGAGTCCAAATACCTGCAGGACGAAACAGAGGAAGTGTCTTAAAACACACAGAGAGCATCAACATATTTATTGTTTAAGGCAGAATAAACTCACAGGTAAGAAGCTGAAGGTTTTTTCTCCATAGAGGCGGTTGGCCAGTTTGAGCATGTAGGAGGCTGATGGTCTGTTGACAGTTGAGATGAGGGTTTCAAAATGAGAGTGAACATCAGAAACAAAACTGAAGGACAAAACCTGAAAAAAGAAAACAGATTGGTGAATCTCACATAATCTATCCAGAACATGTATATGTGACACTTCAGCCCAAAATCAAAAGAAAAACTCATTTATGTTGCTTGAAAACAAAGCCTTTTTAAGAATCATTAATGATTTTTACCCTGTGCTTAATTGTCATGAAAATAACATTTAATCATAAAACATTTAACTGTCCCTGGATCAGTAAGGTACTCTTGTAATAAAGTAGCTGTGGCTGGGACAGATTTTAAGTATCAATTCCACCTAAAAAGATGCAATCTAATCCTGTTTACATGAAATAAACCTGCTTCCGAGCAGGTTTAAGCTTACAGACCTGTTGCTATGACAGCAACTCCGGGATCAGCTTCGAAGAACCAACCAATCCAAAATCATGCCAAATCATCAACAATCAAATGCAGCTAACTGAGTTAGCAACATACTAAGAACAGGCCCTTTGTTAGTTTAACATTTGTCAAATCTTGGTTCATATGGTCTCAGTCAGTCTTTGTGGGTAAAGTAGAAGTAAATGGTAAAGTAGTGTTTCATGATCTTTGTCCCTGTGCCATCTGAGACAAACAAACTGTAGGCGCAGAAAATTTTTGTCTTTTATTTTGTATTGTGATTATGTATTTCCGTGTGTTTGGCCACATGGGTGCAGGTGGATATTTGTGGTTGTGTTTTCTGTTTGGCCTGCTTGAGTAGAGAGGGGGTGAGTAGCGGGAACACTCACTTTCTTTTGACCATTCTAGCTGTATTTAAACATTCTTATTTGTTCATGTATTTAAACATCTAAAGGCATTTATTTATTATGTTGTGTGAATAAATGTTCATAGAAGGTAAATGCATGGTAACGTGTCATGGATTTCTTTTCCTTAGCCTCTCAGCTGCTATAGACTGTCGTTATACATAGCCTAGCATGTTCAAAATGTCTGTGTGGTTAAAAGTCGATTCCCTGACTCGGTACTAAATTTATAAGTAATCTCTAATTATGTGTTTGTCATTTGTGATGACATAAAGAAATGCATGTGCTGTGATTGATTTATTTAATAAAACATTCAAAGAAAAACATTTCTTCATTTTGATGTATCAGAAAAACACCACATTTCTAGGATGGGCCTCTGAATCTGCCAAGGAAGAGGATGCTGTTACTGGGGTTGTGCCTGATGAAGAACAAGAAGGGGTGATCTGCTATGAAACTCTGAGATGTTGGTGGAATACCACAGCGAGGGATTGACAAACATGCAGTGGCTGCTGCTGCCTCAGTGCCTTCCTCATTCACCTCAATGGAAGCCTTGTGAACCACTGCTGAAATGAAGAGGCCACCTTTACCAGTCATGCCTGTCAGATCAGCCTTTGTTTCCTGGAACACAGAGCTCATTCCCATCTCTTCCAGTATTTCTGATAGGGAGCTCTCAACCTCCAGCTTAAACTTTGGGAAATGGACTCTGATATCCATCCATCTGACCATTTTTTATCTTTTGGTCCAGTCAAGCAGCTTATCAAGGGTCAACTCACTCTCCAGCTGTCAACAAATAAATGACATACACAAGCACCAAAGTATTCCAAAGGATCAAAACTATCTTTCTTTTATTGATCATGCCACTTTGGCTGACCGTCAGAAGAGGGTCGGAGCCATCCTGAGTTTCATTTGGAAGAAGGATCAACATACTGAGCTCCTCCTTTATGTAAGGCAACTCCAGCACCTGCAGTTTAGACTCTGGGATGTATCTGAAGGGGAACTTTTTCTCCTGGTACATCATTTGCACAGGCCGGCTCTCATTCTATTTATAGACAAATGTTAACAGATACAAAATGACTTCTTAAATTCAACACAAGAACTTAATATTATGGACTCTGATATCCTTCCACGTCGCCCTAACCCTAACCAACCCACATTCATGTACAAATTATGGAACTCTAATTTGTGCAGTTTAAATATCATGGGCAAACTGTTTAGTGTAGCAAAACTAAGGTTAATTTGTGGTTACCATAGTTAGCCATGTTTTTTGTTTGTTTGTTTTATTTGTAGTAAAACCATGGGTAATTTTCATAAGGGTTTGCTAGCTATACATTTCACTTTCTGAAACAAACATTCATCTGTAATCATTTAATCATTGTAATCATTTGACTCTATAAAGGTAGCCTATTACTATAAGTAATCTAGAATGTGGAAACAAAAACAAATGGTGTGAATTATTTTATTTCCTAAAATATTCAGAGCAAAAACAGATTTCTATAGACATCTATTTTTATGCATACACTAGAATATGAATTCCGTCATCAGCACAGTATGCGTCTACTAGCTCGCAGCTTGCACATGCATTTAGATTTTTTTTGGCACTAAGTAGTGAAAAAACAGAGGACTGATATGTGCTTGTGTGAGGGGAATGCCTGCAACTCTTCTTAAAAAGAGTACAAAGATCAATTTTATCGTTCAAAACTTCTTAAGAGAAATAGTGCAGACACTGGACAAGCCTTTCTAAAGCACATGTGTCAAGCGCATGTCTTCACACCATATTTCTAGGATGAAAAACACCATATTTTTAGGATGAGCCTCTGAATCTGCCAAGGAAGAGTATGCGGTTACTGGGGTTGTGCCTGATGAAGAACAAGAAGGGGTGATCTGCTATGAAACGCTGAAATTCTAGTCGAAGGGCACAGGCAAGAAAAACAGACTGCAGTGGCTGCTGCTGCCTCAGTGCCTTCCTCATTGACGTCAATAAAAGCCTTGTGGTCAATAAAAGCCTTGTGGATCACTGCTGAAATGGAGAGACCATCCTGACCGCTCATGCCTGTCAGATCAGCCTTTGTTTCCTGGAACACAGAGCTCATACCCATCTCTTGGAAAACTTCTGATAGGGAGCTCTTTACCTCCAGCTTGAACTTTGGCAAATGGACTCCGATATCCATCCACATCACCATTTTGTCTCTTTTGGTCCAGTCAAGCAGCTTGTCAAGGGTCAACTCACTCTCCAGCTGTCAAACACACACACACACACACACACACATGCTGAAAAATAACATACACAGCACCAAACTAGTCTAAAGCATCATCAAAACTATCCATCATAGCACTTTTGCTGACCTTCAGAAGAGGGTCAGAGCCATCCTGAGTTTCGTTTGGAAGAAGGATCAACATGCTGAGCTCCTCTTGTTTATACGGCAACTCCAGCACCTGCAGTTCATACTCTGGGATGTATCTGAATGGAAACTTTTTCTCCTGGTACATCATTTGCACAGGCCGGCACTCATTCTGTTTGAAGACAAATGCAATTATTTCATTTCATTGCCTATTTTGGGCTGGGTAAGCACATCATGTGTAAAAAAACAATGACATTCAGTTTGCATATGCTTTTGTACTACTGAAACAAAGTGCAGATCACACCTGGTTTATTTTAAATGGCATCTCTCGTGTGTGTCCTGCTTTAAATGTGTGCCAATTCCCTTTGAAGTAGATGGCATTAACCAGAACTAGTTGGGTCAGCTCATTTACCACTGAGGCTGAAGAAAAGCTTTAATTTTATTTGGAACAAAAAAACATATGTTGTTTCATTATTCATATTGTTATGAACATTGGCATTAAATCATAAGCTTTTGTGTTTCTCACAGTTGAAGGTGCAGTATGTAATATTGGCAGCTAGAGGTTAAAATAGGTACTGCAGTCCACATTCAAAATACTGGAGAAAATTTTCTTCTGCCCCCTCTTTATCAGACTCCAAGCTCATGGGGTTGCCAGATTGAGGACACATAACAGGAAGAAGCACAAATGACAAAAGAAGGTGATGAGCCTTATACACTGTAAGTTGATTAATTGATTTATGATGTTATAATACGCCTCTTGGTCACAGAGCTTTTCTGATGGATGCTGAGGCTTATTTAGGTTAGGCAGAATCTGCAATCTCTGACACAGTTCATTTTCTGGCTTCCATGGCTGCAATTCACTGTGTTTTCTACCAACTGGCAACCCAGGGTGTCCAAATACAATTGGGTAAATTGGAAGTTGGTGGAATCTCACAGACCAAAACAAAAACAGACATTCTGACATGGAATGCACATTTCAAAGTAAAATAACTGGCTGTAGCATTGTTTTTCAGAGAAACAACTATATGAACATATGTTTCTTAAATATCTGTGAAATATTATATTTTTAAACTTTAGTACAGTAAAAAACTGCACTATATTTCTGCATTAAAGTCATGACTTTCATGAAATATTTCATATATTACATGTAGAGTACCTACATCAATTCTTTATCACACATAGTAAAGAATAAAGGTAATGCTAATCTTAAACATTACCATCCACATAATTTTACATTCGCACTCTGATTTGATGAGGTTTCATGTTATTAACTCCTCACTCTCTGTCTGCTCTTCCACCCATTTGTTAATGAGCTGTCGTGACTCATCAGATGCTCCAATGAAGTCCACAGCCTGAAGGTCAGCGTGGTACAGCTTCAGCGTGGAGTCCAAATACCTGCAGGACGAAATAGAGGAAGTGTCTCAGAACACACAGAGAGCATCAACATATTTATTGTTTAAGGCAGAATAAACTCACAGGTAAGAAGCTGAAGGTTTTCTCTCCATAGAGGCGGTTGGCCAGTTTGAGCATGTAGGAGGCTGATGGTCTGTTGACAGTTGAGATGAGGGTTTCAAAATGAGAGTGAACATCAGAGACAAAACTGAAGGACAAAACCTGAAAAAAGAAAACAGATTGGTGAATCTCACATAATCTATCCAGAACATGTATATGTGACACTTCAGCCCAAAATCAAAAGAAAAACTCATTTATGTTGCTTGAAAACAAAGCCTTTTTAAGAATCATTAATGATTTTTACCCTGTGCTTAATTGTCATGAAAATAACATTTAATCTCACTACCACTTCTAAATCTCACTGTAATGCAAAAAAAAAAAAAAAAAAAAAAGAGAGAGAAAAAAAAGGTACAAAATCTGTCACTGGGACTGTACCCTTTCAAAAAGTACTAAAATGTACCTTTTAAGTTACTAATATGCACCCTAAATAAGGTGTAGCTTTTGGAAGAGTACTGTTTCTGTGAAAGCATTTGTAAAAATTAAGAGAGTGTGTTATTTAAAATATTTAGCATTTATGAACCATGTATTACAATGTAATGAGATTCAAAATGGAGAAAAACAGGAATTACAAAAACAAATTTTTAATTATGTCCATGAAAAATAGGCTACTTTAATTCCTTGTAATATTTATTAGTCTTTGTGCATCATTAGTGCTAAATCAGGCATCAGTACCAGTTCTCTCATTACGTAGGCCTAATATAGTTTCAAATTTGTTTTACTTCATTCGGTACTATGTTCGTTTAGACACAATCAAAATGAAAGTGAAATTACTAGTACTAAAAGTAACATGTCAGTTCCTCATACCTTTTCCATTTCTTTGGCAGTGTCTCCTCGGGCTCCCAAGTAGACCATGCTGAGCGCTGCGCTGATGCTCAGAGGAGAAAAGAACATGTTTCCTCCAGCATTGCTCTCGCTCAGAGTCCGATAGAGATCCAGAGCGAAGAGACTGTTAGCACGAGACAGACCCTCCATGACTGATGACACTGCTGCAAATAAAACCCCCAAAACCAGATGCGATTAAAATAGTTTATGCAACCATCTTGCAAAACACTGTTGTGCGCCACGAGTGTAAATGTAGCATTTTTACGTTTCTTCAGGATGTCCTCTCGCAGTGATTCCTTTGTCCTCTTCTTTGGTTCGACAGCTCAGGCCGTTCACTGCTGTGCCCAACTGAACACGTTTATAAAGTACTGTAACGTGTTCAAAATGCTCACTGGATTTTTAAAAGATGTGGTTTTCATAAAAACCTTTAATAAAAATAGCCTATGTTTAATGTTGTTATGAAGCTCTTGCTGTATGTTGCTGAGGAGGCCCTGCCCTGTGTTTCCGTAATTTCAAGTTCTCTGGTGCCAGCTGGGCAGTGTATGGCACAGCTTAAATAAACAAACCCTTTATCATAACCCATCTCATCACTGACTGAAAATACAACACATTTTTTAAACCTACAACTACCTTAAGACAAACATACAATTCAAAGGTCATTTTCAAAACACTGATTAAAGGGAGATTCCCTGACTTTCCTAATGCTATGTGTGAAGACAAGAACAAATGCATATTGTGTAGTTTATTTATTTGATAAAACATTCACAGAAAAACACAATTCTTCATTTGGGTGTACATTTCTAGGATGGACCTCTGAATCTGCCAAGGAAGAGGATGCTGTTACTGGGGTTGTGCCTGATGAAGAACATGAAGGGATGATCTGCTGTGAAACTCTGAAATTCTAGTTGAAGGGCACATGTACGCGCACAGATTGCAGTGGCTGCTGCTGCCTCAGTGCCTTCCTCATTCACCTCAACAAACGCTTTGTGGATCACTGCTGAAATGAAGAGACCATCCTGACCGCTCATGCCTGTCAGATCAGCCTTTGTTTCCTGGAACACAGAGCTCATACCCATCTCTTGCAGTATTTCTGATAGGGAGCTCTCAACCTCCAGCTTGAACTTTGGCAAATGGACTCTGATATCCATCCGCGTCACCATTTTGTCTCTTTCAGTCCAGTCAAGCAGCTTGTCAAGGGTCAACTCGCTCTCCAGCTGTTAAACACACACAGATGAAAAATAACATACACAGAACTATTCCACTGGATCAAAACTATTCATCTTTTTTTGATCAGTTTTGCTCACTTTCAGAAGAGGGTCAGAGCCATCCTGAGTTTCGTCTGGAAGAAGGATCAACATGCTGAGCTCCTCCTGTTTATACGGCAACTCCAGCACCTGCAGTTTAGACTCTGGGATGTATCTGAAGGGGAACTTTTTATTCTGGTACATCATTTGCACAGGCCGGCTCTCATTCTTAATGAAGACAAATTTCATTAAATCAAGATATGCATAACATATAAAATTGGTTAGTGCATGTGTGGGTGTTGGAAGAGTTACTTACAAGTAACTCTTGCAACAGTGGGTAAGCACTAGCAAAAGGTTTTAAAAGTGAATTCCAGTTTGCTTATGCTGTTCCACTCCTAAAACAAAAGGTGGAAAGTACCTGGTTTATTTTAAATGGCATTTCTTTAGTTCCTCTTGCTTTAAAAGTGTGCATCCAGTTCCCTTTGAAGTAGATGGCATTAACCAGAACTAGTCGAGTCATTCCAGTCACCATTCCTGGCTTGAGAAGATCTTTGATTTTATCTAAAAAACACAAGTGTTGTAGCTCATTTTATATCTGTTTTTTAAAAAAGATAAAATATGTATACTCGTATCAAGTCCAAAATTATTCTTTCAAATCTAATTTTATTTATTTGTAGAAGAGCTGATGGAACTGATCTTCTCACTCTCTGTCTGCTCTTCCACCCATTTGTTAATGAGCTGTCGTGACTCGTCAGATGCTCCAATGAAGTCCACAGCCTGAAGGTCAGCGTGGTACAGCTTCAGCGTGGAGTCCAAATACTCCTGCAGGACAAAATAAAGGTGGTGTCTCAGAGCACACAGACAGCTTCAGAGTGTCTCACTGATGGCAGAATGGACTCACAGGTAAGAAGCTGAAGGTTTTCTCTCCATAGAGGCGGTTGGCCAGTTTGAGGATGTAGGAGGCAGATGAACTGTTGATAGTTGAGGTGAGGGTCTCGAAATGAGAGTGAACATCAGAAACAGAACTAAAGGACAAAACCTGCAAAGAGAAAGACAGATGGGTAGATCTCACAAATATTATTATAATTTTTAAGTTCGTTAATTAATGTACTGAAAACTGAAACTAGACTAAAATTAATAGCACCAATGGTAACGTATTTATTCCTCATACCTTTGCCATTTCGTCAGATGTCTGTCCTCGGGCTCCCAAGTAGACCATGCTGAGCGCTGCGCTGATGCTCAGAGGAGAAAAGAACATGTTTCCTCCAGCATTGCTCTCGCTCAGAGTCCGATAGAGATCCAGAGCGAAGAGACTGTTAGCACGAGAGAGACCCTCCATGACTGATGATGACACTGCTAGAAACACCAAAACAACAATTGTTTGCATCATTCTTTATGCAACCGTCTTTCAATTCACTAAGTATATATATAGTATTTTACTTTTATTAACGATGTCCTTGCGGCGTAATTCAGTTGCCCTCTTTGTTGGTTCTACAGCTTCCACTGCGTACGTTTGTAGACTGCGTGTTCAGAATATTCACTTGATGTTGTAAAAGACTGTAATTATCTTGAAAATGTTAAATAAGAATGCGTTTAATAGTGCGCTGCACTGATTTGGTGGTGGTGTTGCTGTGTGTCGGGTTGAGTGTTGACTGGAGAGGGCTCCACCCAGTGTACTGTTAGGATGTCTGCAGAACGAAAAGGGCGTTTCTCAATCAGTAGGCGTTTTTCAACCGATTTACATGAGTTGCTACAATTGTGTACGTCCACCTCTAAAATTAACCCTCAGTGGGTTACTTGGAGCAAACTGGATAAAGCGGCTGAAAAACGCCCATAGTCGTTCGAAATCGGCTAGGATTATCTGTAGCATTCCACAGATAGGCTACACAGTGTTGCATAGCCAAGTAAGGTGTTTTGTTTTTTTTTGTTTTTTTTTTTCGTTTTTATTTTTATAATTTATTAATTTTTTTACACATTTTGATTTTTAAAACGTTGCACTTCACAATAGCCTACACTTCCAAAAGTTTGTTTAGTAGACCCCATCTAACTGATTATATAATGTACTAATTGTAGTGCTTATAATTGATAAAAAGCAGTTGCAAATATTTCTATTAAATACACATAGGCTGTTCATCTCTGTAACAATACAATATGCAACACTTTTCATTTTACTGCCAAATTAGTCTATATGTAATATCTAATTCATTTAACTTAGCTACACATTCCTTGACATCACACGATTTTTGGGCATGTGAGCTCCTGAATATGATGAATGTTGGGATACGCTGTTGATTTAGTATGTGTTATGTCTATTTTTTAGCAAACAGAGATGTCAGCCTGCCTAATGACTGTACTGAATTCTGATTTTTTTGTCCTTTGCAAAATAATTTTTTTGTGATAATCAATAAAAGCATTATCAAAAATGTGTTGAAAATGTGTTGCATTATGTGCCAAAATTTTCCAGCAAATTTTGAACTCTAAATTAGTGTTTTTCATCTTAATCCAAATCCAAGACATTATTTTTGTGTTGCAGTGCTCTTAAAAACAAACAAACAAACAGAAAAAAATAATACAAAATGTGAATTATTGACATCTAAATACTAGTATTTATTGTTTATTTCAGTGTTAGACAGACAAACATCACATATTTAAGAAGGGCATCTGAATCTGCCGAAGAAGAGGATGCTGTTGGTGGGATTGTGCCTGATGAAGAACAAGAAGGGGTGATCTGCCATGAAGTGCTCCTCTCGTAACATACAGTTTGCCACAATGCCTGCCGTAGCGGCTGCTGCCTCTGTGCCTTCTTCATTTACATCCACAAAGGCCTTGTGGGCCACTGCTGAAAGGAAGAGGCCACCCTGACTGCTCATGCCTGTCAGATCAGCCTTTGGACCCTGAAACAGAGAGGTCATCCCCATTCCCATCAATATGTCTGCTAAGGAGCTCTCAACCTCCAGCTTGAACTTTGGCAAGTGGACTATGATCTCTGTATGGGTGTCCATATTGTTTCTGTTGGTCCATTCATGCAGCTTATCAAGGGTCAGCTCGCTCTCCAGCTGTCAAACACACGTGTACATGAGTCTCTGAATGTACACAAGATTACAATATTTTCAAGTCAAGCAGATCAGTATGAAAACTTTTTGCTGACCTTATGAAGAGGGTCAGAGCCATCCTGACTTTCCTTAGGAAGAAGGATCAACATGCTGAGCTCCTCCTTTACGTATGGCAACTCCAGCACTTGCAAGCGGTGGTTATAGATATAGTTGAAGGGGAACTTTTTCTTCTGGTACATCATTTGCACTGGCCGGCGCTCATTCTGATGGAAGACAAATATACATACCAGTGAGAAAGTGAACATGAAAAAGAGTATGACCCTCTATCAAGTATATAAGATTTAGTATGCATAGTGTAAGGACAAATCACTGTATTCGTACAATATTTTGCAAACAGACCTGATTCATTTTAAATGGCATTTCTTTAGTGTCTTGAGCATTAAATTTCTGTAGCCAGTTCCCTTTGAAATAGATGGCATTAACCAGAGCTAGTCGGGTCATTCCAGTCACCATTTCCGGCTTGATAAGGTCTTTGATTTTATCTGAAAAACACAAGTTTGTGTTTCTGACTTCACATCTGTACTTTTAAGAAAGATATTCTGTCAATAGGTCCAAACCAATTCTTTAATCTGAAATAAAACTGTTTATGAACTGATCTTCTCACTCTCTGTCTGCTCTTCCACCCATTTGTTAATGAGCTGTCGTGACTCATCAGATGCTCCAATGAAGTCCACAGCCTGAAGGTCAGCGTGGTACAGCTTCAGAGTGGAGTCCAAATACTCCTGCAGGACACATGACAAAAATCAGCAAAAAAGACCTCAAGAAAGACCTCTAAATTGCGAAGTTAAACAATAATGGATGGAAAAGAATATATGTCTAAGGTTTGTTAAAGGCAGAATAAACTCACAGGTAAGAAGCTGAAGGTTTTCTCTCCATAGAGGCGGTTGGCCAGTTTGAGGATGTAGGAGGCTGATGAACTGTTGATTGCTGTGGTGAGGCTCTCAAAATGAGAGTGAACATCAGAGACGGAACTGAAGGACAAAACCTAAAAAGAGAAAGAGAAGTTAACATATTAACTGTACTTGTTTACGCAGGAGAGACTTTACTAAGAGTTTTACAAAATTTGTCATATTTTAATTATATATTTCTCTTTTATTCAAAAGTTTGAAAAATGATCATGGTATGTTACAGAATAAGCTAAGGGTGTACACTGAAGAGCTTGTTCTGAGCACATTTATTACAAGGAGTAAACTAAATGTCAGAGTCTGAAGTCCGTTGTCCAGACAAGCATTTACATACATTATCTTGATGAGTCTGAAATTAAAACAAATGATGGCAGCAAAGCTCAGCACAGCACAAGTTGGCTTTTGTGGCTAAAATCTGGAATATCTTCTAGTTGTTTTCAGTTGTTTATATCTGGATGCATTTTACTGTTTTCAAGCTCCTTCTAATAGAGCAGCTTGAAAGAGTGAGAGAGAGAGAGGTATGTGCAGCTGTGATCATTTGTTTACATTTGTTTACACTACTCCAGCTCTCCCTCTCTCTGTTGAGTCAGTCGCTCTCTGGTCGTACCACAGTCTAATCAAATGTCCTGGTATGTCTAGGTCATCAATAAACGTCAAATGCTTTGCATTTGATTTCAGTCTAAGCTTGCAAATATACTTTCTAAGATGACGTATGGTTGAAGTCAGCATATAGCACTGCATTGTTTATGCAACTTGGAACATTTTCATTACTTCTATATGTTAGTTAATATGTAACCGCTGTGGCTATACCTACCCAATACTGTAAACTATAGCTTTGCTATGGTATTCACTACCAAGAACAGTAGTGTATGGCCAGAAGGTACTAACTGAATTCACTTAAAATGAATGACAATAGATTATTCTGAATGAGAGCACATTTTCTGCAGTAAAAAAAAAAAAAAAAAAAAAAAAAGCTTTGGGAATTTTCTAGAATTGGCCACATTCATGGATAATTAACTGAAATGACAGGAAGAATTCACTGAATGATAATGTCAACTCAAACTTTCACAAGTTACCCAACAGAAAAGATTCATCATTTCAAGACAATCTATACATCTACCTGTATATTTTCTCAACCCTAAAATGTATGTATTAGGCCTAATTATTAACAAAAGCATTCTCACCTAAACTCTCAAAGAATTCTAAGACAATGACAATGAAAGGTATTTTTTCACTAAATCTTGCTTAAACTTGCCAGGTAAAAACTCTTAACTGTGTGCTATTGTTTGGCAGTGATAAATGCATCTCTATGTTAAGCTCATATATGAGCAAATATTTACCCTTTTGACATCTAAGCCTCACCCCATTTTTTCTGGCTCAGACTAAATACTATGGAAGGCCGACGGGGCCAAAAGTCTTCAAACGGAACGCGTGAAATTTAACCGTGTCAACACGCACAATTTGTCTGCATTAACGCAGCAAATTTAAACGTGTTTCTTTTGTACGTATAGACACGCACATTTTGGCCGTGTTAAGGCGGCGATTTTTGCCGCGTTTATTTGGTAGGTGTAAAGACGCACAGTTTGACCGCATTAAGATTACATATTTGAACGTGTTTCTCAAGGCGCACATTCTGGCGTGTTAAGGTGGCAATTTTGAACTTAAGTCATTACAATCTATATTACCCTCATATTAATGCTTTCTTTAGTTTATGGTGTCATTAAGTAGGCCTAATAAATGTAATGAGATGTAAAGAATTTTGTTGTTTATTTTATTTTTGTAGGATACTCTTACTCCCAGGTCCATATACCTTCTGGTCATTTGAACAGAAGTTAAGCTAGATTTGTCTCTTTTTTCATGGGTTAAAAATTAGAATATGCTTTAATGTTTTAATATAATTTTTTAATGCTTTAATATTGGGTTTGAATGTGTGAGCGGCCCTGAAACACCTTGTTCGCATGTACATCCCTTCAGTTCATAATTCCAAAGTATAGCCTATAACTGGGTCTTAAGACATTGCAGTAGACTAAGTATTACTGTGAAAACTTAAGTAGGCCTAAAGTTTTATTATAAGTTATTAATCAAAATAAATATTAGTTATTTTTACGTGGGGTTTGGTTTTTCCCATGAAACACAAACTGTTATTATGCAAGTCTTTTTTTACATAATAACAGTTAAAAGTATGAAAAATGAAAAATGTCCAGAGTTGTCATGTTATTAGATTTTTAACAAAAATTTACTGTGTGCCAAGGGGGTGTTTTACCCCCATGGGTGGGGTAAAATGTCCCCCAGTCTGACAAAGCAATTTGCTTTAAATATTTACTGCAAAATCAGAGTACAGGCAGTTTTAGCTTAAAATTTAAAAGAATATAATCAATAATTAGGAATTACAAAATTATAATAGCCTATCTGAAACATTTTGTTAGCTGATGCTAACTAGCTACCTGATGCTAACTTGAGATTATTTTTAAATATAAAATCCAAATATTTTTATTCAACCAACTAGTTAGAATACATTTGGTGGAAAAGCAAAGGATTTGATATTCAGAACAGAATAACTACAGTAATTTCCCATTGCTCCCTGGGGGCGTTTTACCCCACTAACTATGTTTGAGAAAAAATTATGTCATTCTGAAAATATAATTATACTTTTCTTAACCTCTTAAGACCCTGCGGCCTCATATGAGGACGTTATATTTTAGTGTATTTCTCTGAGACTATACATTACCCAGTTTTAAGTCTGGATGTCCTGTACAGAGCACATTCAGGGCTTTTTAGAGATACCAAATAATTGGATGTTTCACCATGACCACTCTCTCTCCTTGGTCTTCAAATATGTCTGAAATTAATTTAGTAACACTCTTATGGAAATATGATAATATTTTGTAATTATCATTTAAAACTGTCTAATTTTTTAATTGTGTGTCATAAATCAACATCTCAGGAAAATATTATGGAGTTTCAAATCAAAATATGACTTTCTGTTACGAAACAGGACGTTGATTTCATATATGTCCTCATATGAGGACACCGGGACTAAAAGCATATTTATTACGCATTTTGGGAGACATAACAAATGAATAGGGAAAGAAATTATATTTCAATATTCTATGAAATATTATATATAATTATGAAAATCTTGTCAATTAATATTCCCATTATTACACTTCTTTTTTCATTACATGTTGCCCCAAAAACACATTAATATGCAAATTAGATTTAGTTTATAGATACATTATATAATGAGAAAACCCGTTTATGGCCATTTTACACACATTTTGCAGAAAGAAAAATGGTATATCGAATCATTCTGTTATAACATAGTTGAGAATCATCTTTATACAAAGTTTGGTAAAAAAAAAAAAAAAAAAATCTTGAAAACTAAAAACGTATTGGTGATTTAAAAAAAGCAATTGTTTTTGCCTATGCATGTTCATTCATGTCTTTTTATTTTTTAAAGAAATTGAGTCCCGATGTCCTCAATAGAGGACATAGCATAACTTATGAATGAAATATCATTTTATCATTCACATCCTTCACGAACAAATATTACGTATGACGTTTGCATAAGTATACTCCGTATACAAACTTCAGACGTCAAGTTTGTTCGTGAAGGATGTCGTAATGGTGCACTTCCATATACGTATGTAAACGTCAGACGTAATATTTGTTTGTGAGGATAATGCATTGCTACCTTGTGTGTGATGTCAGTCTTATGTCATGATTTGTCATACTACATCAGTGCATGTTGCTTGTTTTGCTTAACTTTAGCTATAGCCTCAGTTGCTAGCGGTAATCCTGTTCATAGTTTTTAAGAAACGTCATAGATTTTCAACACAGGACCACATGAGTTTTAGCAAATATTTATTATATCCACTTAAATTCCTTTTGCTCGACAGACTTGCCTGCTTTAATACTGCAGAGACAAACCCACAGCCCACTCACAGAACCATTTCACAGGGGCTAAGTATTTGCCTGATCGCACTACAGAGAATGAAACCCAAATGCAGATGTGCAGTTTACCTTTGCGGGTACAAAGCTGATGGTTTAAGTCCATTCATCACTGTATGTAAGCGTGGAATATAGAATCCATGCGCGACTTCAAAATGCAGCAATAGGCGTTCTTCAAAAGACAATGTGGGGAATTATTGCAGTAAAAACATAAGCAAAGTTTTATAATTAATAATAACATTAATAATATTAATCATAGGCGTAATTTGCGGGTGGTACGGGTGGGTGAGACATGCCCCCACCAAAGTCGATTCTGTCCCCCCACTGCTTTTTCAAAGCCGCTGAAAAAATATAGCATGCAGAAAGCTTATGAGGCAAAGTAAAAGTAAAAGCATCTCCAATCAGTGGTTCTTCATAATTTAATTCTTACAGGCCCAGATCTATAAACCTTGTCATGCACCTAACAGGATTTAACAGTAAATGGCGTAATTAGACTATGAGCGCAGCAGCACTCTTTTATTGTGTAATAGATAAAGTAAACAATGCTGTATATTTACACATTTAGATTAAATATAACACTTTTAACTGTTATTATGTAAAAAAGACTTACATAATAACAGTTTGTGTTTCATGGGAAAAACCAAACCCCACATAAAAATAGCTAATATTTATTATTATTAATAACTTATTATAAAACTTTAGGCCTACTTAAGTTTTCACAGTAATAATTAGTCTACTGCAATGTCTTAAGTCCCAATTAAAGGCTATACTTTGGAATTATGAACTGAAGGGGCGTACATGCATACAAGGTGTTTCAGGGCCGCTCACACATTCAAAACATATATAAGGATAAAACAATTAATATTAAAGCATATTCAAATTTTTAACCCATGAAAAAAGAGATAAATCTAGCCTTAATTTCTGTTCAAATGACCAGAAGGTACACGGACCTGGGAGTAAAGAGTATCCTATAAAAATAAAATAAACAACAAAACTCTTTACATCTCATTACATTTATTAGGCCTACTTAATGACACCATAAACTAAAGAAAGCATTAATATGAGGGTAATATAGATTGTAATGCCTTAAGTTCAAAATTACCACCTTAACACGGCCAGAATGTGCGCGATGAGAAACACGTTCAAATATGTCATCTTAATGCGGTCAAACTATGCGTCTTTACACGTACCAAATAAAGGCGGCAAAAATCGCCACCTTAGCACGGCCAAAATGTGCGTCTATACGTACAAAAGAAACGCGTTTAAATTTGCCGCGTTAATGCGGACAAATTGTGCCACGTGTTCCGTTTGAAGACTATGGGCCCTATCGGCCTTCCATATCTTTACACGTACCAAATAAACGCGGCAAAAATCGCCGCCTTAGCACATCCAAAATGTGCGTGTCTATACGTACAAAAGAAACGCGTTTAGACTTTTGGCCCCATCGGCCTTCCATATCGGGCTTCTCATGGAGCGCGTAAACTGCGCATGCTCCTTGACCTAGCGAACAAACCACGTCCGCGTGATGACGTCAGACCCGAAATATGTTTTCTCTTCCTTGTTTTGGGTTTTGTTTTCTAGCTGGATTTCCCAATCACGGATTACTGTAAGTATACAGAATGTAGCCTATTTGTAGATTCACAACTGACAAAAAAAAAAAAAAAAAAACCCACACACAGACCTTTGGGTGTTCTCCAGATGCTTATACCTCATACCTTTTCCATTTCTTTGGCAGTGTCTCCTCGGGCTCCCAAGTAGACCATGCTGAGCGCTGCGCTGATGCTCAGAGGAGAAAAGAACATGTTTCCTCCAGCATTGCTCTCGCTCAGAGTCCGATAGAGATCCAGAGCAAAGAGACTGTTAGCACGAGAGAGACCCTCCATGACTGATGATGACACTGCGAAAAAAAAGAACCCCATAATTTATGCAACCATCGTTAAAATCCTATTGCAATATTTTCGCAAAAAGCAGCAAAGAGTATTGAGCAGATCTAGAGTATAAACAATATGGTTTATGTATGTCCCGCGTTAGTATACAAAAATATCTTTAGATTGCTGTCGATTCTGATAATATAATGTCCTTTTGTTTTAACATATGTAATAATATGCCTATGACCGTAATATTTCCCTTGCGCGCAGAGGTTTTATTATACGTCAGAGAATTACTGTGAGAGCGTTTGTTCCAATGGGAAACGACACTCCAGTTCCGAACACCTGTTTGTTGAGAAGTGAATGTGTAAAGATTAAGTATTACCTACCTTTTTATAAAAGATGCTTGTCCCAAAAAAACATCTGAGTGAAAGAGAAACCTGCCCCAGAGTCATGTGATATAAATGGACCAGCAACGCCCATAAAGCGCAGAACAAACTAGACAGGCAAACTGCATTAGTTAGACATATCACAGATGAGTCAGTCTCACGCTCCCCCACCCTTTCATTACCTTTTCATGTGCTTCCCTTATTTTATTGCATAAATGTGCAACTTTTTAACCAGATAAGTTCAAAAGCGAGTGAAACATTTGTTGGAATGTTTGAGTGTGCTTTCTATGGAGAGAGAGAGAGTGGACAATAGGAAATACACTTTATTTTGTCAGCAACACAAGGCAGATGCATTGAATGAATGTGACAGCTCTGGACTAATCAGTTGGACTTTGTGCATAAAGGGTGAGTCACACTGTTGGATCAGAGGTTCTGCGCAGTAAAACCTTTTCAATGGCTGTGTTTGTAGAGGAAGTGAAATGCTTCTTAAGTCCTGTAAATGCATCAAAAGGTTCTCTTTTTTTCTTAATTGATATATTGAGCATATAGAATGTATTGATTTCTTCAGGTTACATGAAGTCGCTACCTTAAGAGATAACACCAATAAATTGGCATGATAAGGAATTATGAATGAAAACATCAGCTACCTCACTATCAATGTCAGTATCATATAATTGCACATTAAGTAGTACAGATTCAGCAATCAGCTGAAACTTGGAACTTGAAAGTTGCTCCTACACACACACACACCATTTCTTATTATTATCAATGTTAAAACAGTTATCCTGCTTAATATTTTGTGTAATATTTTCTCAGGATACATTGTCGAACAGAAAGCTCAAAAGAGCAACATTTATTTGAAATAGAAATCTTTTGGATCATAATTATAAATGGCTTTACTGTCACTTTTGATCAACTGATGTGTCCCTGCTGAATAAGGTATTCATTTCAATTTAAAATATCTTACATTGCGTAACTGTACTCACAGTGACCCGAGTTCAATTCTCGAAGTCCTTTCTCGATCCTGCTTCCCTCTCTCCTCCCAGTGCTTTCCTGTCGTCTCTCTACTGTCCTATAAAAGGCATAAAAAAGCCCATAAAAAAACCTTTATTAAGCATTTATACAGTCTAAACAAACCCAGATTTTTTCAGAACATTATTTTTAATAGCTGATGGAGTGCTGTAAATATACACATACATTTAATATTTAATGTGCAAAAAGAAATTATTAGGGTTAGTCCAACCTGAAATGAAACCTTTTTCAGCTGTCAAATCTCATTCTCTATTCCTCTTATTTTAACAAGCGAGCCTGTGTTCAGTTACAACAATAGCATTTAGTGTGGACCTGGAGAGGCACGTCAATGCACCATTTTGAGAAACCTGAACATTGCCATAACAGAGTTATGCAATTATATCTTTTTTAGAAGCACAGTTTTCAACATTTAGGAGCAATGTTTAAAGGCCCCTGCACAATGACATTTGTGAGCCACTAGATGGCAGAATTACTAATGTTTTGCAGCATGTAGGTACATATACTAAAAAGGTTTTTACAAAATGAGGCACAAAACATTTTCTCCTTTCATTTTTAATTTTACTGTCGTAAGAACTTGTTTTTACTAGTTTATTGCATAAGCACATATTTAATAATACAATATGTCAATAACGTGGAATAGCAGCTCTTGGTTCAATGTGTAGGTTTTGTACACACAGACAGATAATCACTCACAGACACACACATTCAAACACTCCATTGCAGCTCTTGAATTACACACAGATAGCAGCACTTACACGTCAGATTGAGGTTTAAATAAAACTCTTCATGTCAGCACCATGGTTTGCTGTTTCCACACCTCACACTGCGTGCATACTTTCACCAGAGTGTGTGTGTGTGTGTGTTTGGTGTTCGGTGTTAATTAGCTCTAGTATGTCCCCAGAAGTTAGTTAAATCTGACAACCTCCCTTTGGGGACATATGGGGACACCCCCAACTGATAATGCAAATGTTTTCTGTAAGAGTTAGGGCTTCGAAAATGATCATTATGTAACAATTAGCTTCATATAAAGCAATGGAAATCTATGGTATGCCCTCATTTAGATACCTAACTAAATGTGTGAGTATGTGCATGTAAGAGGACAGAGAAGGAGGGACTAAAGATTATAATGTGGCTCTCTGGAAGTAAGAGGGGAATGGTTGGCTATGAAAATACTGTGTGTAACATTGCTCTGTGGCTGACAGACAAGCAGGCACACACACAGCTTCCTGAGTGTACCAAACATCTGCAAATGTACTGAAACACTTACCCCACCAACACACAGACAGACAGAGATACACTCAGATACATGCACTTTCCTTGACCTCATTCCCAAAACTACCAAAGAAGTGATGTTGCAAGCAAAAGAACGTGTAAATAAATACAAAACAACATTAATTATAATAATAATTATCATAAATTAAACATTTTAAAAGTTGACTTTTTGTTATGTGACCATAAAATGTCAGAACCCTTTAAAATGTATTACATGCTCATACAAGTTTATGAAAAGACAAGAGCAGCTGCAGTTTGATCCTGCTATTTTCAATGACACAATCCATCATATACAACACAAGTGCCAGCTCATAGCATAGCTAACCTATATTTCAACACAATAAAGGAATCTTTATAGCTTTAACTACAGGGACACAGAGTGAGAAGAGATCATCACCTGTTGAACTGTCTCAAATAAGCCAAGAAGAACAGAATTTGACCTGGTTCTTCTGTCTGGTGGTCTGTCCCACTAGATTTGCCATTCTCAAAGGCACTAGTAGATCAACTGTTATTCATCTACAGATGTGGATTCGCCATATTGACTACATTTGACCTCTACCTCGAACATCATTATTGAAACAGCACTGCTGCAAAAATAGGGCACATTTAAGTCTTAAAGACTTAGTGGTTTCTCACTGATGATTCAATCACAGCTGAAGGCTATAAATAATATGAGTGACAAGACAAAGGTTTATTAGACTTCAAAAGTCAGGGAGCGGGTGCTTCAGACTGAATTATCGGCATTTGCAGTATAGGAAAATATTCTTTCCAAACATTTCAATTAATACTTAAAACAATCTTAAAGCAATTTTAGCCTTGAAATATCAGTTTTAAAATCATTCTGATGGTACACTGACTTATTATAATGTCTGTTTTGGGAGTGAATTTGGTGAGCGGGTATGAAATTCTGCAAAAAGGGCGGATTGCTTTATGGCAATAACACTTGTAAGGCTATTTACTGTAATTACGACAGTGATACATTTACAACAGTGAATTTCACTTAAATGTAGGGAAACTAACAATAAATTCAATTTTTATGCCTATTAGATTGTTTTATTAGCGTCTACACCTACCCCAAACCTAAACCTACCCCTTACAATAATGCAAATCAGTAATTTATTGTTATTATTGTTGTACAGTGTGACAAAAATATGGATGTGCACATACCCAGTAGCCGCAACCGTATACCTTCTAGCCTTAACCAACTGTAGGGGGCTCCAAAATTGAATATATATATATATATATATATATATATATATATATATATATATATATATATATATATATATATATATATATATATATATATAAATCTGTTTTATAGTAAGTAGATACAGAATTTTGTATAATTTCATAGAAAGATTTTGTTGGTTTTTACAATCATGAATTCCCTTTACTCTCCGCACAAACACATACATATACACAGGAAAGGGGAACACATGGCACTGAAATTCCACACCCTTTACAATAACATGTTTAACCCCCTTCCCACTCCCTGCGCTTCTCTTATCCCCCCCCCACATCCCTCCACCCCCACCACACATTTACACTTGACTCGTCTCTGACTTTGCTGACCCATTTCCACATCCCAAAGACTCTCTCTTTCTCTCTCTCTCTCTCTCTCTCTCTCTCTCCCTCCTTGCTTATTTGACTGTGTGCCACTTACACAGTGTATACTATGTACACAAGACACCATGTCTGAGGCTGACAGCAGATTTATGGCTAAACATCCTTGATACAGACTGTGTTTTACAGCAAAAGGAAGAGAAAAGAAAAAAAAACTCAATTGGAAGGACTTGCCGACCCGCTTAATTAAATGTAAGTGGAAACCAAATTACATATCACAGTATGGTATTATAAATATGTTACAAAACACTATGGTAAGATGTACTGCAATCATATATGCTTTTATTGAACGTAACAGCTGCTATGGTGTTGCATTAATACTTAAACACTATCAAGATGCATGTGTGTTGGTAAATGTTTGTGTTGAATCTATTGGTATAAGTAAAAAGTACATTGAAGTATGTATAATTTTACACTGCACTGCTATTACCATTAGGCAGCTGCAAAAGTGATGGTGTTGATATAGGATCAGAGATTAAATGTTCCCTGGTGCGTCTATGTATGAGTACAAAATAGCTCCGCAAACTTTATAGTCATTGTATTTAATTTCATTTTACAACAGACTAGTCGTCATTCATCAAGAAAATTTCAACCCATAGATTGTGTGTAAGATTTAAACCCATATGAAATAGGTCCTTTATTTTGGCAAAGCTTTAAGGCAATCTTTCCTAGCTTCCAAGCTCAAATGTTTCCTCTACCATATGTTAGCAAGTGAAAACTGTCAGTCAAAAATAATTAAGAAGAAGTGACGTCAAAGAAGTGACGTTCCAAGAAACAAGCTGCCAAAATCTGACTGAGTTCTTGGCTAGGGGTCCAACGTAATGATATATTCTCTTAGGGCCCTATCAAAGGAACATCTTAACCCTAGAATCATATCTAATCTGTTTAGTTACCATGTCCATTTCATTTAGTACCTAATTTAATACTCTCTGGTGCTCCTTATTTGGGAGTCACACTTGTGATCTTCACGGTAAAAAGTGACCAGACACAGTAAAACCAATGTAACATTTTTGTTTAATAATATTTTTTTTCTTTTGTATTTTTCATAATTTATGTAATAATTATGATAAATTTTTCCCACTGAAAATAGTAATAAAAAAAAAAATTCTCAAATTATGGCAGTATTTCATGTTAAAATAGAGCCAATGCCTTTAAAATCCAATTTTTGAAGCCAGATTAGTGCCATCTGGTGGGAGTAAAATAAGAAAAACATCTGCAATTCCATGGTTTAGCCCATAGATTCCCATATTGGTCTATATAAAAGGCCTATTATTTCTCTAATTGTTTTCAGACATAAAGACTTATTTTTATTAAATTGTGGGTTTGGATACATATTTAGGTATTTTCATGTAAAGGTTTAGATTTTTTTTTTTTTTTTTTTAAATGTTGATTTAAAGCGTCAGTTTTTGAATTATTATTATTACGACTGTCGAACCTGAACACAGAGAAAGCATTTTGGTACACAAAATATTAAAATTCTATAAAAAGTAACAAAAATGAACAGGAATGTTTTATCAGAGCTTAATCCTTCTGGGTCTGATCTGATTTCAACCTCTTATTTCAGTTTACTGAGTTATGGCTGTATGGTTATAACCATACCAATTCATTTGAATGTATATATTTGTGTATGTATGTGTGTGTGTGTGTGTGTTAGATTCATTGAATTTTTGTGTTTTTGTTAATTTCCCATTCATTTCTTATGGTGGGTAATTTTTGACCGAAGACCACAAGTGTGATTATTATTTTTTTTTTACGACCACTAAGCCTGCTCGAATCAAGCCCTCAATTTTTTTTGTGTGTTCACATTCCAAATGCCATAAAAGTCACCAAGTTTCGTACCATTCAGATGAAGCTATGATTTTTAAACATTCAAAACAGAAAATTTTTCAGTCAAAAGTGACCGAAGAGCACCAGAGGGTTAAGACAAAATCTGTTCATTTCCTACATAGATTAAAAAATTTATTTAATGTCCTGCTAAGCAATGATAGTCTTTCTAGGACTTCTGCTAGATGTTACATGATGCTTTTTTCACATAATGTGAGAAATACTTTTACCTGCATACAGAAGCAAAGTAATATTCACTCTTAAAATCTTTTTGGGTCTTTGTTACCTCAACATACTGTTCCTTTTATGTTTATATATGCTGTTGTTGACAACTGATACATTTTGGACATTTCCAAACTCATAAAAACTGATTCAAGTACATCTATCATATTTTTCTCGTTTATGGGCTCCCTGCTGAAAAATCGCTAAGTTGATTACAAAGCAGAAAGGCTCTCAAAAGCTTCTGATTGGATACAAAACAAATCTGACTGCAGCCAGCAATTACTTGTTATTTTACCAATTAGAGAGACTAGGATGGTTACAAAGATTATGTATGTCTCCAAGTTAAGTCTACAAGGAGAAGAGAAAACAGCAGATTCAGTAATACAACCAGAATCAATTCTGGCTTTTTAGAGGCGTAAGAGATTTGAAAGGATTTAAAACCGACTCAGAAATGACTTCTTACAGGTAAGATATTTTATTTAACCAATAGATAGCTATGTAGCCTTATAACAGTCTCATGAGTTCATGACATAGGGTTAGCTATTGTAAATGGTCATTTCATTATGGATCGTGTAAATTATAAACCATAGGGGTCGCCTAAATTAATGTCTTCAGCTGTAAAAATAGGGCACTTTCCACTTAAACTGATTCTCTTAAACTTATGTTTGGGATGCATTTTATCCACAGAGGTGCAGAGCTGATAAACTGTAAACTTTTGTAATGTAATTAATTAAAAAAAAAAAAAAAAATCAATGTTTACAATAACTCAAGACTTACTCAAATGACATCTTTGGGTACATCAGTGCTGCAAACTACATTCATCTGTGCAGAGCCAAAGCGCAATATATAATAAATGCTGGCATTGATAATGCAGGCACAAACATTTTATTTTGTTTGGTAACTGAGTTTGTCTTGGGATGTGCTGACAAAGTCAAAAAGTTTGCCTTTCATCACTGTAGCATAAGTCATTCAAAGCTCTTTAATTGAGACTCTGTAACACTGCACCAGAGAATATAACAGTAGGGCCAGATTACAGCACATTGTCACGCACCCATTGCACCACAATGGCAACAACATTGTCCGCTATTAAGGTGAATGGAAAAAAAAGTTTAAAAATAAAAGCTATAGGTTTTTAGATTTTTCCCCCTGCAAATCACAAGTATTTCATAGGATTTGTTCACCGCTCTGTATCAAAATATTAGTGTCTTGCATTATGGAAAGAGACCTAACGTGAACCTAAAATACAGTGTGACAAAAGGTCTCCCAAACTAATAGAGAGGAACCGATTATTATAGGGAATAATTCTTCACCACAGGCGCCAGAGCTGATTGAGGCTTGTGTCTGGTTTGAAAATAGAGCGCTGTTCTTGTTGCTGGGGTGTCCCAGCCCCAAGGGGATCACTTCACTCTAGGACTTTCTGTTACCCCAGGGCATGCAGATGGATCAACGTGCTATGCGCAGAATGGCATCTCAACTGATCCCTTGGAAAGAGAACAACACACTTAGTTCTTATGAGAGTATGTTGAGGTAGAGCTGATGTCTAAATGCAGCCTAGATCATTGGTGAAAGATTAGGTGCATAAATTGTAGGATGAGTTATGTGAAACGACAAGCTTTTTTGTTACGTGACATTTTTTTTTTAAATATCATATTGCAATCTATATTTTTAGTTTGGTCTTTTTTTCTTTTTTTTGAGTCCTAGTACCTTTTTTTTTTTTTTTTTTTTTTTAGCACATTCATGACTCATCCATCTTTCACAGTCACATTGTAGTCATTATAGTCACACTTTTAAACAAGGTATAATAATTATTTTCTCCATGTATGGAGAATAGTCTTTCAAATTGAGGGTCGCCACCTGGCCTGAGTGTCTAAAGTTAAAAGCACAAAATGACCACCTATAAAGCTCCCATAAAGCTGCTTATAGCTGCTAACCTCAACCCACCCCAGACGTCAGCACTGACCTGCACCTGCTCACTGACCCAACACACGTAACCATGGTACTCATACACACATAATGTTATACATTTATTACCAATCTGTTCTTGTGTGTAATGTAGTACAGCAAAATAACAGATTTTTACCATTATATCTGAAGCAAGACTAGGTGGACAGAGACTTTTAGATGTAGACTATTATCCATGCTCCTGGACGTGACTTTTCATATATATATATATATATATATATATATATATATATATATATAGGTTTGTCACGTTCAATAAATGATGTCACTGTTTCCTGTCAGACTGTGTATTAGCGTTTTTCACGAGATGGGTATAAACGGAGGTCGGAGCCAGCTCCAAATGGGTGGGACTTGTTAATATTGCCTGCACCAAACCCAACCCTAAACCTACCCTCCCTCTTGGAGGTCTCCCAACCTACTTGCGGCGTAAGTCCCTCCCACTTGGAGGTAAGTCCCTCCCACTTTGAGGTCTCCGGGCTGCAGCGATACACAGGTGCATCTCAATAAATTAGAATGTCGTGGAAAAGTTCATTTATTTCAGTAATTCAACTCAAATTGTGAAACTCGTGTATTAAATAAATTCAATGCACACAGACTGAAGTAGTTTAAGTCTTTGATTCTTTTAACTGTGATGTTTTTGGCTCACATTTAACAAAAACCCACCAATTCACTATCTCAACAAATTAGAATACTTCATAAAACCAATTAAAAAAACATTTTTAACACTGTTCTAGAGGTTTTTGGATATTTTAATAATAAAATCTTACACACTGTGCCTTTAAATCATCTGTGTAAATAGTTTGAAGGATTTTTTGTTGGCTTAGCAACATAGACAAAGTAACGGCAATATGTCTAAAATGTAAGCTACTCATTATTAACTTGATGTTTACTGAAGTGTTGTATCTGGTGTCATTAACGGTTCAAAACAGTCTGTTTTGTTGCTTGATATTGCAAACTAGTATTTGTTATCATTATTATCATTATAAGTGTTTATTGAACTTTCTTAAACTTTATAGTCATTTAATCTACCTACACTATAGGATATTAATGTATTGAAAATCTTACACATTAACAGAAGTTACACTTGCAAACTAAGGTGGATAAAAGCAATATTAGTCTAATAAAGCTTGTGTATCAGGATCAGCTGGCTTTAAGGCCTATTGAGTTTTCTCCCACTTTGATTGATTGGTTGATTGTTAATCTTTTCTTTCTTTTTAGCTCAGAAGACAATACAAAGTTTACTGCAGACAAGAAGAGGAAGTGTGCCACGTCTAGTAAAACAGCTGCTGCCTATCCATGTCCTGCATTTCATAACAACAGAGCCATGGAGGGAGAGGAATCACGGGTCAAGGAGCTTGGCATGGGTCAACTTGCGTCTTTTGACCACCTTGAACGAGTAGAAAGAATGCGTTGCTACTGGGAGCTCAAACATGTCCAACTAAAGACCCTGGAGCAGGTAACTCTCCAAAAGAAAAAAGATACTGACACACGTTCATTAAAAAAAAAAAAAAAAAAAACCTTCTGGAGGTTAATTTGAATGAACAGATATTTTGGTTAGAAGCCAAGCCTGTGTTGTGCATCATCTCATAGGAATGTGTACTCTACTGTTCAAAAGGATGGGGTGAGAAAGATTTTTTATTAATATTAAAGAAATACTTTTATTCAGCAAGGCATATTAAATAGATCAAAATGCTGTTCTTTTGAACTTTGTTTTCATCATTGATAATAAGAAGAAATCTCTCTATACACACTAAATCGGCATATTAGAATGATTACGTTGACATTTTAAACATATTCAAATACAAAACAGGTTTTTTTATTGTAATAATATTTCACAATATTAGGTTTTTTTGCTCTATTTTTGATTAAGTAGATGCAGCCTAGGTGAGACTTCTCTCAAAAATATTAAGAAATCTACCAACCCCAAAAGTTTAAACTAAGTTGTTTGTACATTATTTGAAGCTAGTTGTGTTGTTTTAAATATACCCTTAGAGGGAGCTGTATTACCATGAATCACTCCTATTATAACTGTGAAGAAATTTCCTGTTTGTTTTTGCAAACTGAGGACATTATTGTCTATGGTATGTGACAGCATATCACAATTCATTTGAAAATAACTAGAAAATTCTTTCAAGGTCAACTTTCCGTTGAAACGTTTTGCCTATAGCCTACTTTCTTCACTTACAAGCTATGCCATACTTCTGGTTATTTTTATAGAGATTGCACATGCATACATTAACACGCAGTCTAACATACACATGCCAGCACACCCAAAAACGTTTATCAACTTTCAAAAAAAAAGTAGCAAGGTCATGTGTATACCATAAACGTGCTGTGGCACTGTGTATGTTTACTGACCATCCAGGAGGGGGCGCCAGGTCATTTAATATTTTACTACTTGCTGACTCAATAGGGCTTACAAAACTAACAGTGTCTTATGACTACACCTGTGACATTTCTTATATTATATTATAGTGGAAATATCCCTTTAAACATACCATACATCTATCCTCTTGTTGTTTTACATAATTTGCTGTATATTATGTATTTAAAGTTTTTTTGTGGGTGATTTGACATCAGTTTTCACACATTTTCTCTGTATCTGAGCATAGTTAAGGGAAAATTAAAGGGAATATATATATATATATATATATATATATATATATATATATATATATATATATAATTAATATTAAGTAATTACTTTTTTAGATTCAGTATTTCTTGTTATTCTATATTACTGTATGTTTTATATTACTGTGTATTGTGACTGTGTGCCAGGTGACCTATAGGGTGCAAAACAAAGTCAGAAGGAAGTAACTCAAGACCTGCAGTCTATTTAAATCAGATCGCTACTGTTACGGTTTGACCCCCAACATATCTCTTATCGCTTTGTGAGTGTGATTACACAGCCTTGGTGTTTTGAATAGCTGTGACTGTGTGTTTGAATGTCATCGTGCACGTGCGCATATCTCTAGTCTGATTATAGTAGTCACACATGTGGAGAATCTATGACGAGTTGCCATTTCTCTTTAAAATGCTCTAGAGTATCAGTGTACTTAGATATGCTGAGTATGCTGCTCGCATATGGATGTCAGATTATACAGACCATGTGCCATTCACCCCATTGTGTGTGTGTGTGTGTGTGTGTTTGTGTGTGTGAGAGAGTGTGAGTGAGCACTTTAAGTGCTGTGTCTAACGTTAAAGGATACATCGAGTTCTGCTAACTGCCCTCCGTTTCCCGTGGAGCCAGAGTTCCACCTGTCCACCTCTTGTCTCACTGACTGACAGATGTTTTGCTCCTTATATGGAAGAGGGGGAGCGTTCTCTCCCCGTTACCCACACCTCTCCTTTGCTGTGACTGCCCACCTTTCGTAATCTGTAGCTGGCCTGCACGGCTCATGTCAACAACCAGACCGGCATTAAAAGAAAGAGATAGAGAGGTAGACAGACTGCTAAAACAAAGTTAAGGAAAGTTTAAAAAAAAAAGGCTGCAGTTGTGAGGAGGCTTGCTGGGTGTGAATGTAGGTGCCATGGAGAACTTCTTGCAGGATAAGGACCTTTGGATTGTGGGAAGTGTGTGTTTGGTTGCCTCAATCCTATGGAGACGATTTTGGAATTTATTTACGTACAAGAGGAAAAGAGAAAGTGCATCTATTGACATTCAGGTACAACTTATTAATTTATTAAAATTTGACATTTTTCTTCCGAATTTCATTTTGTGCTAATCTACTCGATTGTGTTTACATGAAATTGTGATTTGAATGCTAAGAAATATATAGTTATAGTACATAAAGTACTTTTTATCCATTTTCATTAGCTTTGAATAATCCATGGTAAAGTTAAATCAAATAGCCTAGCTGTAAATGTATGATATAAAGCCCCTAAAGTGGTTCCTGATGGTAATTATGAGGTCTTTAAAGAAAATATAGAACTTAAAAGGTAAAACTGAATTAACTAAATTTCCAGCTAATGAGCTGTTAAGCATTATATCATGGAGCAATATGGCATAATCTCCTTATGAATAAAAATTAATTCATGTAGTTAATTAATTTTTACAGAGAAAATCCATTTTTTAGACTGTGGGTTTATATGAGAGTTTGGTTGAAAACACCTGCAATGCATGGATAGCTATTGATGTACAGAAGAAAGATTTAAAAGCGAAATATGATGCTATTGAGGATTTTGTCCATTTCAAAGATTCCTCTTATATAGAGTTGTAAATTTTGTGTTGATATGAGATGGGTTATCTTTGCACTTTTTCACAAAGCAGACAGTTTTGATGATACTGATTAGAATTCACAGGTGATTTAACGTGATATATAGAATTCAAGTGTGTAATGTGTACTTAATATTAACTCAATGTGGTTTATAAGTCTTTATTTTTTTCCATGATATGAAAAGTAAATAAACAAGACTTATCATATAACAAGTGATGTAATTACATAGGCCTAACACAACTAGTCACATAACAAAAATCACAGAAAGACTTGTTACTAAGAACACTTGACCCATAATTTTTGGTATGCAGCTCTGCTTAATAAATCAATTAATAGATTTCTAAATTGTCACAATTATAATAGCAATATTTTGAAAATGAAATGACTAAACTACACTGCTAATATAGAGTGAAATTCAGCAAATTCATAGAAACGTATAGGGTGTAAAAAGAGTGATAGTGTACTGTGATTCACTGTCTTCCTTCTCTCGTGTTAGTTTTGACACCATTGTAATTTCAATGATCTGCCATCCCACCCAAATGGCATTCAGAACAACATGTGTCTCAACCACAAATATTAGTGTTGCTTATATAGTACATGAAGTAATTATAACTGTGACTCATTATTGGTAGTCATAAAGTCCTGCTAGCTGATTGCTTTGCACTTTTTACAGTCTTTTTAAAAATTAATAAAGGGGAGTCACAATTTATTTGACTTCCCATCATACTCTTGAAAGGGTCCAAATGAGGTCATTTCTTAGATATCACAATTTTGAAGGCATAGTTCGCCCTAGGGGTGAGCGATATGACCAAAATCTTACATCACAATATGAGTAATTTTATTTCACGGTAATGATATATAGTTGTTTTTGCTTTAAATAAGGTCTTTATGATATCCAAATTTTTGATACCATAGAAATTTCATAAATCTTGTCACCAGTGTCAATATCACAAAAAATTCAAGGAAAAAAAAAAAAACCTCAAGCTCACTGAAGACAAGTAATCAGTCAATGATTAAATAAGAAGCTAATTATAAGCAATAGAACAAAAACACATAAGAACAAAAAAAAAAAAAAAAAATGCTACATTGTATAAAGTAATCAAATGTACTGTATAAAAACATTGTATATTCTCCACTGTGTAAATATACAGGTGCATCTCAATAAATGAGAATCTCGTGGAAAAGTTCATTTATTTCAGTAATTCAACTCAAATTGTGCAACTCGTGTATTAAATAAATTCAGTGCACACAGACTGAAGTAGTTTAAGTCTTTGGTTCTTTTAATTGTGATGATTTTGACTCACATTTAACAAAAACCCACCAATTCACTATCTCAACAAATTAGAATACTTCATAAGACCAATAAAAAAAAATTGTTGGCCTTCTGGAAAGTATGTTCATTTACTGTACATGTACACAATACTTGGTAGTGGCTCCTTTTTGCTTTAATTACTGCCTCAGTTCGGCGTGCCATGGAGGTGATCAGTTTGTGGCACTGCTGAGGTGGTATGGAAGCCCAGGTTTCTTTGACAGTGGCCTTCAGCTTATCTGCACTTTTTGGTCTCTTGTTTCTCATTTTCCTCTTGACAATACCCCATAGATTCTCTATGGGGTTCAGGTCTGGTGAGTTTGCTGGCCAGTCAAGCACACCAACACCATGGTCATTTAACCAACTTTTGGTGCTTTTGGCAGTGTGGGCAGGAGCCAAATCCTGCTGGAAAATGAAATCAGCATCTTTAAAAAGCTGGTCAGCAGAAGGAAGTATGAAGTGCTCCAAAATTTCTTGGTAAACGGGTGCAGTGACTTTGGTTTTCAAAAAACACAATGGACCAACACCAGCAGATGACATTGCACCCCAAATCATCACAGACTGTGGAAACTTAACACTGGACTTCAAGCAACTTAGGCTATGAGCTTCTCCACCCTTCCTCCAGACTCTAGGACCTTGGTTTCCAAATGAAATACAAAACTTGCTCTCATCTGAAAAGAGGACTTTGGACCACTGGGCAACAGTCCAGTTCTTCTTCTCCTTAGCCCAGGTAAGACGCCTTTGACGTTGTCTGTGGTTCAGGAGTGGCTTAACAAGAGGAATACAACAACTGTAGCCAAATTCCTTGACACGTCTGTGTGTGGTGGCTCTTGATGCCTTGACCCCAGCCTCAGTCCATTCCTTGTGAAGTTCACCCAAATTCTTGAATCGATTTTGCTTGACAATCCTCATAAGGCTGCGGTTCTCTCGGTTGGTTGTGCATCTTTTTCTTCCACACTTTTTCCTTCCACTCAACTTTCTGTTAACATGCTTGGATACAGCACTCTGTGAACAACCAGCTTCTTTGGCAATGAATGTTTGTGGCTTACCCTCCTTGTGAAGGGTGTCAGTGATTGTCTTCTGGACAACTGTCAGATCAGCAGTCTTCCCCATGATTGTGTAGTCTAGTGAACCAAACTGAGAGACCATTTTGAAGGCTCAGGAAACCTTTGCAGGTGTTTTGAGTTGATTAGCTGATTGGCATGTCACCATATTCTAATTTGTTGAGATAGTTAATTGGTGGGTTTTTGTTAAATGTGAGCCAAAATCATCACAATTAAAAGAACCAAAGACTTAAACTACTTCAGTCTGTGTGCATTGAATTTATTTAATACACGAGTTTCACAATTTGAGCTGAATTACTGAAATAAATTAACTTTTCCACGACATTCTAATTTATTGAGATACACCTGTATATTTCTTCTTATTAAAGTTACAAAAGTGATTTAGTCTTGATTTAGTGAGAGTTTTTCTCTCTTTTGTTGTTTGTTTAACGTGAATGACAGACTGCAGTAATATTATACTGCTGTCACTTTAAGAGCTGCCCGGATCCAATATACTGTTACACATGTTTTCTTTCTTAGTTGTTTGCTTTCACTTAAGGCCTAAATTACTGTGTTTACGAGGATGCTTGCAAAGACAGGCATTTTGATTCATACAAGTGTGTGTATTTAGGCTATCTGTTCAAGGCCTATAAAGTGATAAAAAAAAAAAATATGAGCACCGTCTTTGCGTGCACGCACTTCTCTGACAGCGCTCAGAAACAGTCTCTCAGACAGCGTGCTTATATAGCGAAATGAGTTCCCTTTCTCTGCTGATTGCACTTCAGCAGCTTAAAGTCACTTGTTTTTAAACCGCAATGCTTAAAACGCATGCAAATGATAAGTGTTTGTGACCACGTAGCACAGCAACGTCATGTGAATGTGTAACAGCGATAGAGACGATAGTCCAAAATCTCTACAGTTGACAAATTTCTACTGGTTAACCATGTCTACAGGAATATTGTCCACCCCTAGTTCACACAAAAATGAAAAATCTGTCATCTATTTACCCTCTATTTGTTCAAAACCTATATGAAATTCTTGCTTATGTTGAAGACACAAAAAATATATTCTGAAGAATGTCTGTAACCAAACTGTTGAATGTAAGCATTGACTTGGATAGTATGGCTAAAAATTAAAATAGAAGTCAATGGCTACCGGCTGTTTGGTAACCAACATTCTTCAAATTATCTTCTTTTGTGTTTAACAGAAGAAAGAAACTCATATTGGTTTGGAACAACTTGAGTGACTAAATGATGACTTTTGGGTGAACTTTGAGGAACATTTTAAACAAGTAAATATGGGATTTGTACCTTTAATGCATAAAAAAAATCATGGAACTCAGAAGTGTACTTTATACAGTATGTGGAAATCTCTGCTACACTGATCTGGTCTTTCAAAGGACTTCACTCTCAACCCACAAAAAATCAATTTTACTTGAATCTAATGTTTGCCGTAAAAAAAAATAAATGAAGTAATAAGTGTTGACATGTTAGGAAAAGCTCAGAAAATATAGTGCTACTCCTGAAATAATCTGTCCCTTGGTTTAGAACAGCGTGTGCTAATGTGAAAATTCTGGCTTAACTCAAGTCTTCTTGTCTTCGCGTCTGATTTAGAGGTGTCTGAGGAGGTGAAGAGGGAGGGAGGTTCATATCGACAGCTCTGCATTATGAAAGACTGCAGACTTGTTAGTTAAAGGAACACTCCACTTTTTTTTTGAAAATAGGCTCATTTTACAACTCCCCTTGAGTTAAACAGTTGAGTTTTACCGTTTTTGAATCCATTCAGCCGATCTCCGGGTCTGACGGTAACACTTTTAGCTTAGCTTAGCATAGTTCATTGAATCAGATTAGACCATTAGCATCTCGCTCAAAAATGACCAAAGAGTTTAGATAATTTTCCTATTTAAAGCTTGACTCTTCTGAAATAAACGAGCGTTTAGGACACAAAAGTAGAGCGCAACGTGTCATATTACTTTACTTTATTACTGGTCATTATTTTACTCATAAACTGAAAAACCCCATTATAAAACCCCATAGGAAAATCTCGAAGGAACCGGCGGCGAATTACTCTTCCGGATTCTGACGTCATAGTTCCAATGTGTCGACACAGCGGCAATGCATTCTGGGAATTTAGGTCACGGGAGCTACAGCGGAGACTGAGTAGTAGTGAATGTAGACGTTTTATATTATTTAATGTTTATATTTTTCTACTTAAGATTGCGTTGCAGTGGTTAAGGCTTACTGTATCATCAATTGCCATATCCCTTTGCACGGCCGGTGTGAAAAACGTGCTTTCTCCACGTTAGAAAGCCGAAAAAGCAAAGGTTTTACCTGCAGACATTGATAAGGGCTATGACAATTGATCATTCCAGCGCGATGTAAGTTGAATCATATTACATTAAATATGTCTACATTCACTATGGAACTCGGATGAAAATTAAACTGAAACTCGGTATGGTAAACATCTAAAATAAAATGTGGCTTTATAATTCATCTCTGTAGATTTATTATATTATAGATACAGTGATTTGCATTAAACTGTAAGCCCTCACACCACAAATAGAATCACATATGGAAATGTTATCTGCGGCAGCTCGTTAATACCTGGCCACTTTTTGTACTGATTAAGTTTCATTCATTCATTTATTTGATCGCTTGCATCGTTGTTCGGCATTGCTAATAGAAAGGAAACTTCAACTTGGTTCAGTCAAGTCAAGGTATTTATATGCATAGCATCCACAATTACACATTGTTTCAAAGCAGCTTCTAGTAAGTTCTGTTACCTCTATAATGACTTAACTCTTAACACTGAGCAGTTTTACCGGGCAATATGATGATATAACAATGATCTACTGTTTGAGATCTAGCTATAGTGTATTCTCCCCTTACAAAATTAGCCATGGTTTTGCTACTCTAACCATAGTTTATCCATGGTATTTCTAATAAGATTGTGGTTATACAAATGGTAATACATACACCAAAAACACAGTCGCTACACGTTTACTATAGTAAAACCATGGTTAATTGTCGTAAGTGTTTTAGCAGTTAGCCTATATCAGCACCACTCTGTAGTGAAGGAGACTGAATAGTAATGAATATTTGCAGCCTCTCAGACAAACAACAGAGCGATTTTTATGTTTTTTATTATTATTATTATTATTATTATTATTATTATTATTATTATTTAAAGAGATTTACACATTAGTCCGTTTTATTCTAAGCATATGTAAGATGTTTTTCAAAAAATATTAATGTAAAACAGTAAGCTTTTTCTGTGGTGATTTGCATTTGTTTGCACTGTGTGCTCCTGAGTGTGACCTAAAACATGGCGGAATCCAACGCTGCGTGACGTAGGTTCCCATTCTCTATAGAGCGGATCACATGCGCGAGTCGGCGCAGACCACAAAACGTATCCGACCTATTTGAATTCTACACAGAATGCTATATTTTATAGCAATATAGATGAGATCGTGGCTGTCATACCCTGTCAAATGCAGCTTTAATATTTTAATATTAAGTGAATATATGGTCACTAAAAACATCTTAATATTTAAGTAATTTTGCTTCTAAAAATTAAATTTAAATGTAAAGGTAAATATTTAGCAAATGTTTACTTGTAAATCTTAGCATCTGTAGGGATATTTTACTTGGAAATAAGACAAAAATGCAGTGTACTCAATATTTTAATCCTATTTTATGACAGAAATGATGGAAATTAGTCATGAAATGGAGTCAGGAGGGTCTGTTGGATCCTGTGCAAATGCACATGGGCCAGCTGTTGTCGTCACCTGAAGTGAGTTGGTCAGTGTTTCCCTAGGACTCCCTCACGTCAACATGTGCACACTCAGCCAGTGCCAATACTCTCACCCACATACACTGAGAGAACAGGGGGAGGGGAACTGCTCAGTGACCTTCCTGGGATGGCAAGTTTGAAGGGAAAGAGAGGGAGGGGAGAGAGGATGGAATCCATCAGGGGATGGGGGGCATTTTGTTACCTCCCACCCTGAAATAGCCTCCTGCGCATGCTCTTTCTATATATGCATACATTTACATTGAGATGCTGCAAACACACTCTGGTGGATACATACATGTGCACATATATGCACACCCACACGGTTATAAAGTTCTCTGCTTACAGTTTCAAGTAAGGATTGCATTGTTGGTGTATGGTTACTGGCACACCTGTACATTTGTTCTCTATCACACACGCAAATGCACATTCTCTGGCCAGTGCAGACATTTTCACTTGCTTGTGCCAACATGATGCATCTAACACATTTATAAGGGGATTAGTTTTGAGGCATTTAAGAGGTGATTGACACTCAGTCTCTTCAGGTAGTTAAAGAGGTATTCAGCAGCAGTCTGATTTTATGGGCTGTCATCACCTTCAGACTGGTTGTTCTGGGGGCAGGGTTGTCATACAAGGACAGAAAAACACTGTGTTGTTATTTAGTTGAATTGTTGTTTTTAAACCATGAATTGATATTGTATATGCAACCTTGAGGTTTCTATTAGGTTCCTACATAGTAGATTTCTGGCATACAGTTGTATGTAATCTCTGCCCCCTTGTGGTACATCACATTAACCATCACAGTTTAAAGGGATAGTTCACGCAAAAATGAAAATTCTGACAGCATTTACAGTATCTACCCTCGAGTTGTTCTAAACCTGTATGAGTTTATTTCTTCTGTTGAACACAAAAGAAGATATTTCAAGAATGTTGGTAACCAATCAGTTTACGGTAGCCATTGACGTCCATAGTATTTTTTTTTCTACTATTGATTACCCTAAATATACTAAAATGCATTTGAAATACATTTATTTCATGCTAAGTTTACTACAAATACATTTACATATTTATGTGCTTAATAAAAATACTCTGCAACTGTACTTTTGGAATAATAATCTGATATACTTAAAGTCAACTAATGTTGTGTTTAATGCACTTTAATTGTGTGGAAGTAGTGGTCCAACTAAAGATATACTGAAGTATATTTGATTGCACTAAAGTAGAACTATTGCAAGTATACTTTAGGTACAATTTAAATATAAAGATATATCATTCCTAATAATCCCCATCCACTGAATTGGCTCTATCGCTCTCTCTCCTCTCCACATATAGCTGGTGTGCGGTGAGCGCACTGGCACCGTTGTCCTGTGGCTGCCGTCGCATCATCCAGGTGGATGCTGCATACTGTTGATGGTTGAGGAGAGACCCCCCACATGATTGTAAAGCGCTTTGGGTGTACGACAATACACAATAAAAGCGCTATATAAATGCATCATTCATTCATTCATTCATTCATAAAGACCGACATTATTCAAAGTTCATACAATCCTCATCAATTGTGACATTAAAACTCATTTAAGGCTTAATATTAAGAATTGTGCATTGTGCACAAGTGAAACTCCAAATAAAGTTTAATTATAATTTTTATATCAATATGTTGCAATTGATATGTCAGTAAATATGTTAATAGATTTGAACTATACTTAGTATAAAAATAAATCTATTTTAACTATATTACTTTTTTACTAGGCTACCAACATTTATGTTTAGAATACACTACATGACTTTTGGCCAAATTTTTGCCCCGATTTACGGTCTGGATGGACTGGAGTTGATACATTTCACACAGTATATTATGGACACAGACTCACACTATGATTTTTTTAACTTCACACAATGATTCCATTCAGTTACAGAATATCATGTTTAATATTTTAGAAACAAGGCAATTTGTTGTGTTCAGTTTTGTCCTTAATTGCTTAGTGCATGATGCCCGGTTGATGCTGGTTAGTTACCAGTGCTAGGGATGGCAAAATACAATTTAGGTTGCATGAGACGAACCAAAATTACTGAGTTTCCTTTAAAAATTTGACCCCTTCGTATGTCGTTTAATAATTCACATACTAGTAGTTGACTTTATTACAGATACAGCAGTTGTATTTGATATTTTGATTAATGAAACATTGCATGTATTTTACTTCAGGTTTTCTTATAAATGTAACTGTTGTTTAATGAATGTAAAAAAAAATCTATACATTGAGGCTCTAAACCTATTTTACCAAGCCTAAAACCATGGTGAAACACTAATGTGATTATCATATCATATGATAATGTGTTTTTAAGATCTGTTCATGTATTTCTCTGATGTTTAACACCTTTTGTTGCAGCACTGAAGTTATGTGACATCTGCTGTGATTGCCAGACAGTTTATACAATCAGTCCGCAGCTGCTAAAGTACGAATTATGACTCTGAGTCCTGTTTGTCATTCTACACATATTCTACACGCTATATAATCCCTAGCTCTTTGCCCATCTGTGATCATCTCTTCAGGCCCGTCATATCATGTTACCCCATTATGTAACACATGCAGGGGCGTAAATTTCATCTAACAGTAGGGGGGGACAATAAACATAAAGTTTCCCAAGAGCAATTTTTGAAGGGGACACAAATAATACAGCCAAAATTATACTTGTAAGGATAGATATGTGTACACAGCATGTGTACACAGCATGGAGACCGTATTTAAATATGAGTTCGGTTCATATGGTTCACCACGCGGTCATATTATAATTATTATTTTGCGTCCTCCATAGTATTTTAGGTTTCGTCTGGGACCGAGTACGTCTCTTTAGATATTCAACCGCATTAAGCCCACTGATCTGCCACTTAGCATCATATTGAGCAAAACCCAACACATCGGTAGGTCTACAATATTAGCCTAATATCAGTTCACACACAGGCTTATCGCTGTGTTAGTTGTAGTGGGTGACAAGCTACGGTGTTAAGCTTGGTAACCTTATAAATTGCTCATAGAAAATACATCGGATATCATCTTTTTTTTTTTTCTTTTTTTTTTTTGTCATGAGTAATTTATTAATGATCCAGCAGTAGAATCTTTCCAATGGATAAAAGTCATGGGTGAGTGACAGCCCCTCTGATTGAACCCATGCGCTTTATGCAACGAAATGCATTTCTATTGCAAAACACATTCCAATATAATCATGTCTTCATAAATGACACTTCATTCCATCTCCATGTGAGGCTAGAAGGTTTTGTAACCAGTAATTAAATCACAAATACACACAGTCTGGCATGTACATACACAAACTCTCTCCATCACACAAAGGAATGTGAGCACTTAGTCCCTTTTTAAAAGCTCTTGTTGTCAGAACGGTGGAGTTCACTTCACATTATCAAGTTCCCATACCAAAGGCGCCACCAGTCCTCTCGAGATTACTGAATGTTCAGCGGTTAGCTATTAATACATCAGCCAATCAGAAAACAAACCATTACTTCTTCAAGCAATCAACTGTGTGCTTTTAATGGGGTGGCCTATCACATACAGTGTGGCACACAATGATCCAGGCTAAAATAAGATTATTGTATGCTTAGCTATGTTATCGGTCTCTCTGCCTAGCTGTTTTGTTAATATTTACAAGCTATCGGTTTACAGTGTAGCGTGTGAAAAGGGCGTTTAGCAGGACTATATCTATCTGTTTATGGTAAAAGTATACTGTAGCACCTGTCTGTGGATTGTCTTAGTTTACTGTCATTCTCTTTACTTGTGTGAATCAATGATTTTAGCTGATCCTTTATTAAATTCATATTCCTTATGGGTGTCAATGTGACTAAAAGAATGGGTAGACGTCAGATTCCTGTATATGGCGAACAGGAAGGTGTTGTGAAAAGGTTGGCAACTATTGGACAGTTCATTGCTGACAGGCTGAAAGATTAGTGTGGAAAAGGTCTTGCATGTGTTATGTGAGCTAGAGGGGTGCTGAAATGATTTTAAAGGAAAATTCCTCAAATATTAAGTTAAGATCTATTGACAGCATCTGTGGCACACTGTCAATTGCCACAGAAAATGATTTCTACTCTTTATATATTTTTTTCGTTACTATGGTTTTTGATTCTCAAGGATTTAAAAAAAACATTTGTTTAGATATTACATTTGTGAACAATAATTTATATCCAATGAAGTATTTTAAGTTGAGCATAACTATAGAAATATTTGGTAACACTTTTCAATAAGGTCCCATTAGTAAATGCATTAACAAACAATAACTAACAATGAGCAATACATATGGAATTGATTGATCTTTGTTAACGTTAGTTAATAAAAGTAAACTATTCATTGTTAGTTCATGTTAACTCAGGTCCATTAAATAATATTAACAGATAATATTAACTTTTTATTTTAATAATGAATTAGTAAATGTTGAAATTAACATTAACTAAGATTAATAATGTTCATGTTAACTAATGCATTATACAACAAATGGAACCTTATTGTAAAGTGTTACCAAATATGTATATTGATTGTAGAAATTTCCATGATTTTATTCAGGACTTTCCTAGTTTTTTTTAACTTTTCCAGTTGTTGATGCTAAAAAGCATTTTATAAATATTAAATTTACAAGGAGTTATTTTAGTCAATGAAATATTTTGAGCTGAATATAATTTAAATTTAGAATAAATATTAAATCATTTATTTATTCTAGAACAAATAATGAATAACTGGAATAAATAGTCACTAGAAACTGTAGACTGTTTTAAATGTAATAATTTCTAGGACTTTTTAGATTTTTGGAAATCATAGTTTTAACATTACTTGATATTATATTATGTATTTTCTCATAACTGTGGGAACAAACATCACAGCAAACATTTGAATTTCTGTCAACATGTTTTCTTTTTATTAAAGCTGCAGTCCGTAACTTTTTTTGGTTAAAAATTATCCAAATTCAATATTTCAGCAAGTACATAACCAGCCAGTGTTCAAAAATATCGCCTTACTTTAGCCCGATTCACAACGGTTATCTTATAATAATGTTCGCGGGAAATTCGAGCATGGCACTGCGTCATTACGTCACGTCTGTAAACATAAAGAAGTTGTCCCGGCTACTAGGCTATCGCATGTGAGGGTCCTGCAGGTGACGGTTCGTTTATAGCCTTTTCTCACAGCAGCTAGAATAATTAAATGTATCATTTTGATGGCGGATTGTAATCCAGAAAGGATTATATGAAACACATGTGAAAGAAATTAAATTATATTCCAGTTTTAAATGTCCTTCTGATTACAGATAGCCTGGGATTACACAAGATTTGTATTTTAAAGACAACCAGTTTGAAGGGAGCATAGTTTGCTTTTTGGGTTAAAAGAATTTCTTATGAAATTCGAATGGTATGACAAATAGATTAGACTGTACATAAATTGAAATTTACACGCTAATACACACTATACTCATAGTCACTCAGTGCTGATGTTGTTAACATTAATAATTTGAGAATAAAGTATAACAATAATAATATTTTGCACGGTTTGATGTGATATGAGCTAACCGATCTTTAGATTAAATCACCATTGGTAGCGCGATTTATTGTAATGCTTTTTTTCCTCAGTTGGTCAGAACAAGCATGGCAGACTTGTTACTTACTTGTTCAAATGACAATATTTCTTATTTGGGTCATATATTCCAAGACGCAGGCTAGAATCTTTGATTACTCAGTACAGGATTCACACCGGTGTGGTGACTGACAGACTGACACACATACTCCTCAAAACATTAGATTCATCCGCGCTGGAGCCGTGCCAACTCACAACCCACGCAATGAAGGTAATTCCGCAAGTAACTGCAATTCCATGTTTTCGAACAGAGATGGCGACAAAGAGGCAAAACTTACAGACTGCAGCTTTAAAGAAAAAATTGGTGCTGAAACTGTTTTGAGTTTTCACTCAGAAATTGCTAGTAATCCTCGCAACTAAATAAAAAGAAACTGCAAATAACACATTAAATTGATTAAAGGGGTCATCGGATGCCCATTTTCCACAAGTTGAAATGATTCTTTAGGGTCTTAATGAAAAGTCTATAACATACTTTGTTTAAAATTTCTCAATATAGTGTAAAACAACATTCTTTTTACCCTGTCAAAATCAGCTCTGTTTTCAGCAAGCCGTTTTAGTCCATGTTCCTTTAAATGCTAATGAGCTCTGCTGACCCTGCCCCTCTCTTCCTCATGATACTGTTTACTTTAGCCACGGAACTTGCTAACAAGCACATTATTAGGAACCTTATACTCACTTCTTCTATGGGTGAGGCTGGATCACGAATGATTCACATGAACATAAACACGTTTAGGCAACAGCTTCAAAAACAAAGGTAATCCTCTGCGTCTTCAGCGGCTCAGATGTCGGGAGTAAATGACGACTGCTATGTTCATTATTACATCCAACAACAAAACACCTCAATCGCTTAGGAGCCATTCTTGTCTACATCTGCTCTGGCATCGAAACAATGGCGGACTGATGACAGCTCACTCAGGGTGGGTCTAAGGTAAAACGCTAGTGTCAATCAACAATCATGGGAGGGGCCTGGGTTTGTGTGACATCACACAGACAGGCATCTGAGAATGGCTTGATATGAGAAAGGGGAAATCATTTAACGAGATAAAAAAAAAAAAAAAAAACACTGGGTGGATCTTTGTCATTATAGGGTGGTTGTGTACACACACTGCCAACACACATTTCAGTTCAAACAACTTGTAAAAGTAGGGGCGTGCACAGACATTTTTAGGGGCAGGGACTCAAGTGGAAAAAAAGGCACTTCTCATATTTATTTTTTATTTTTTTCTAAACAAAACATTAAATATAGGGATGTGTGATATTGACAAAAAATATATCACAATATTTCTGGGATTTTATTGATAACGATAATTAGATGATATTTTGCTGAGTGTGTTATTGTGCTGGTATCTTAAAGACTACCGTGGACAGCTGACTCCTGAAGTTTCTACATATTCTGAGTGGTGATCAGTTCACACTGATAGAAATTAATCTTTTCCAATAAGTTTAAATTGATTTTTATGGGCATTTTTACCTTTATAAAGCCATTTTTTCTGTGTGCATAATCTTTTCAGTCAAATTCCTCAATTGAATCAGTCAATTTGAATAATAAGCCATTTGGGATGTTACCAAGTAAATGAAATCAGTATTGACAAAATTAATCATTGCAATGCAGATTAAACACAGAAGCTGCATTAGAAGTGGCATTTAGATGCATTTACACACTGTTTAATGCAGGACATGAATCCATTTAACCTGCAGTTACAAATGCATTAATACTGTTTTAATATTTGAAAAGAATATTTAATATTTAATATTTAATATTTGAAAATATTAAAAAAAAAATGAAAAGATACTTTAAATGCAAAATTAAAACTGCCAGTAGGTGGCAGCAAGTCACTGTTAATAAGTGAGTCATTGCGATTGAACTAAATCATTTAAACGGTTGATTCATTCAGGAACAAAACAGCATGTTGCTCAGAGACGCAAATTGGAATTATATTTGTTGGCGAAATAGAACAAAAACAGTCAATATTGTGTCTAAAACGTCAGTTTTGTTCTTCAAATTCTTGTTTATTGAACTGCTGTAAAAATCCATACCACATTTGTAATCATGCTGCTTTTTGGTGGAAGAAATGTCAGTCTTTGCGTGATATTTATTAACTATATGAGATTATATAAATATATACATTTCTGCCCCCATATTTTGAATTTTGTGATCATTCTAAATGTATTTTAATAAACTGAATCATGCAGTGAAAGAAGGCGCACTGGTCTAACCTACTAGACTTCCTATTGCCTTAGCTAAACTTTAGCTAACTTACATGGTAGCTCTCATGAGTCATGGATGTTAGCAAGACAAATGAACTATATTTGCCTTTTGCCTTTTGGATAATTAGCTGTAAATTGGAGGCACAGGTAGCATCTCAGCATTTCCTGACCTGACCAGGGGCCCATTTCAGAAAGGAGGTTAAGTGTAAATTCTGAGTATGGTAACCCTGAAATGAGGGAAACTCTGGGTTTTCCGTTTCAAAATGGGAGGTTTGTCAAACTTGAGAAAGCAGGGTAAGTCAAGCCCGTTTCTGTAAGAGAGGTAACTTTTACTCAGAGTCAGTTACCGTGGTACTCACCGTAAGGTACTCGCTTATGCGCCGGTCGTTCAAGATGATGACTATCAAACAGATTCTCGTGCACATTTGCCCCGAGGACTGGTTTTTGACTGAGGATCTGAAAGACGCGTACTTTCACATCCACATAGCCCCCCCGTCACAGACCGTTCTTGAGATTCGCGTTCGAGGGAGTGGCCTATCAGTATACAGTCCTTCCATTTGGACTATCTCTGGCCCCACGCACTTTTACGAAGTGCATAGACGCGGCTCTTTCCCCTCTGAGACAGATGGGAATCCGTGTGTTAAATTACCTCGACGACTTGCTGGTTTTAGCCAGATCAGAACAGGAACTAATAGCTCACAGAGAGCTATTACTCAGCCACTTAGAACACCTCGGGTTGATCATCAACCCACACAAGAGTCAGTTGTTACCCAGACAGCAAGCTGTCTTCTGGGGACGATTTTAGACTCTGCCCAAATGCGGGTGTGGCTTATGCCGGAACGATCCCTGATGATTCAGCGATTGGCGGCTTCCCTCAAACCGGGACGACATACCCCCTGAGGGTTTTTCAGAGGCTGCTCGGCCTTATGGCAGCCGCTGCCTCTGTGATTCCTCTGGACCTGCTTCACATGCGGCCCCTTCAGTTTTGGCTAAAAGCCCGTATCCCGCCCCATGTCTGGTGCCTGGGGCGGTTTCCTGTCAGGGTAGACCACCGCTGTATCAAGGCTGTGGCCCCCTGGAAGACCCCTCGTCTGTTCCAAACAGGAGTGAGGATAGGCCTGGTCTCCAGAAGGAAAACGATCACAACAGACGCGTCCAACTTGGGTTGGGGCGCGCTGTTGGAGGGCAATCCGGCACTTGGCTCCTGGTCAGTTCAGCAGCGATGCCTACACATCAACTGCCTAGAGATGTTTGCGGTTTTCTTAGCCCTGAAAACCTTCCTTCCAGCTGTGAAGGGTCACCACGTTGTGGTCCGGTCGGACAGCATGACGGTGGTGTCTTATATCAATCGCCAAGACGGCCTCAGATCTGTCACTCTTTACAGGATGTTTCGTTGCCTCCTTTTCTGGGCACAGAAAGAACTCCTCTCGCTAAGAGCGGTTCATGTGCCAGGCAAATTGAACCTTGGAGCAGACATGCTGTCCAGAGGCAATGTAGCCCCAGGAGGAGTGGGCGCTACACCCTCAGACGGTTCAGGAGATTTGGGCAGTCTTCGAGAGGGCAGAGGTCGACCTCTTTACCACAGAAGACAATTCTCACTGCCCAACATTTTTCTCGATACAGCGAGACGCTCTGGCCCACGACTGGCTCAGAGCTCGCTTGTACGCATTTCCCCCGATCGCCCTGATTCCTCAGGTCATCGGGCGGGTCAGGGAGACCAAGTGTCCCCTCCTCCTGGTGGCCCTGCTCTGGAGAAACCAGGCATGGTTTCCAGAGCTAATGCAGCTGTCAGCAGCAGCCCTGTGGCCCATTCCACTGAGGAGGGACCTTCTCTTGCAGGCGAAGGGCTTGATTTGGCATCCCCGGCCGGAGCTGTGGTGCCTTCATGTCTGGTGCCTCGACGGGAGTCTAATCGGCTCCCAGCGAGAGTAAGCAGTACCATTTTAGAGGCAAGAGCGCCGTCCACGAGATGGCTCTACAGCCAAAAATGGTCAGTCTTCCTTCATTGGTGCGTTGCACGGAAATTGGACCCGGTTTCATCAAGTCAAGTCGAGCTTTATTGTAATTCTGCTACATGTGTGGACATATAGTGGAATGAAATGTCGTGTCTCGCAGGACCACGGTGCTACATACTAGTTAAACATAAGATAAACATACAACAATGCAAGTATAGGAAAAACAATAGAGCTATACAACAGTTAACTATCTGACTATACATATACTAAAAATACTATAACTGCTATACCTAGTTGACCACACATACACAAACTGAGACTGTACAAAAACTTTACATAAATACTGTACATGAAATTGTGCGAAAGAGATATATGTACATGAAATTGTGCAGAAAAATATATATTTTGTACATTAAATTATTGTGCAGAAGAGAGATTTTGTGGGAGACAGTGCATAGTGCAAAAAGATTTTGTAGTGCAATGCTCAAGTAAACATGTATTATTTTGTAGTGCAATGTTCAAGTAGACATATATATTTTCTTAAGAGTCTTTGTGGCAGGGAGTGTTTGTAGAAAGTGTCTAGTGTGTATATAGTGGGATGAGTGCGTTACTACAGGTGGTTTGTATAGCCCACTCACCTGTGTGTAGCACATTCAGAATTGCACTTAGTAGAATTGTCAACAGTTTTTAATGAGTTGGGGGGTGGGAGGGCTGAAGTGTTCATGGTTTCAGAGGGGGACAGGGGGATTGGAGTTAAGAGCTCTCACAGCCTGGGGAAAAAAGCTGTTGAGCAATCTGACAGAGCGAGCTCTGATGCTCCGGTACCTTCTACCTGATGGCAGGAGCTGTGGATGTCCAGCACACAGGACATGTGACATGTCCTGTGTGCTGACTTATCTACAAGAGCTGCTGGATAAGGGGCGTGCCCCCTCCACGCTCAAAGTATACGTGGCAGCCATCGTGGCGAATCATTCTCCTGAGGCTGGCCAATCAATAGGCAAAAACTACTTGGTCGTTAAATTTCTGAAGGGAGGCTGAATCCTCCTCATCCTCAGACTGTGCCATCTTGGGACTTGTCTTTAGTCCTGCGGGCCTTGAGAGGCCCCCCCTTTGAGCCGCTTAGCTCAGCCGACCTGCGGCCCTTATCGCTTAAAACGGCCCTTCTCCTTGCTCTGGCATCGGCATCTGTTAGTCAGCGCCTCATGTCTTGAGTTCGGACCTAATGACTGTAAGGTCATTCTGAAACCAAGGCACGGCTATGTTCCTAAGGTGCTCTCAATTCCTTTTAGAGCTCAAGTGAACTCCCTATTGGCGCTCCCCTTTGCAGACGGCGAGCAGGGACCGAACACGCTCTGCCCTGTCAGGGCTCTGAGAGTGTACTTGGAATGCTCTAGACTGTTTAGGCAGTCTGAGCAGCTGTTTGTTTGCTTTGGAGGCCACCAGAAGGGACTGCCGACTACAAAGCAGAGACTCTCTCGCTGGATCGTTGATGCGATAGCCTTGGCTTATGCATCAGAAGGTTTGGAATGCCCCATTGGTGTGAGGGCCCACTCCACAAGGGGAATGGCCTCCTCCTGGGCATGGTCCAGTGGAATATCTATCAGTGAGATCTGTGCGGCCGCTGGCTGATCGTCGCCGTCCACATTTGCCAGATTTTATAACTTAGACCTCCCTGCCTTGCAGGCGCGAGTTCTATCTGTTTAAATATCCCACTATCCCCCTTGGGTGAAGTGGTCATAAAAAGCTCTCAGCTATAGCTTGGGACGAAACATGCTCAAGTTTTAAGGGGGTCCTTTTTAGTGCCTTGAGACTGGGCTCGCAGAGCAGGATACGACCAGGTACTCTGTCTCTCTCCAGTCGACGTAAGGAAGACCCTATCCAGGATTAACCCACGAAAGGCTGCGGGCCCTGACAACATACCTGGACGTGTACTGAAAGACTGTGCTGCACAGCTGACGGATGTCCTAACAGACATCTTCAACATCTCGCTGAGCCAGGCAGTCGTCCCCACGTGTCTCAAATCCACCTCCATAATTCCAGTACCAAAGAAGTCACCTGTGTCCTGTCTGAATGACTATCGTCCCATAGCACTGACCCCAATCATGATGAAGTGCTTTGAGAGGTTAGTCATGCAGCACATCAAGTCCAGTCTCCCAAACACGCTGGACCCACTCCAGTTTGCATACCGTCCAAACCGTTCCACGGACGATGCAATATCCACCACTCTCCACCTAGCTCTTACTCATCTGGAACAGAAAGACTCCTATGTAAGAATGCTGTTCATTGACTTCAGCTCAGCATTCAACACAATAATCCCACAACAGCTCATCCACAAACTAAACCTGCTGGGCCTTAACACCTCCCTCTGTAATTGGATCCTGGACTTTTTAACTGCAAGACCTCAGTCAGTCCGTGTCGGCCGCAACACCTCCAGCACTACCACACTGAGCACAGGTGCCCCACAAGGCTGTGTGCTCAGCCCGCTGCTCTTCACGCTGCTGACCCACGACTGCACTGCCAAGTCCAGCTCCAACCACATCATCAAGTTTGCTGATGACACAACTGTGGTAGGCCTCATCAGCAACAACGATGAAACGCACTACAGAGAGGAAGTGGCACAGCTGGCTGAATAGTGTGGTGCTAACAACCTGTCCCTCAATGTGGGTAAGACGAAAGAGGTTGTGATGGACTTCAGGAGAAACTCTGTTGACCACCCCCCGCTGACCATCGACGGCTCAACCGTGGAGAGAGTCGGCAGCACTAAATTCCTGGGAGTGCACATCACAGAGGATCTCACCTGGACCACCAACGTCACGTCACTCAACAAGAAGGGAAAACAGCGCCTCCACTTTCTCCGCCGGCTGAAAAGGGCAAGTCTCCCTCCACCCACCCTCACCACTTTTTACAGGGGCACCATTGAGAGTGTGCTGACCACCTGCATCACTGTCTGGTATGGGAACTGCAGTGCTGCTGACCGCAAGACCCTACAACGGACAGTGAACACTGCCGCAAAGATCATCGGTGCCCCTCTCCCCTCCATCCTGGACATTTTCCTTTCAAGATGCTCCAACAAGGCCACCAGCATCGTGAAGGACCCCACCCACCCCTCTCACAACCTCTTCCAGCTCCTGCCATCAGGTAGAAGGTACCGGAGCATCAGAGCTCGCTCTGTCAGATTGCTCAACAGCTTTTTTCCCCAGGCTGTGAGAGCTCTTAACTCCAATCCCCCTGTCCCCCTCTGAAACCATGAACACCTCAGCCCTCCCACCCCCCAACTCATTAAAAACTGTTGACAATTTTACTAAGTGCAATTCTGAATGTGCTACACACAGGTGAGTGGGCTATACAAACCACCTGTAGTAACGCACTCATCCCACTATATGCACACTAGACACTTTCTACAAACACTCCCTGCCACAAAGACTCTTAAGAAAATATATGTCTACTTGAACATTGCACTACAAAATAATACATGTTTACTTGAGCATTGCACTACAAAATCTTTTTGCACTATGCACTGTCTCCCACAAAATCTCTCTTCTGCACAATAATGTACAAAATATATATTTTTTTCTGCACAATTTCATGTACATATATCTCTTTCGCACAATTTCATGTACAGTATTTATGTAAAGTTTTTGTACAGTCTCAGTTTGTGTATGTGTGGTCAACTAGGTATAGCAGTTATAGTATTTTTAGTATATGTATAGTCAGATAGTTAACTGTTGTATAGCTCTATTGTTTTTTCCTATACTTGCATTGTTGTATGTTTATCTTATGTTTAACTAGTATGTAGCACCGTGGTCCTGCGAGACACGACATTTCGTTCCACTATATGTCCACACATGTAGCAGAATGACAATAAAGCTCGACTTGACTTGACTTGACTTGAGGATGTCCTGTGTCTGCTCATTGTACGGCGTGATTGGATACGTTCCCCATACATAACGTGAAGTGGACGTTCGAAGGGGAGCACTCCGGTTACTGACGTAACCTCGGTTCCCTGAGATAAAGGAACGAGCGTTATGTCACTTGCCGCACTATAAGCTGCACGAATTGATGACTGTCGCTTCAGTCGAATGATCTGATGAATGGCGCTGCGGCTCCGCCCTTTCTGGTGGGCTAAAGTGCCATTGGTTTGTACAGCTAACGTGAACAAATCAGGCCTCAGTACAGAGTAAAACAGGAGTTTTCCCCATACATAACGCTCATTCCCTTATCTCAGGGAACCGAGGTAAGTAACCGGAGCGTTTTCTTTAAAACATGGGAGATGCAGAGCACATTAGTAAGAGCGCTGTATGCAGACCTATAAGGAAAGTGTGCGTCCCTCTCACGCTCTTTCTGAGAATACTTTCCTGTGCACAAATCCGTCAAAGAGGAGTTTCACAGGACTGTGGGTTAGTGGTGTAGCAATCGGTTCAAATGAGGCTAATCTGATAAATAACGTTCACTTGATAACATCTTGCTGCAACCTCTGATTACTTTAAACGAGTCTACCCCCCAAGATTACTGTTACAAACATGAGCCATGTCCAAAAGGCAAAGGGGGAGGTGTTGCTACAATATATAGCAATATTTTCAGTATTTCTCAGAGGTCGGGTTTCAAGTATAATTCGTTTGAAGTAATGGTGCTTCATATAACGTTATCCAAAGAAACAAGTGTTAATGATGAATCCCCTGTGACGTTTGTACTGGCTACTGTATACTGGCCACCAGGGCACCATACAGACTTTATTAAAGAATTTGCTGATTTTCTATCAGAGTTAGTGCTGGCTGCAGATAAAGTCCTAATTGTTGGTGATTTTAATATCCATGTTGATAATGAAAAAGATTCGTTGGGATCAGCATTTATAGACATTCTAAACTCTATTGGTGTTAAACAACACGTGTTAGGACCTACTCATTGAAATCATACTCGAAATCATACTCTAGATTTAATACTGTCGCATGGAATTGATGTTAGTGGTGTTGAAAGACGGCAGATGGCCATCGGGACAAGACCACAGGAACCAGATGAGTCCTTTGCACAGTCTGACTCTTCTGCAGCCTAGATTTAAACTGCTGATTTTGTCTGGCCAGAGGAGAATGACACTATTTCGACACACTATTTCCCTGTCTAAATACTGTAAAGCTGATGTAAAGCTACCCAGCTTTATATCAAGCTGATGTAAAGCTGCTTTGACACAATTTGCATTGTTTAAAGCGCTATACAAATAATAGTGACCACAGAATTTTCTTCAGGATTTCCAGTGTGGTTGGATGCATTGATGACAAGCACATCTCCATCATCGCACCTTCTGAAAATGAAACTGATTACTGTATGGAATGGAAGGATGCCAGATGTAAGGGTAGTATGGGATATATGCCGTAACCACGGCTGTTAAATAAACACAAATTATTCACAATTTATTTGATCAACTTTATTTCCTATAAATACAAAAGCAAAAGTTATTCTTTTTCCTTTTTGTATTTTAAAATTCTTTCAATACTTGACCATCACTTCTTCATCTGTCAGTGGTGCTGGTGCAGGTTCTCCCCCCTTTTTGGGTGCCTCTGCCTTCTTAAGCTGTCAACTGAGTACAAGTTAATTTTATTACTCTAATTAAGAAATGTAACTGGTTGGATAAGAGAATATTTAATTATGTGAAAAGAGTGTTAGACTATGAGGAAAAAAACAGCAGTGCATTGAAATAGACACTGAATGATATTTCATGTCAAATGTTTGTAAAGTCATTTAGCCTACACCCATGAACCTTTCAAGCTTGAAGCTTTACCTTGTTTGAATTGTGTTTTTATAGGCTACCTCATTTTTAGCTGCTGCCACGGTTTTTATATTATTTTTATTATATATATATATATATATATATATTTTTTTTTTTTTTTTTTTTTTTTTTTTTTTTTTTTTTTTTTTGCTAGGGGATACCATTAAAATGAATATCAGTTCAATAATTTACAGTTTTCTCCTCTGATAATATAACAGTTATTAAGTTATTAACAGTTATTAAGAATTAAAGTTACGCACTGACGGAAGTACGCACGCGGACGTCTTTTTGGCGGGAGCTGTTGCCATGTTGAATCGTAATTTCGGCGATCCACTGATCATGACTTTTCATAGTCATGGTGTACGCGCTAAACTCATAGTCAACCTACTCAGAGTTGAATGAACTAACACAATTCAGCCGTTCTGAAAATGAAAACTCTCAACTTTCAATCTCTAGGTAAGTCAACTCAGAGTTCAAGTTTAAACTCAGAGTTGGTTGAGCCTCCTTATTGAAACAGGCCCCTGACCTGATATTTAGATTTTTTATTTGTTTGACAGGGAAAGCTATGTGCAAACAGAACACACACACATATATACATATATTCAATTATTTAAAAAAAAAATCCCCAGAAAAAGGGCACTTTCTGAAGTAGAAAGAAGTTCACTTTCTCTTGAAGTAGAAAGACAAATAGTCTTTGCTTACAAAGCATGCTCTAATAGTCTTTGTTTTATTTACAAATTCAAAAGCATTTTTCTCACGCAGTTCAAATTCAGGCTCATATAGAGCTTCATAGAACAACAAGACAGTGGAACCATGTTGAAAATAGAAGTCTGAGCCATTTCAATGTCCCAACAGCTATTCTGTCCCAGTTTTTCTATAGACTCAGCTGTGCACACCTGCTCTTGTTCAATCACACATTTGCACTTGGCTCATTGTGGCTCATTGTGTTCTGGAACAAAGGGATCAGAGTTCCATTCAGTAACATATGAACATAGTCCCTTTATCTGGGGTGTTGATTGTCAGTCGATCAGGAGAAATCTACTGGATTAACAGTCTTTACATTTAAAAGATCTGTCAGTGCTGTCGATATTTCACTCTTTGAGTCCATCAGGCTCTTTTTCTCGCACCCACTCTGGTCTGCTTTCAGTGTCTTCACACCTGGCTCTAGGATTCACACTCTAATCGCACACCACAGCCCCTCCTCCAGGAGATAACAACGACATTACATTGCCCACTCACACACCCGGCCAATGGGAAGAAGCATGCTGACCCCTATAAAAAGCATTGGTTTTGAAACTGAAGACACCAGACAGAGAGATAGCAAGAGAATGAGAAGGGGAACAAATGAACTGTAGGTTGGGAAGCATTTTCAAGAGGACGTGAAGAAAATAAACTAAACTTCTATTTGTTTTAACTTGTTTTAAAGTTACATCATGAGCTCTAATCTTGTGAAGTCTCTTGCTCGCGTTTATGACCCCAAACCACTTCATGCTCAGAAACGATCAAACGGTGGAAGAGCCACAGCAAGAAGAGCTTCGCTTTCTACCTCAAACAAACATCCATCTTCATCGATTTCTGATCAGCCTTCATCAAAATCCTCCTCGTCTTCTGCTCTCGTCCATATTGAAGGACAAGTCAATGATCTGAGTGATAAGATGGACAAACTCCTCACCCTGCAGGAAGCGTCTCTGAAAAGACTGGATACCATCAGTCAAGATCAGGGCACAGCTGCAGGTGGACGAAGCGTGGAGCAGATGTTGTGTGATGTGCGTGTTGTTATAGAAACTGTTCGAGAGAAGGAGGAACAACAGGATCAGCGACTTGATGCTTTGGAGCGACTGGTCAATGGCATTCAGCAGGTTGTCAGTTTTGTTGCTGAACTGTTGAAACACTCAAGATCGGCCGATCTCTTGAAAAACACACACTCAAAATCCAGCAGCAGGGTGAGTTTAGTGTTTGAAATTACTCATTTGGATACATATTTCAAGTATAGATGAAAACATTTACAAACTAAAGTGAATGATTGAGCCAAACATTTTTTTCAGTATACAAACAATTATGTGCAAAATTATCATTAGTTAGTAAAATCTGTGAAGCAGCTGACCTAAGGAATGAATTAAAAAGAGGTTATTGTTGCACAAAAGTGGACTTATGTACAAGAGAGGAAATACTTGCATGTTTGCTACTTTCTTTTTTTGTTTGTCTGTTTATCTTACCCATGAATTGTTCCCATTTGCTTTTTATGTTGTGTGAAGTTTGTTTTTTATCTTTGCATAAATATTGAAGACAAAAATGTCGGATGCATATATAGGGTACATTAAATGTTCTTTTTTTATTATTTATTTATTTTCCAAATTATTTCTTTGTCTAGCTGTGCTGCATTTCCACCAGGGGCTTTTCTAGAACATGCATCGCCAGGTTCATTGTCCTTGTCATTGGCTTGAGCCATTTATAAAACAGATTGACCGATGACATGATGAGTGATTCTCAGTAGCAGCTCAAGGACACAACTGTGCATTCAGCTCATAGCAGATGATTGTGTGATCAGAAATATCAGATTCATTGCGCGTTAACAGCTCAGAGCATTTGAATGCATGTACGTCACACAAAGCAGGTGTTTTTATCTAAAGGAGTGTTAATAAATGATAATCTTGTTTTTTTTACACTGGTTAGACTCTATCATTATGCCACTTCACATGTGACCATATGCTTATACTTTTCATAGATGCCTTTGTCCTTTGATCATATTTTCTAATATATTTCCTCTTCTCTTAATTCTTTCTCTGCTGTTGTTTTTTTTTTCTCTCTCTAGTATAGAGAAAAGGATGGGAAGGAGAAATCTAAAGTGTACCAAAAAGGTTTAAAAACCCAGAAGAAAAAGAAACCACTGGACGCATCAGGTGAGAAAAAACATACAGTAGAGTTTAAGAGCCAGAGATCACATTGAAAATCTAATTGTAATCTGTAAATAAACTTAAATTTTTAGCATTTTGTCAGATTTAAAACAAAGACAAGTTTGACATGAAATGAAGAAGAAATGTTTAAGATTCTTTGTTCGTTTTACTAATTTATTTTCCTCTTCTTTTCAAGACTTAGTCCAGGCTGGTTTTGAAGAAGTGCAGAAGCTCAACCAACAGAACAATCAGCTTTCTCAATGCACGGCAGAGACAGCAGTCAGCACAGCTGCACATCTGGATCTTATTGAAGAAGAGCAAGAAGGAGAGAAACATAGGGAAAGAAAAGATGACAAACAACAGGATGCAGTGGAAGAAGAGGCAAGAGAGCAAGAAATTGTTGCTGAATTATTACAGATAAAAGAGGAGGATAAAAAGGAGGAAGATGAAAGGTTAAAACAAGAGGAGGCTTTATTGTTATCTGAAGAAAGCCAGCTAGCTGCTCTGAACTCATCTGGCCAGACAGATGAAAGCATCACAGTCACACCAGGAAGGTATGTCCTGGATATTTTGTTCAGCAAATGACTTTCAGATGTGAATTTGGTTAAAATAAATTGTAATGCTACGACAAAATTTTTTGGGGAATGTAAGACTTTTTAATATTTTTGAAATAGGCATCTTATTCTCACAAAGGCTGCATTTATTTGATCAAAATACAGTAAAAACAGCAATATTGTGTACTATTATTACAAATTGAACTTTTTCTGAATGAATATATTTTAAAATATCATGTATTCCTATGATGGCAAAGCTAAATTTTCAGAAATTATCCAAATACACTGATTTCAAGAAACATTTCTATTACCAATGTTTAAACAGTTTTGCGTAATAGTGTTGTAGAAACTAATACATTTTTTCATACACTTTGATAAATAGAAAGTTCAAAATTTATTTGACAGCATTTATTTGAAATTGAAATCTTTTTTAAACATTGTTTTTAATGTCACTGTCATTTTTGATCAATTTAATGTGTCCTTGCTGAATAAAACTTCTTTTAAATGAAAAGAAAATTACATTAAAACTTCTTTAAAATTAAAACTTCTTTAATTTCTTTAAAAATCTTACTCATCCCAAACTTTTGAAGGGGAATTAAATAGTGTAATTAAATAAAAAACAAAAATATACCACAATATAAATATTACATTTAAATTGTAAAAATTTCAAAATATGATGGATTTATATAATGAATTATATTTTAAAATATAATATGATACTAGGATAAGAGATATTTTATATTTTATACCTCTCTTTTAATTTATATATTCATGTAGCTGTGAGGAGAATCTGGAAATAACTTACAGCACTAAGAGGCATGTTACTGATGAGAATCTGACAGATGAACTTAAAAAAAGCAGAGTGGAGGAGGCGCCGGAGGAGGAGGATAAAGAATTGAAGGAGGAAGAGGAAGCAGGACTTGAAGCTGCAGAGGCGGGACCAGAGAGACCAGAGGAGGGGACAGAAGAGGAGAAGAAAAATGCAGAGCCAGTAATTGATGAATATGTCATTGGTAAAAAATAATTGTAAAGTGTAAGAATAACTGTAAATATATTTCCCTTTTTGTAGTTACATTTCCTAATCTTTTCTGCAGATTCTTCCGCTCCTCCACCTGCACCATTTGAGCACCGTCTAGTGACAACCAAAACCCATCAGATTACAAGTTACTACACTATCAATAAAGAAGAAGTACTTGGAGGGTGAGTTAGTATTTATGTTGCATCATATTATATTATATTTGTTTACATCAAAGGAATTTTTAAAGTAGGATGCCTGTGACATTAAACACATGGCATAAGATTGCTAAGCATTTTAAGAACTTACAGGAAATCATGATACACAAGAAAGACAGGGAAGAAAGACGTTGAGAGAGTAAGACATGTTGAATATTTTTAGCCCTTAGTGAAAGTAAATACCTAGAGACAGGAGGAGATTACAGTAAATTTCCTTTGCGGTATTAAAAAGAATGTGGAAATTTCAAGTGTTTTTTTATTGTCTTGTTTTGATTTTAATAGAGGACGCTTTGGCATGGTGCACAAATGTGTTGAGAAATCTTCTGGCCTTATATTAGCAGCCAAGATCATCAAAGCCAGGAGTCAGAAAGAGAAGGTAAATGCCTGTGTCCATTTTAAGACATTATTACGTTTTTTTTTTTTTTTTTTTTTAAATCTCCCGATTAATTTATGGACCACTTAGTGTCCCACAACAGTGATGTATACTATTATAGTATTGATTAATATTTTGAATTAGCTTTTAGTTTTGTATTTTCAGTTTTAATTTTAGTTTACGTTTTAGTAGTTTTAGTACGTCTTCGTTTTTTTTTTTTTATATTTCAGTTTTAGTTATTTTCTTATTTTCTAGTTTTTTTATTTAAATTTTACATCTATATTGTATTTTATTTCAACTCTACTTTTATTAACATTTTCTCATAGTTTTAATTTAGTTTAGTTAATTTTTAGTTTATATCAACACTGGTCGTCGAACCACTGCTTTAAGACCATTATAAATGTATTGTGATTTTCATACAAATTTGTGTTGTCAGGAGGTAGTAAAGTGTGAGATTGAAGTGATGAACCAGTTGAATCATGCCAATCTGATCCAGCTCTATGCCGCCTTTGAATCTCGGCATGAAATTATTCTAGTGATGGAGTAGTAAGTTACATCCACAAACACATCAAAGTTTCACACACAGACATCCTCTCTCACTAACTGAATCTCATTCATGCTTTGTGTATTTTTGTGTACCCTGTGTACCCCCTAGTGTTGATGGTGGAGAGCTGTTTGACCGGATCATAGATGAGAACTACAAGCTGACCGAGTTGGACACAGTGCTGTTCATCAGACAGATCAGTGAAGGGCTTCAGTATATGCACAAGATGTACATATTACACCTTGACCTAAAGGTAGCAAACACATTCTTGTTAATAAAATGCATTTTAACAGCTGCATAAAAAAGAACAAGAAGTTTGAAATGCCTGTGTTTACTCTGTCAACAGCCTGAAAACATTCTCTGTGTCAGTCGACAAACAAGCAAGGTGAAGATAATTGACTTTGGACTTGCAAGAAGGTTAGTACTTGTTTCTGTGTCTGTGTTTACACTGTGTCATGGATCTACTGCTTTTATCATGCCAATTTGTTCTTCATCTTCCTTTTAGATATAAACCCAGGGAAAAGCTGAGGGTGAACTTTGGCACACCTGAGTTCCTGGCTCCTGAAGTCATCAACTATGAATTTGTCTCATTCCCAACTGATATGTGGAGTTTAGGTGTCATCACTTACATGCTGTGAGTCCATAGACATCAATGAACAATCATATAATACCAAAAGGAGAGAGATTTGTAAAACTTACTTGTGTTTGCGTGTGTAGGCTCAGTGGCTTGTCTCCGTTCTTGGGTGAGGATGATAATGAGACACTAAATAACATCCTGGCATGTCAGTGGAGTTTTGAAGAAGCAGAGTTTGCTGACATCTCTGAGGAAGCCAAAGACTTCATCTCACGCCTGCTTGTGAAGAGCAAAAGGTTTGTGGGTCCTCAGAAGTTGGCTAAGTCTGACAAATCCTCTATTTTTAATTCTGAAAGTTACCTGGGTGGTTGTGTTTTATTGCAAGTCTCTTTTTTTGTGCAGTTGGAGAATGAGTGCATCCCAATCCCTGAAACACCCATGGCTTTCAGACCGAGCGCTTCACTACCGTCTACACCATAAAGTTAATAACAGCTTTGAGTTTATGGCTAAATGAGTGCAGTAGTGAAATAATGCAAATTAAAATTATATAGATTATATATATATATATATATATATATATATATATATATATATATATATATATATATATATATATATATATATTAAAATGCAAATTATAATTAATGAACCTGTTTTTCTCACAGAAAAACAAGTGTCACTCTTCTCATGCCCCTCCTCCAGAGGGATAAACAGGTGAGATGCATAACTTGAAATATGTATGGATAGTTCACCCAAAAATGAAAATTCTGTCATCGTTTACTCACACTCATGTTGTTCCAATCCTGTATGCCTTTCTACTTCAGAACACAAAAGAAGATATTTTGAAGACTGTTGATAACAGTTTATTGTCCCACCCAGTAAGGGTGGGACAGGAAACGATTTTTTTGTATTCCAGCATTCTTTAAAATATCTTCTTTTGTGTTCTGCAGAAGAAAGGAAGTCATAAGGAAGGGTAAATGATGACAGAATTTTTTGGTGGACTTTCCCTTTAAATGTTAAAAAAGTAATAAACATTCTGTTGTCATATCCTTAATTTAATGTTTTCTGCAGAAGGGATCATTGGCTCTCCTGATGCCTTGGTGACACACTGGACCAATACTGTTGTACCTGAACAACAACACAACATCTCTTTAATATTACAGTCAAATACAGAACTGTACAATGTCTGTTACAGACTTACCTCAACCTTAAGTTAAAACAGCATACAACACATTAAAAGTACAGCTCTCCACTTGTGGTACAAGAATATTTCACCATTTTGTAAAATGTTAACCATTAATGACTCTGTGACAAAATTGCCCTGTTCTCCAGTCCTGGTTTAAGTGGGTTTTAACTGTCTGGTGGCTGTCGTCTTATGAAAAATTACTACATACAGTTAATACTACAATGAGTTGGTCTTGTATGTGCACTTTATAATAGGCCAGGACTGGAGGAAGTATGTGAATGACTAAGAGTGCAACAGAAATCATCATTCATACTCTATACGCACAAATATATCAAGTCTTATGGTAATATTCTGTACATCACTGGTTTATGGTAACATTTCATTCACGTAATGTTTGTGAAGGCATTAGAATTCACACAGGAAAAGGTACTGTATTTTACACTTGAAACTCTAGCACCCTTAATGTCAAAATCCTGCAAATTATCTATCATTTTTGAATGTTATGTAATTTCTGCTGATTTTCAGGAAGTCTAAATGTCAGAGTTTGGAGTTTGTTTGTATGTGTGCATGTAGCTGCTATTATCTGATACAAATAACCATGACCCAAATACAGCTCTCATTTCCAACATTTTATTCAATAATGTCATTTAGAGGGTTTCCCATAGGGCAAATGTATTGTGCAGAATGCTTAGGTAATGCTACTGATCTCTCACTTCATTGTATTTTTGTTTTCAAATTTTTTTTTTTTAAGTTGGAAATTTGAGACTGGGACACTAGCTTCAAGACTGGCTGTTTTTGGTCTTGCTCACTCCCTCTCTTTGTAGTAGACGTCTCACCTTCCATGAAGGCAAACGAAAAAAAAAACAACAAAAAAAAAACAAAAAAAAACAGAACACTACTTACAACTGTATTGTGTGTTTTTGTGTGGTTCTATATATAAAGATACTGTTTTGCTTTGATCACCTTTTCTGATGTTTACTTGAAATGCTTTCACAAAATATTAAATGAAGTGAAATAAATTGTACGTCATCTGATGGCTAACAAAGTACTGTTTTTAGACACTAGGATTCTAAGTGAAAGCTGAAAAACCAGGACTATCACTTCATGATGTCTAAGCATTAATAAAAGATTTATTTATTTTTATGTTTTGATTTCAGTTTCTATGTATGCCATGACTGGATTGAGGAAAGCTGAAATATAATAGCTCATAAACTACTGGGAAAATACAGTACTTTCATATATTAGTGCTGGTACATTATTTAAAAGATATATCGTTGTACTTGTAAGTGCTTTATGTTGTGTACGTGCTTTAGAATTTTAAATATTATTTAAATTAAAATATATTTTGAACAAACATTTGATTGTCTTGTTAATTCTTTTTATCTCTTCTCAGAGCAACGGCATTTAAGAAGGGTTTTTTTTTTTTTTAATCTACGGCTGTGGCACAATTAATCCTATAAAAATGATGTGACCCTAAAAAACCCTTTAGCGACTAAAACCAGCTAACAGACCAACTTGACCAGACTGAGATACCAGCAAAAACCAAACAGCCTAAACTAGTTGAAGCCGTTTTTTTCAGCAGTGATTTAGGCCTAGGATTTATTATATAATGTAGGCATATTATTTAACGCTAACAATTATTATTAGATATGTAATAATAAAGTGAGAACGTAAAAAGTGGTTTGTTCAATTCCTCCTGAATCTTGATTCCTTTAGTGGGCGCTGTGACACATTTACACCCCAAACCATCAGCATTTCCCTCCTCTTTGTTTTGTGGTGCGTACGTCACTGTCGCTCTGCTCTGTGATTGGCTGCTGAGTGCAGGTTCCTGATGTGTCGCTCAAGCAGCTGGAGTTTCGGCTGTTTGCATCCGTTCATGACAAACGATCGCGCGCAGTGGATCCAAACCTCACAGACACACTCCGAACCGAAACCAGCTCCAGAAAATGGCTCAATGTGCAGCAGCGGCGGCGGCCAGTGGCGATGTGAACGGAGACGGCAAGACGAAGAGGAAAGTGGCCATCATTACAGGCATAACCGGTCAGGTAACGTGAAGAATCGTCTCAACATACACGACGCGACGGTATATACGGAGAGTTCAGCTAGAAATCAAAAGTCTGTCATGTTTACTCACCTTTATTCTGTTTCAAACGCGTATGACCTTCTTTGTTCTTTGGGAAACAAAGGGAGATGTCAAGCAGAATGACAGCCTCAGTCACCATTCATTCTTAAAGGAGGAAAAGAGATGCCGTGAATAGCGACCGAGGCTGTCAGTAACTTACGAGAGAGTGAGTAAATGTTGAGAGACTGTTATGAGACGATTTCATCCAGTTTGATCCTTGCTTTGTGGTTTTTGGTAACTATGACAACAGAAGTTTTTTATTAAGTTGCCTCTGTAAAATAAAAAATAAAATACTATAGGCAGGCTATAGATGTTTTATTTTATTTTTATTTTTTTATTTATTTTTTTTATCTCACGTGGTCATTTCCGGACATATAAGTAACAGACAACTAAACTTAGAGTACAAGTATAGTGCTATGACTATGTCCAGATGTGCCCTGTTGTGTCTGTAGAGCACTACAGTTCTGCTGACATTTTAGTCCACTGTATACTTTTATTTGTCTGAAATGGCAATATGTACAGGATGTGACAATTTGATATGGTAAGCAACATTTACAGCTATTGTGAACTAAAAGGAGAGTCTCATGTGAGTCCTTTAATTGTTGGCTGTTGTTTATCTAGCCTCACCTGGGACCTTTTCATTGTGAATCACAGTGAACTATGTAACAGGAGACACATGTGACGCATCCTCAAAAGTTCATTGAGGATTTAACCTCTTAAGACCCGAGAAAAAAGTTTTAGGAAAAAAAAGTTTTTTTTTTTTTTTTCCATGTCTTTACATTGTTTAGAGCATTACAGATAATGTAAAAAAAATATATATATATAAATAAATAAATAAAAATGATATTTCATGCAAAAGTTATGCTATGTCCTCGTTTGAGGACATCGGGACTCAATTTCTTTAAAAAATAAAACTACATGAATGAACATGCATAGGCAAAAACAATTGATTTTTTAAACCACCAATACATTTTTAGTTTAAGATTTTTATTTATTTATTTTTTTACCAAACTTTGTATTCTCAACTAGGTTATAACAGAATGATTCGATATACCATTTTTCTTTCTGCAAAATATGTGTAAAATGGTCATAAACAGGTTTTCTCATTATATACAATGTATCTATAAACTAAATCTAATTTGCATATTAATGTGTTTTTGGGGCAATATGTAATGAAAAAAGAAGTGTAATAATGGGAGTAATAATTGACAAGATTTTCATGATTATATATAATATTTCATAGAATATTGAAATATAATTTCTTTCCCTATTCATTTGTTATGTCTCCCAAAATGCGTAATAAACATGCTTTTAGTCCCGATGTCCTCATATGAGGACATGTATGAAATCAACATCCTGTTTTGTAACAGAAAGTCATATTTTGATTTGAAACCCCATAACATTTTCCTGAGATGTTGATTTATAAGACACAATTTAAAAATTAGACAGATTTAAATGATAATTACAAAATATTATCATATTTCCATAAGCGTGTCACTAAATTAATTTCAGACATTTTGAAGACCAAGGAGAGGGAGTGGTCACAGTGAAACATCCAATCATTTGTTATCTCTGAAAAGCCCTGAATGTGCTCTGTACAGGACATCCAGACTTAAAACTGTGTAATGTAGAGTCTCAGAGAAATTCACTAAAATATAACGTCCTCATATGAGGCCGCAGGGTCTTAATAGGATAAGCAGGTAGCTTGTTTTCCAGTTTGCTGGATAGAGAAAGTTCAAACCTTTCAGAATAGGAAGCAGACAAAATGACATAATTTTCATTTCTAGTCTGTTTTGAAACGTTTTACAAGTCTTTTGTAAGTTTAGAGTGCTTGAGTAAGTTACAAACATGGGTGTATCTAGGCATCCAGACCATGATACTTGGTATTCAGGTTTCTAGGTTTCGCTTTGCACATTTATGTGATGTGTTTTAAGTAACGGGCTTGTCTTGCTTTGTGCATCATATATATAGCTGAATGTGCCATCCATTTTGTCCTGGCCAGACTTTCTGGACTGTAATAGTAAGATTTAAATGGTTAATAATGGTATATTCTCCACTCCAGTTAAAGGGTTTTACACCACAATTCAACATTTATATGTTCTTTCAAATTAAAAGAAATGCATCACGTAAATGTTTCTGTGACGAAGCACTTAAATATTTAATGAGGCAAGCAGAGTTCAGTTTATTGATTACTTGTTGTTAAACATTTGGTCATTATATTCCAATAGTGCATTATTACTTCTAATCTATATTCAACACTAGTATTTTCACCAGCTAAAAATGGTTTAAGTCCGTTATTTCTATCTTTTACTGTAGTGTGTCAGTAGAAAATATCAGTTTACATTTTCAAACATTCATTTTTTCATTAATTGTAATAATCCAGTTAGATTTTTCTTCAAGAAACCTACCGGCAAAGCTACAGTACTGATTGTGTTTATGGGGTGCAATCTAACTAGTTAATGCTTCGTTTGTTAAAAAAAAAAAAAACATTCTTTTTCACATAATTGACCTTTATTTCACACCGCTTTGTCCCTTCTCTGATAAACGCGCTGATCATTTCCTGCTTTTATGAAGCCCCTCCCTCAGAAATACATGATGGGCTCTGATTGGTTAGCTGGCCCAGTGTGTTGTGATTGGCTAAACCGCCTCTAGTGCGCGTTTGAATGTCCTGCCCCTCACCTCAGCGCCATGTGCTCCGGTTGTATTGTAAACAATGGCGTAGTCTATATTGCTTATCAGTTTGAGCCCGATTGAGACGCAGAGGATATTAGTGAAGAGGATCGTGCAGAACCTGTGCAAGCATGGCTTTTAATGGTAGGCCTATGTTTTTTGTTTGTTGTTGTCTCATACTTTTAGATACGCTGTTATTATGCTACTGCTTATGTTAGCTTTTAATGTACGGTTTATCTGAGTTTATGATGTCACTAACCCGGAATTATTTTGTTGTAGTCCCTTACCAGCCGTTTGCTGCAGGCGATGCTATGCTTTGATTCTGTAAAAGACAATTTCTCCCTTTGCATTGAACTTTGAGCTTCGTAACTTTGCAGATGTTGTTTAAGCTCACGCAGCTACATTACACACTAACAAAAGTTAAAAAGGTGAAATTGTATTATATGACCCCTTTAAAAGTTTTAGGCACTTGAGTAAAATTTCTGTAAAATGAGGATTTTTTCAAAAATAATGTCATAAATAGATTTTCTATATCAATTAACTTCTGTTAACTAAATTAAATCAATATTTGGTGTGACCATCATTGCGTTTAAAGTAGCTTTTGTCCTAGGTCAGGGGTGCCAAACTCAGTTCCTGGAGGGCCACAGCCCTGCACAGTTTAGATTTAACCATAATTAAACACACCTGATCCAGCTAATCAGGTCATTTAGGATTATTTGAAAACTACATGGTATGTGTGTTGGGGCAGGGTTGGAAATAAACTCTGCAGGGCTGCGGCTCTCCAGGAACTGAGTTTGACACTAGAGCCCTGTGCAGGACTGATTTCTTAAACCCGCACCTGCCCACTCCCGCTAAATTTCTGACCAGGACCGCCCGCTCCAGCAGCCTGTGTTCCACTCCCGCCCGCGCCCGCAATGTTTGTGTCCACTCCCGCCCGCTCCCGCGGACTTTCTCTCAGAGCTTGTGAAAAATGAACACAAATACTCAGACTAAAGGCCCGTTCACACCAAGGACGATAACTATAACGATAACGATAAAGATATAGTTCTAAAAATCGTTCTCAATATTAAAGAATAGCAGAGTCCACACCACAACTATAACGATAAAGGCACAGAGAAACGATATCGTTGGAATCACTTTCAGAACGATTTTTTTCCAGCTGATGAATGATACAAACACTGACATCCAATCAGAATCCATCCTGCTATAAGGAGCTGGAGAATTTAAAGTGGCAGACGCTCGTGTGCTTAGAATAAACAGAAGATATCGTTCGCTGGTGTGGACGCTAATATCGTTATCTTTATAGTTATCTTTATAGTTATCGTTCTTGGTGTGAACGGGGCTTAAATATTCGTTCAAGTTAACATCCAGAATAACAGGCTTATAACATGATTGCGTTTAAATAAGATGAAGTAATGCTAAACCAAAGCACCACAAGTGACAAAAACATTGGGTATTTTTTTTATTAGCATTAAAACAAAGCCACAACCAACGGCACCTCAGTTTTTAAACGTACTGCATGATACACATGCTCCAAATGATTAACTAGTGATTAACTAGGAAGGAAAGGACATGACTTGTGGCCAAGTATGATAACCCATACTCAGAATTTGTGCTCTGCATTTAACCCATCCAAGTGCACACACAGCAGTGAGTAGTGAACAAACACGCACATACTCCGTGAACACACACCCGGAGCAGTGGGCAACCAATGCTGCGGCGCCCGGGGAGCAGTTGGGGGTTCAGTGCCTTGCTCAAGGGTCTCACCTCAGTTGTGGTATTGAGGGTGTAGAGAGGGCTGGACATTCACTCACCCCACCTACAATCCCTGCTGGACCTGAGACTCAAACCTGCGACCTGCAGGTTACAAGTCAGACTCTCTATCCATTAGGCCACGACTGCCCCCAAACTAAACAAACAGTTTAACTGTTAACAAACAGTTTAAGTAAATAAGCCAAAGCACAATATGAAATAACTTTAACTTATTAAATAAATAAACACATAGAAATTAGAAAATAGGTATGTCGCCTCAGGGCAGAGGGGCCAGATTTATGTCCGTTGTAAACGAACACTTTTGCACATTTATCGCAACTTACTAAGTTTAACTCTTTCCCATTTTGTTCAGTGACAATTGAGAATTGTTTCCAGATGTCTGACTTGCCTTGCTTTGCTTTTTTCAAGTAAACAGCTGCTTTAATTTTCTTCTCAACTTCGTGTGTTGACTCCATTTCTATTACACGCCAAATCCCACCGTTACCCGCGGGTCTCCCGCAAAATTTTCTGACCGCCCACTCCAGCCCACAGCAAAGGTCAAACTGCCTGCTCCCACGAATGCGGCCCTCTATTTGACACCCCTGCCCTAGGTGCACTGGCGCATAGTTTTTCAGGTAGCTTTGCAGGTAGGTTTCTTGACGCATTTTGGAGACATGAAGCATCTTGGGCCACAGTTCTTCTGGATTTAGTTTGTCTCAGTTTGTTGTTTCTTCATGTCACTCCAGACAGACTGGATGATGATGAGATCAGATCTCTGTGTGGAGCACTGACTGTTGTCAGACTCCTTGTGCAAACAAAAATCTCTCTGGATTGTTGCGATTAATGACTAAATGGATGTTTAGAAATGTAAACTGATATTTCCTACTGACACACTAAAGCAAAAGATAGAAATAAATGACTTAAAACCATTTTTTAGCTGGTGATAATACTAGTGTTCTAATAATTTCGGCCACCACTGTATATATATATTACAGACACACCCTAATGAAATGAAAATTATATTGTGGTCCGGATACAGCTTGAGGGAATGTCAGCTTGTGTAAATATGTCTGTTTCAGATAGTGTGTACAGATCCTCTTCTACTGTATAATGCCATGATGACACGGAAGCTTGAAAGTGCTTTGCCTTTAATTGTCAGTTGTTGTGATGTGGGCAGGTGAATGAAACAGACATGCCTTTCTGCCTTTTTAATTATGTTGTGTTAATTTTGATCCCTTTTAATGTGTGTTGGAGAGCATGAGATGATTCACACACACATATATATATATATATATATATATATATATATATATATATATATATACATATACATATATATATATATATACATATACATATATATATATACATATATATATATATATATATATATATATATATATATATATATACATAAATATATATATACATATATATACATAAATGTGTGGGTCATTTTTTTTAAAAGAGGATTTTGTTACACTTTTTCCAGATTTATTTTGTCAGTGAGGTCAATGCAAAGTCTTGGGTAACTTGGATGTTTGCAGTAAGCTGCTGCTGTTTAGCATTCGCAGACTGAAGAAGGAAGTTCCTGGTTCGTCTCATGATAGAAACTTTAACGTGGGCAGAACGCAAGGGTAATTTGACGACAACGTAGTCAAAAAGTCAGGATGCGGTTTTCTTGATGAACAGCAGAGGGCGGTCGAATGACAAAAATCGTCCAGACGGTATTTACAAGCATGTTCTTGGCAGACGCTTCCTGTCAAAGACCATAGAATACCCTTAAAGGGACTTTGTTCCTATGCAAAGCACTGAACATAATCATATTGATTGATATTGTTAGTTTTTAGTTTTTCTGAACACAGTTTAGAAAATAGTAGATTATAAAGCTTTCCAAGTTATTGTTGGAGTTTTATACTTTTATCATAATATGTTTACAAAAGTCAATGGCAAAAAATATCAGACATGTAATTTTTGGTAATCATTTTATTTCAGACAGATGAAAATAAACAAACAAACAAACACTGATGTATCCAGTGCGTCTTCGGTTATTATGGAAGCAGTTTAAAAATTTTAGATTATAATTTTGTGTAGGTCTGTCACCATAAAACACTTACTGGACACAACCATGTATTTCAAAGGCAGTTGCCATAACCAAAATGAATAGTAAAACGCATTAATTGTGTGTATTTTTGTTGACGTGTGCAGTTAGTTATGTTAAAGTTGTTGCGCCCACTTGTGGTTCATTAAGGAACACATAGCTGTTTGTTTGGATTTGTGCTTTGAGATGGTAAACAGAGAAAGACTGCTTTACTGCGGTCAAGAGCAAATGTAAGGGACCTATTTTCACACAGACAGATCGACACGCAGTACGTACACAAACAGAGATAATACGTCACAGACAGAGAGACAGACACGGACTGTTTTGGTTGGGCAAGTTAAGTGGGCTTATTTGATTAGTTTTCATTCTTTCCTTTACCATTCTGGTTTTCTCAGCATAAATGCATCCACAGTTTGCCATTAGCAATCAGCCTGTGTCTCGTGCAGAGGTCTAAAGGCCTATAGATTTATCTTTATGTGGTGCACAAGGGTGATTGTAATTGCAATGGAAAGTTTTTCCAAATTAGTCAGCATTTCTGAGATGTTTCGCACATATGGTTTGACTCGAAATAAGAGAAGATTAAGAATTAAAAAGTGATTTATTTTAAATATTTTATAATTCAGACAAAGAAAGTGATTGGTGGCTTAAGGTAGGCCAGTGTGTGCGTATGCACAGACTGGTTGGAATGTCGTGTCCGTCTAGGTTTCCTGTCTATGAACGTAATCTGCGGGAAACAGGCAACGTTTCCCAACAGTCTCAGCGTGACGATAAGCTGCTTTTTATCGAGGTTATGAGTCCGCACTGCAGTTGGCACTGGTTGTGTCACACACATATACACACACAGAGAGCCTCAGGTGGTCGGACATTGAACGGGTTTTATGTAAATGGCCAGCGAACGGTGTGAAAAGTAAAGGGAAATATATCTTTAAGCACATCTTTTCCTCTGCGGACATATATATACTTATATACAGGCACACACATGGCTGCTGGAGCTTCTCATTTTTTCCCAAAGGTCTTTGAGACTGTGCCTATATCACCCCAGCAGGAAGTAAGGGGCGGAATGCCATGGCCGGGGCGGAATGTTCCAAAGTTCTAGAATGTGCGGTCGGGAAGTATGAGAGGGGAAAAAGGGAGAACGAGAAGGAGACAAGAATAAGATTGAAAGAGACTCGAAAGTTGTTTATGTCTTAGGTTAAAACGTGTCTTTAGGGTACGGCTGTGTCACTTTTTGACAGTCAGGTGGATTCAGAGGCTTAAACTGAGCTGTCAGGCTTTCACTGACTGACACGATGGCCTTGTTTGCTCGATTAATACTCTTTTGTCTGTGTGTGTGATGCACTCGGATGATTCAGTAAACTTGTATTACACTGGCTTATATGGTGTGTGTCTTGTAGCCCGTAGGCACTCCTTACTTATTTGTTAGCCGTCTTGTCGACTGTTTTCTTTGCATTCTTTGCAGACTATGTATGGAGCTCTTTTTAGTGAGGGGATTTTTAGTTCTCTGCTGTTAAAGGGATAGCTCGCCCAAAAATGACAATTCTGTCATCATCAGCCTCATGTCGTTCCAAACTTGTTTGACTTTCTCTCTTTTCTGTTAAACACAAAAGATACTTAGAAAAATGTATTTTTTGTCCATATAATTGGATCCATTGGGGCAAAAATAGTTTTGTTGCATGAAAGAAATAAATTCATACAGCTTTGCAAAGACACAAGGGTGAGTTTCGACACAAGCGTGTGTGTGTACGTGTGCAAAAACGCATATTTGTATAATGTAGGCGTGTATTCGCTGTGGTCTGGCTCATGAAATTCTGAAAGAAATGGTCATTGTGTTGAATACTCTCTTGGGTAATGCTTGCTGTAAATGTCTGTGTGTGTTTCTCAAAACCCAAAATAATTCTCCCTCTATGTGGTTTCAGGATGGGTCTTACCTGGCTGAGTTTCTGCTGGCTAAAGGTTATAAGGTGGGTAAGCCAATGTAACCCTTAAAGACATGCTACAAACCCGTCAGAAATCATTCCCATATTGATCTGATGCAAATATCTCACTGTCTGTTAATAATAAAATATGAAATTCGTATTTTCATAAGATTTAAATTTAAATGGATTGCATCTCATTAAAAGGTTTAACAGATAAAGAAATATTTGACTGTTCAGAGGTTTGGGTCAATTTTTTAATTTTTTTTTTTTTTAAGAAGTCTCTTATTTTTAGCAAGGATGAATTTATTTGATCAAAAATACAGTAAAAACAGTAATATTGTGAAATATTATTACAATTTAAAGTAACATTGTAGGTCATTTTTTTCAGGATTCTTTGATCAATAATTCAAAAGAACAGCTTTTATTTAAAAAAAATGTTTTGTAACATTATAAATATCCTTGCTGTTACGTTTGATCAATTTAATGTATCCTCGCTAAATAAAAATATTAGTTTCTTAATAAAAATCTTAGTGATCCCAAACCTTTGAACTGTACACTCTTAAAAATAAAGGTGCTTCATGATGCCATAGAAGAAACTTTTTGTCTAAATGGTTCCATAAAGAACCTTTAACATCTGAAGAACCTTTCTGTTTCACAAAAGGTTCTTTGTGGCGAAAGAAGGTTCTTCAGATTATAAAAAAGTAAGAAATAGATGGTTCTTTAAAGAAACTTTGATTTAAAGGGATAGTTCACCCAAAAATGAAAATTGTGTCATCATTTACTCACCCTCAAGTAGTTCCAAACCTGTATGAATGTCTTTGTTCTGCTGAGCACAAAGGAAGATATTCTAAAGAATGTGGGAAACAGAGCAGTTCTGGGGCACCATTGATTTCCGTAGTATTTTTTTTTCCTACTGTGGAAGTCAATAGTGCCCCAAAACAGCCTGGTTACAAACTTTCTTCAAAATATCTTCCTTTGTGTTCGGCAGAACAAAGAAATTCATACAGGTTTGGAACTACTTGAGGGTGAGTAAATGATGACACAATTTTCATTTTTGGGTGAACTATTCCTTTAACGGTTCTTTGTGGAACCAAAAATGGTTCTATGGCATCGCTGTGAAGAACCTTTTGAAGCACCTTTATTTTTAAGAGTGTAAGTGTACATAAATTCAGTTTAAAATCCTATATACTTAAAAGACTGGAACTTTTTTTTGTTTTGGGCAGGTTCACGGTATCCTCCGCAGGTCCAGTTCTTTTAACACGGGCCGGATTGAGCACCTTTATCATAACCCTCAAACACACACAGAAGGAAGTGAGTTTCACGTCCACACACCTGGTTGTGATATACATGTTATATTATGTTTGTAAATGCATAAATGTCTTCTAGTAAAATATCACTAGGCATTGGATCTACTGGGTGTTATAAGTTGTTAATTCAGTATTTTTATATATTTTTAAGGTATTTTCCTTTATGGTTGCAATTTAAATATTACTAAGCAATATTTGGACTGTAATTATTTATTCTGAGAAAATCTGAAGTCTGAGAAAATCATTGGTATGCCTCCTCTGTGATAAAACTCATGCATTTGGACTGCAGTTAATCACAGGGAAGACAAAGAAGTTTTCTATTTTTATTCATATAGGGAATGACATATACACAATGCAGTTAAATATGGTTGTCACTCTTCTTTTAAGTGCTTAATCCTGTTTTGTACAAACAAGAGTTTGCCTTTTTATGGGAGTGACAAAAGTGTTCTACGACAGAATTCACTCCCCAAAATGATGTATACAAAAAATGCCAGACAATTATAGTGCCCTACAATGGGAAAATGCAGTACATACAGCTGAAAGATGCCAAAAGTTTCACAGGTTTGGAGGTGACTGCTGTACTTCGTACAGAAAGTTAGTTGGTTAGTTTATGGGAACCAGCTTCCTTTGTGCCAAAATATCAAAATTCTAATTATAAAAGTGTCAATTTGGGCCCAGTTCATCCATATGAACTGATTCATCCATATAAAATGACCAAATTTAATTTGACCAGGAATCTTCTCCTGGATTTCATTGAAATTGTAATAAAGTTACTTAATAGTCCCTGTATAAAACATTTGCCATTCAAATAGGTCTTTCAGTCTGTGTCTGGTTTTTAAAGCAAAATTAAATAAAATTAAATTCAAAGTTTTGCACAAAAATCTAGAAATAGACTTATTTCTCTCCAGTTGATCTGGTGATGGGCAGCTTTTTATTTTTTTTCCTCTGTAAACAATTTAATTTAATTAAACATTTCAGACATGGATATGAGCTCTTTGTTTTGGGTCTGGTTGCTTTCGCTTAATCTTTAAGCTTGAGTTGATGTGGAGGAAAAAATGTTTTAACTTAAAAGTTTTCAGATTGCTCTGTCACATTTAAGGGGAATGATATTCATTCTTTTATTCTGTGCCTTATAGACATGAAGTTGCACTACGGAGATTTGACTGACAGCACGTGCTTGGTAAAGATTATCAATGAAGTCAAACCCACTGAAATATACAACCTTGGAGCACAGAGTCACGTCAAGGTAAAACTTTTTCATTCTCCCAACTTCTAGCTTCCTTTCTCTATATTTCTCAATCACACAGATGCTCTTTGTCTGTCGACTCTCAAACTCTCCTCCTGGACAGACGCAAACTGTTTCATAATGACTTTGGTTTCTTTCTCGGTGTCTGTGAGGTGAACAAATGACCCCATCCAAGTAATACTTTGGAAAGAAAAAACTCTTAACCAAATACAGAAGACTTTCTTTCACTCTCTGTTCCTTTACCCACACCCCTAATGTCTAGTCATCTGGGATGAGGTCAGGGGGATGTTAGTCAGAGAGTTGGCCATCATGGTGTGTGTGAACTTCTGTGTGGGTGCTCCACAGGGTAATTTATGGGAAACGAGCACAAACGGCAGTTAAAATGAGGGAGAGGAAGGGAGAGAGGAAGATGATGGAATAAGATGATCAAAAGCAGAATAGGGACGAGATAATTCGGAGGGATACGATTGAGACTTTTCTATTGATATTGTTTCCTTCAGCTACTCATGAGTTCAGTCACAGGAAAAGCCAAATAAATCTGTTCAACTGGGTATCAGAGAGAAAAAACAGTGTCATGTTTTTGCTGTAGCTTATTATGTCTCAACCACACAAAGAAAACAACTGAATGCTCCATAAAACAAGTTCTTTGGAATAATCACACTGACCGGGAATTAAAAGATTTGTACATCCAAAAAATAAATTCTGTCACCGTTTACTCACCATCTTCCGTAAAGTCATGCGGCTTTGGTACAACATTAGAGTGAGAAAACGATGACTGAAGTTTAATTTTTGGGTGAACTATTCCTTGAAAGACATGGAACTTATTTGCGCAAACATTTCATCTTCCGTTACGTGGTGTATTTCCAAATGAAACAGAAGTTGGGATTTGACTGAATTATAACAGACAAGTGATTATATTGTTGGTTAATATTATTTTACCCCACTCATGTGGCATTTGTTACATAAGAAAAATGAAAGTAATTTTGGAAGCAGGAAAAGTCATCTGATGAGAGATCATGGAAACTTTTATAGAACAACATGCACTGATGAATCATCCATAATAAGACCAGAGACATTTTATTAAGAAAGTGAATAGAGTCAGTTTTGATTTCCTGCTGTCATGCTCAATCAGAAACATACTAAGGGGCTATTCACACAGAATGCGTTTTGACAGACATGTTTTTGCTTGCATCTCATGTCTTTTTCAGTATATCACACATGACACAGCACCCGTTTTGTTAAATCCTTCTTTAGACTGTGCTTTTTTTAACTCCACCCCTCTGCATCTCTCGTTTTTAAACAAATACGCATTTTGTGTGAACAGCCCCTCAAGTTATTCTTACACAATTTAATTGCCACTTGTGTTTGAGACCTACAGTGGCTTCTTTTGGACACTGAAGGTATATTAAAAATGTATCAATGTCCTTGTGTTATGTATTAGTACAAATAGTGCTTTTCAAGTAATACCACTTTTTTGATCCAGTTTTGGTGGATAAATTGTTTTTGAGCTATATTTCTTTAAAACAAATGTGACTTGATTTTTAAATTTTGTTATATAATGGCAATACATTCATACATTTTTAAAAATGGCTTAACTGTTCAAATACTCTTTGGATACTCTTTTGGAGCAATGGTTGGTTTGTAAGTCAGTAGGATGGAAAGATCCAGACTGCACCTGCGGGCTGAAAACGTACGAAATACAGCAGCTGCCGTAATATGGAACTAAATAATTCAGGTGGAAACTCACAGCGAAACATTGGCCAAAAGACAGGCATCCATTATACTGAATGGGAGGTGTTCTGGGTGTCCCATCAGGAGGATCATCTGCTGTGATGACAGATAACGGCAGGATGTTCACTGTCACAATGAATTTTGTACCGCTGTGGCTCCTCAACATAAAGAATAAAAAGTACTTTAAGCATAGATATAGGACTAAGGGAGAGTTCATATTGAAAGATTGCTGTCATACTACGACAACGGCAATCAGGATTGCTATGTGTAAAAATAAACAAGCTTGATTTAATTACACCATCAGTTTAGGCTTGTAAGTGTGTGTGTTTGCCGGGAGTGTTCATTAAAGATAGGCGTTTCAATCAGTGCCCGCAGTAATGAAGTGGTAGGTCACTGCTACTCTCTGATTGTAGTTTACATTTTTACTCACCGCACTTTGTTTGGATATGGCAGAAAGAGTGGCAGAGAAAACACATACACATACATGCTTGGTTTCCAGATTTTACACACAGGGGTCAGCAAAGTGCTATTTTGTTTGAGAGTGGTGGTTTTTGTAGGATATTCGTTTATGCTTAAAGGAATGTTTCAGGAAGAAAGTGATGTGCTTTTTTTTCCTCCATGCACATTCTGTCTTTGTCTGTGAGCATTTATAGTCTTGTTTATAAGTTATTCAGATAAATCAGATGGATAAATGACAGAAGGACGACAAGCATAAAGACTGTAATGAACTGTGATTGAGTTGAAATAAAGTCATGAGGTATTCAGGTCTAATGTTGCATAACAACGTTTGAACATTTGATTTTCTTCTAAGATCTCAGTCACTCTGTAATTATGACCAATTAAAATGGGAATGAGTGTGTGTGTGTGTGTGTGTGTGTGTGTGTGTATGTGAATGCACATATGTAGAGTTCGACAAACCATTCCCGCCTTTATCCTTTTCCTCTTTATTTTACATTTTTAACATTTAACTTTTTTTTTAACGTTCAATGTTGTAATAAAAATGTATGCAGATTTTATATTATGCGAATTTAAAGGAAAATTATGGTAGTGAGAAAATGTTATATGTAATAAAAGCACAGTATTCAGTACAAACATACACTGTGTGTATATAATTGTTAAGTTAAAGAAAGCTTAAATATTATTTTCAATAAATATGATAGGTGGATAGATAGATGGATAGATGGATAGATATTCAGTACAAGCATATTTCAGTATTTGTATATAATTACATGTTCAGTAGAGGTTTAAGTGTTATTTTCAATAATAATAATAATAATATTAATAATAAATAAATCAATGCATTAAACTAATCAAAAGTGACATCAAAGACATTTATAATGTTTTAAAAAATTGTACTTTTAATAAATGCTGTTCTTTAGGCCTTCTATTCAAAGATATTAAGCAGCACAACTGTTTTCGTTAATAATAGAGAATGTTTCATGAGCAGAAAATGAGCATATTAGAATGATTTCTGAAGGATCATGTGACACTGAAAACTGGAGTAATTGTTGTTGAATATTCAGATTTGCCATCACAGGAATAAGTTACACTTTAAAATGTATTCCGTTAGAAAACAGTTATTTTAAATTGTAGTAATAATTCATAATATTACTGTTTTTACCATATTTTTAATCAAATAAATGCAGCCTTGTTGAGTATAAGAGACTTCTGTCAGAAACATTAAACCAATCTTACCGACCCCAAACCTTTGAAAGGTAGTGTGTCTTTTCAAAAGAAGTTTGTCCTAATGATTCTGCTTTGATATGTGCCTGAATAACATCTCTAAATCTAATAATTAATTTAAAATGGAAAAATATTAAAATAGAAAACTTGCAGGGCAGCACCTGTTAGACATGCGGAACAGCATGAAATGTAAGGTAATAACAATAATACAAGTACTGAATTATTCAAGTGGGATATACCAGCTTCGGGAGGTCCGTGTGTGCAAACACAATGGAGAGATAAAGGTGTCTCTTTACATATGAATGCGCACTGTTCTGACTGTCATGTCAGGACCTTGTCTCCAACAACACGTTTGGTGATGACAGGAACATTAAAAGAAAAGCTGTAAACCATAATGTCAGTTCAATGTCAGCATGCGATCACGGCTTTACTACAAAAAGAGCACAGTGTACGTTACATGTTGATGTTTGTACAAGTTTAAACCTTGCGGTTATTATCAAATAACCACAAATGGAGCTGCCTTGTGGGATAGCACACTGCAGTTAGTCACGTTTGACCACATCAAACTTAGATCATATGATAAACTGAGTTGAAGTGCCACTTTTTTAGGCTGAGATTGAGAGCCAAGTAACACACACACACACTCAGACGGTTGCAAAGTGAATTTTTATGCAAAAAATCCATAAATTAATGGACCCTATTTAATTAGAAGAGCTTGATGCGTAATTTAATTTCTTTCCAAATTGAATTTTGACTTTTTTCTTTAATGTTAAAGTAGTTCAGATTTATTTAAGAAACTGAGAACACAAAATAACATCTGTGGTATTTGGGCTAGTATTGTTCTGTTTTGACCTTTCCGTTACCTCTAAGTGTTTAGTATGTTTCTCTTCGACTGAAAGTCTGTTTGTGAAAGTGTTTTTGTGTTTGTACAGATATCTCTTAGCACCGGCAGAATCTGTTTGCTCATAGTTTTATGTACAGTAGGGTGTGAGTGACATAAGCTTTGTGTTTGCATTTGGATTAGTACAGATCTGTAGCTAATATGCAGTTGTTGGACTGGAATGTTGCGGTATGTATCATGTTTTGTGTTCATTTGCGAACATGTTTGATGTGTAACGTAAGTGTTGTCTTGGGAAGACTTTGGCATTGTGTGCATGTTTATAGATTGATGTGACACAGCAAATATGCAAGGGGATGCAGGATTGAGTGACACGCTGAAAGATAATTCAACTTTGGTGAAGTGTAGCACAAAAATCCTTTCTGCTAATGGCGACAGAATATTTTAATAAGGTCGCGCTTGCAGTGTAGGAGACTTTGTGTAACACTGAGCCTAAGTTTCCTTGTTAGCTAATTAGGTGTCTAGAGGACGCAGGCGCTCTCGCTTTCACACAGATACTTACAGTTAATTGCTTGTGTAAATCATTCCACTCTTGTCACCTGCAACGACTGACGTCACCGCCAACAAACAGGCCTTTATTCAGTGGCGTTACATCACGTTAAAAACATGATTTTGATTTATCTAAATGACAGCGCCTGTAAAGCAAGTAATTAATGAGAGATAAAAATCTCTGCACTGCCATCTCTGTCACTCATTAAAGGGTGGGAATGCAGATGCATTTTAAACATGTTTGTTTGTGTGGAAGACATGTTGTATAACATGCTCATTCAGACACTGGAAGTGGTAGAAAAGACTTATGACATTTAATCTCTTTTTATATATATATATATATATATATATATATATATACACACACACACACACACACACACACACACACACACACACACATATATATAATTATTAACTCTTTCTTTATTTCTTTCTTTATATTCCTTTAATCAACACTTTATTTTTAAACTAATTCATTTTTCTTCATTTATTTTAAATTACTTTATTTATTAATCCTTTTTTATATTATTTGTTTATTTTTTATATATATTTATTTATTCATTTATTATCATTTATTTTCTTTATTTTCATTTGTTGTGTTTAATGAATCCCCAATGATAATTAGTATGTGTGTACAATGAGTTGGCCAGTTTTAGACATTGACATATTTGTGAATGGCAACACAGTTGTGTTGATGCTCTTATTTGGGTATGAGTCACTCGGCTTTGAAAAGAAACGACCCAACAAATGGGACATTTTTGGCAAGTGGCAACATAAAGCGCATCAAGCAGTCACGGCATTAATCCAGGGATTAAAACATCATTAAACTTGTCAAAAAAAATAAAGCAGCTTTAAAGTGTGTAACCTCACGTAAGCCTTGACTGCTCCACATTAGGCAAAGAAAGACATAAGAAAGATGTGTCCTATGGTACACCTTGTCTTTTTTGGGAATATTCAGTCCTAGGGTTAAGATGTCTTGACATATCAACGTCGAGCTCCTTTAAAATTTTGGAAGGAATGTGACTGACATGGTATGTCTGAATAATATGCCAGTCTTTGTGAATTCGCTAGCACAAGCACTTGACGCTTGATTGAGAGGTGGAAAATAGCCGTTTACAGAATAAAAGCAAGTATTGCAATGAACAATTCATCCTTTGTGTGGTGTAAACGGACACATTCCTGTCTCATGCCCTGCCCTAAGGGAGTTAACATTAATCAAGAGAAGCATTTAGTATTTAGTTTTATTAGCTTTTAGTTTTTATTGTTATTTATTATTATCATTATTATTATTATTGCCATTACATCAGGTAATGACCTTGGCAAAGATGTTGAACAGAAGGAATGAATGAATGAAAATAAAGGATGGTAGTTTGGATCATAGCATTACCAGAGATGTTGGCTCAAGCGACTGGAAGACTAGGATCAGGAAATATTCAGCTGCAGATTAGTATCATAGTGTGTGATTCCAAAGTAAACTCTGAAAATGATTAATGATGTTTAAGATTATGATTAATGTAAAGTAGGATGCAAGAGAAGAACTTAAGTTCAAAAACATAAGATTCCAGTTATCATGTTATACAGAGAAATGGTATTAAGCCTCGAGGTTTGTATTTCCATCTTTTGTTTCATGCAAATTGGTGGAAAAATATCAAAATCTCCACATTTTTGCTTTCTTATTTAAAGCAGAAACCTCTCTGGTTCCCTTTTTTGTTGTGCAAGTCATTGCACTCTCTCTGTAGTCAACGCTGGTGCCACTTGTCTGCACGACCTTTAGATATGTACTCTGTAAGTCTGAGATATACAAGTAGGGCTCAACAATAAGTTGTTTTTTTTTTTTCCTAGTCAGGCCAGCAGTTACAATATGAGCAGCTTTGCCAATATTTTCACAGGCCCCACCATTTTATTTTATTTTATTTTATTTTATTTTATTTTATTTTATTTTATTTTTTATTTTATATTTTATTTTATTTTATTACACAGCTACTTGCCAAATAAATGAACATTAAATACAGATTTGAGTAAAAACATTATTATTTATGAGTGCCTCTTATACAAGAGTCTTTTATATACATGTAGGAAATAAGTTGCCTTGGACAACAGTCAGTTTTGTGAGAATTATGGATAAATCAGACCAGTCAGAATCAAGTTTTTTACAGTGCTGTGTAATAATTTTAATTTGTTTGCTGTTTCAAGACTGCCACAAGTCATTATCCTCCTCTAAAGCTCATCTATGTTAGCCAGCTAGATAACATCACATATTTAATTCAAAATTTGCAACAGCAATGTTCAATACTACACACACACACAAAAAAAAAAAAAAAAATCCATAAAAAGAAATGGCTAAGAAGGATCGCTGATTGGACAAGTGACAGTAAGTCTGAGATTGTGAGCTGGATTGTTTTAGACAGGTTAGCAGATGGCATATAATGACAACACAAACATTTGACAAAAAAATTATATGGTAATGAATTTGGTCTGCAGAGAGACCTACTTGACACCAGAGTATATAATTACAACTATTTATAGCTTGGAAGCATTCATCATCTTCTCTCAAAATAAACAAGCAGGTCAAGCACTCATATTTGATATTTTTATGTTAATCTGAAGCTCATTGTGCTCATAGCTTTTAACAAAACTGAGGTGGAAGCTCAGCGATGCAGATCTTGGCATATCAGTTTGTGCATTGTCAGTGTTTCAGTAGGCTTCTTGACGTACAGATAAACGCACACAATAGCTCACATCATTCTTTCGAGCTCCTAAATGACAGCACCTGTCAACTGTGATGACACATGTGCTGTGTGTGTCAGAGAGTTGGTTCAGTCAGAGACCACTCACATGTGGTAGTTGTTGGTTGCTGTCAGCACAAGGTTAACTGTCAACTGTCAGGAGCTGAACAGAACCTTGTGTGTGACTGTGCTGTTCTCAAGCAAATGAAATAGCATGATGAAAAACGTGTGGCCGGGTTATATGGATTGCACTATGCTCTTCCTTTAAAAGTGTTTGCACAAAGGCCAGACCTGAACACCTTAGGGATGAATTTTGAAAGGCTACTGTTAGCCAGACCCAACGTCAGCGTCTGACCTCACTGATGCTCCACTCTCTGAATGGGTGCAAATCCTAAAGTCATGTTCCAAAATCTAATGGAAGACCTTCCTGGAAGAGATTTGAAATTAAATGTTAAGCAAGACACAAGCATCGGTGAGGTCAGGCACTGGTGATTGGTGATGGGGTCTGGCTCGTTCTTTCAGTTCATCCCAGAGGTTTTCAAAGGGGGTTCAGGTCTAGACTTTGCAGGCTGGTGAAGCTCTTCCACACCAGATGTAATTATTTAATAAAAAAAAAAGAACAAACAAAAAAAAAAAAACAAGAAAGAAGAAACAAGAAAAAAAAAACAACAACAAAGTTTTATTTTGTGAAGATTTGTTTTTGTTGTGTGTTTTGTAAAGTATTGTTTTGTGTGTTTTTTTTATTTGTTTTTTGTTTTTTCTTTTTTATTTTTTGTTTGTATAGCTATTTTCTTAGTAAATAAGTAAATATATTTTAAATATATAAATAAAAATACAAATAATTAAAAAAATAAATACATTTTAAAAAATATATCTTTATTTTCATTTAATTTAATTATAATTAAATATAATTTAAAATTAACAAATCTTTAGTTTTCAATTAATTATTCAATTAACTTAGTTTTTTTAAAAATTAAGATTAATTCAAATTGTTAAATAAAATAAAGATCTCTAATTTGGAGTCAATAAAGGGGGTTCCTGAGCTTTACTGATGAAGCTGTGGGGCTACATGAGACAAAAAATGTCGAGAATCTCTGTTTTCTGGAAACATAAGATGTGGTAAAAATAGAGCTTTGTTTTTACAAGGATGGAGACAGTTTAAGGACATCTGTAACAGGCTAAATGATTCCCTAATTATTCACAGTCATGGTTTCTCCCCTCCCTTCGCTCTCACACACTCAAGCTTGTATGAGCTCTGTGATTGCTACAGACAACTTGTGCCTGGGGCAACCCCAACCGCAGCCCATAATGATCCAGGCTGTTGCCATGTTTACATGTGTGTTTATGTTTGAGGGAAGGAGTGAATGATGAGGTGAGCGTGTCTGGTTGAGCAGGCAGAAGAGTGAGGGAAGTTGGTGTCATCTCAAGCATAGATTTAATTAGCTGATGAATTCCAATCCTGACGTGCCGAAGCCGTGAAGAGTGTAGGAGTAGTATCGACAGAGGAGGCCAGCTTTATTAGGTAGAGCCGAAAGAGAGAGGGTGTTCGCTTGTGCACGAGTCGCCCCAGGCCACGGGGACTTTCCCGATGTCAGACATAAATCCTGCCCCCCTGACAGTTCCAAGTTGCTGTGGAAACACGAAGAAATTGCTTTTGCAGCACAATTTTCTACGAGTCTCCCGCTCACTTCGGATAACGTGTAAAATGCGGCCGCGCTTACATAAACAACAAAATCCCTGTAATTTCCACGTCTTTTCTTAGCCTGCAAATGCAAAGAGGGAGCAATTTGGAGTTCGCAGCACACTTACTTGCATCAATGCAATGGCTACTGCTACTAGTAACAGCTGGAAAGAGCAAATTACGGTATCGGTGTTCCTCTAATAGCACTATTTTGGCATTTTCATGGCATTTGAAATCCGCGTCCTGGCTGTTTGTTTGGAGAAAACAATGCCCAAGAAATGAAAATTGCTTGCGGCATGGCAAGATGCCGTGAAAGCTCTCCACACAATTTGAAGACATAAATCTACTTGTACCTGACAGAAACATGTCTCTCTTAGTTCGAACTGGTATGACTGAATGTTTTGGCTCACATTTAAGAGCATGTTTGCACAGTCCAAAAAACTTCAAGCTAATTATCCCAGCAACGGTAATGATAGCTATTGGACGAGTACCAAGCAACACAACTAAAGTCAATCCGTTGCCGCATTATAAGGATTATTTTGAAAGTGCTGTGAATTTGCGTTGCGAAGACACTTAAATATCGTTTCAGTCTCACGATAATCAGCTGTCAGTCGCTTTTGTTTTCTCTCTGAGGTGTGGTTACAGATGTGCACTAGGGTATTTCGGGACTAATTCAGATCATGCCTGTTGCCGAGGGTTTGTCTCGATGGAAAAAACGTGTTGGTGCGATTCTGAGAAGTGTCAAATTTGAGGAACAGGTTAGATGAGTTGTCTCTCCCTCTCTTTCTCCTACTCAGTTCCTGTCTATCTTTCTGTTTCTTGCTTTCTCTCCCTATCTTTAACATCTCAGTTTCAGTCAGGGATTCCCCGGCTTGCTCGTGTTTGGGAATTGAGTATGTCTGAACTCGTTAAATTAGAGCAGAAACCTTCTCGCTCAAAAACACTGTGCAGTAATTCAGTCGCATGATGTTGCACCTCAAACTATTTCCAATGTTAAAGGAATAGTTCGTCCAAAACATTTATTTACTCACCCTCATTCTGTGTACATGACTGAATACTACGTACCTTTTTCCATATAAAAGCAATTGACTTAAAGTTTTCAAAAGGATGCAAAGGCACAATGAAAGTGTTATAGAAGTTCATATGAGTCTGTGTGCTAAAATAATCTTCTGAAGTTGTAGGATAACTATTTATTAGGAACCAGCTGAAATTAAAATCATTTTTCACTGAAAATCTTGACGTCCATGCTTGTTCTCTTTCCTGCATTCATGAGAGATGTAACAATGACTGATTTGTGAACAAATTGTTGTTTTAAGTCTAATCTTTTTTAGTGAATCAGTTAATAAAATCCTTTAAGGTTCAGATTTTAGGTTGATAGTCAGTTTTGTTTGTATAATAGTTTGAAATACACTGCAAAATCAAACTAGACATAATGCAACATTGTTAGATAATACTGTTTTCTTGTGCTTTTGATGGCTTGCAAATTATATGCACCGAATGCAGTTATCCATATACAACATTTAGCTGTTTGACCCAGTTTACATGAGCTAGAAGACAAATCGTTTGATGCTCTGTGTTCTCCAGTAACAGCAGAGCATGCAGCTCTGTGCAAACAAAGACACTTGATATCAACCAAAGAGAAGATTCCTTCCCTCAGTTTAGAGCATTTTGCACTGAGTTTTATTACCAGGCAGTTACTTGTTTTCATATTTCCTTAAATTATGTTTATGTTGGCAACTTCTTGACTTATGTTATTGAGTTATGTCATAAGACTGAATTGCATTTAGCCATTTACTTGTGTACTTTTGCATTTAAGTCTTACGCATAAATGCCTTGTGTTTGTCAGATCTCCTTTGACCTGGCTGAGTATACCGCAGATGTTGATGGGGTGGGCACCCTGCGGCTGCTGGATGCAGTGAAGACCTGCGGTTTAACTGACACCGTCCGCTTCTACCAGGCCTCCACCAGCGAGCTCTACGGGAAAGTACAGGAAATTCCCCAGAAGGAGACCACACCATTTTACCCACGATCTCCTTATGGTCAGCATGCACACATCTAAAAACATGCTGTGTTTTATATTTTTACATTGTAATATTAATAATAAATAAATACACAAATATATTTTTCTATATATATATATATATATATATATATATATATATCCTTTTTTTCACAGGTGCTGCTAAACTCTATGCATACTGGATAGTGGTAAACTTCAGGGAAGCCTATAACCTCTTTGCTGTGAATGGGATCTTGTTCAATCATGAGAGTCCTAGAAGAGGTCAGATACACACCACAAACTCTTTCTTTCTTTCTTTCTTTCTTTCTTTCTTTCTTTCTTTCTTTCTTTCTTTCTTTCTTTCTTCTTTATTTATTTCTTTCTTTTTTTTTTTTTTTTTTTTTTTTTTTATTTGTTTGGTTCTTCTAGTGCAGAGATACTGAGATTAATTCGCTTGAGGCCTCTTTCTGGTAAAAGTACGCCTTATGTGGTTTCATTTTCATTTGGTTTTGAAAAATGTGCAGTAACCAACAGCCACTGCTATGTGTTAGACCTCATAATTTCTGTCACCTCATTCATCAAAATGGGCATAAGTTCTGGTCAGGTTTAACAACTCAACCTCCTTTTTAATTTTCATAACAAAATAAGAGTAATGAACAGTGGGAGTTTAAAAATGTAGGTCTTGCATACAAATGCATTTATAATTCTTAAATGCTTCCAGTATGTTACAGGTTCACTCAAAAAACTAAATTCTGTCATAATTTACTCACCCTCATGTTGAATGTTTGAATATATTTCTTTTGTGGTACACAAAAGAAGGTATTTTAAGAATACCTTTCAAAAGGTATTCTACCATCTGACCCCCCCCATTCAAAAGTTTGGGGTCAGTAAAATTTTTTGTGTTTTTGAAAGAAGTCTCTTTTTCTCAACAGGGCTGCATTTGTTTGATCAAAAATACAGTAAATACAGCAATATTATGATATCTTAATGCAGTTTAGAAGAACAGATTTTTATTTTTATTACACTTTAAAAAGTAATTTAAAGTTAGCTGAATCGTCAGCCATTACTCCAGTCTTCAGTGTCACGTGATCCTTTAGAAAATGCTGAAACATTTCTTATTATTAATGTTGAAATATAGACAGCTAAATTAAGTGAGGAAATCATGATTCAGTGTTTGTTTGTTTTTTTTTTATGATTCTTTGATAAACAGATTTATTTAATGCACAGCAACATTTTTTAAAAGAAGTCTTTTGTAGCAATATAAATGGTTTTGCTGACATTATAAAAGTATCAATTTCTTTCAAAAGAATACCTTACTGACCCCAAACTTTTCAACGTAATGCAAAAAAAAAAAAAGTCAATGCAACATAGTGCTCACTACACATGCAAATATGTATTTTATAGGGGTCATCGGATGCCCATTTTCCACAAGTTTATATGATTCTTTTGGGCCTTAATGAAAAGGCTGTAACATAGTTTGGTTACAATTTCTCAATGGTAGTATAAAACAACACCATTTTTACCGTGTCAAAAACAGCTCTTTTCAGAGCAAGCTGTTTTCTTGCATGCCGCTTTAAATGCAAATGAGCTCTGCTTGCACAAACACTTGTGGGAGGGACCTGGGTCTGTGTGATGTCATGCAGACAGGCATCTAAGAATGGCTTGATATGAGAAAGGGGAAATGATTTAACGAGATTAAAACAAACACTGGGTGGATCTTTATCATTATAGGGTGGTTGTGTACACACATTGCCAACACACATTTCAGTTCAAACAGTTTGTAAAAATGCATGTCGCATCCGATGACCTCTTTAAGGAAACAAATGTCAACTTTGTAGACTCATCCGCAACCAAAGGATGGATAACTGTAAAACAAATTCATCAGTCCTTTTTAGGTGTGAAGCTTTCATAGTTTGCTTAAATGACAAATATTTACTACTAGGTGGACCCTCTGGAGTGTGAATATTCCTCAAACAGTCTGTCAGTGCCTCGATGGCAATCTTGGCGCGACACAACTGTTTATGTTACAAGTGCGTGGCATGACACAGCAACTAGATCACTCCCATTATAAGCGCTTAAAGTCTAGATATTTTCAGTGATTGTAATGGGAGTGACAGTTTTGTGGTGTCACGTGATTAAACAGTTTAATTTAATTTCTTATTCAGACAGAATCTGACTTATCTTGGTGTCAATATGGCTCACTAGATTATGAGACATACGATAACAGCTCTGCAGACTACACTAAAGAAGATGCAAGAGTCCAAGGAGCATGTTGTATGTGTGGCCAGACCCATTATGATTGGTTTACGGGGGAGTATCATGACACAACATTTGGTAAAGGGTGCAGCCATGACATCTTCTCAACAACAAGAGTGTTGTTCTGTGCCCCCACCCACAATCCCAGAGCACAGGAAGAGCGGTGATGTCATTAGTGGCGTGGATTTTTAAGTCGGTGACACAAACATAGCCAACTAGACAGTCTAATCATGTGTATAAATTGAAGGAAGACAAGGAAAGAGGGAGTACAGGGCTGGAGGAGGGTTAGAGATATCTAGACAGTGAGAGAGAGATGGATGGGATAGCGTGAAAAAACCCAACTTCATTTCCTGTCCGATCTCAGTGGTAGACTCCTCTCATTGGGCGGGCCGGCGATGATGAGTTAATCTGGTTTGGAATTCACTTCGGAATTTCAGCCGGTGTCCACTTTCACCAATAAACAAACTCTCTATGAAAGAAATATGAGAAGAGAAAAATAATCTGTTACAAATCCGCCGCAGAGACGTCTGGGGTGTGTGCGCATGTGAAAGCAGTTACACTCTGACACCTATTCAGGTTCGTACGTCTAATAACAGTGTGTAGTTGTAGATGAGAGCAACAGTTGTGCCAGTCAATCAGACGACATCTGAGGGCTCCTCCATTACATGCTCATCTCTCGTCTTTGTTCACTCACGTTCCCTCTTTCCTGTTGAAAGATGGGCGTTTTAAGAAGTTAAACCTCTCCAGGTGAGAAGGGCTGCACCTGTATGAAGGTGTCGATGGACCTCTAACCTATCTCAGACACACACACGCACATTTGCACACTGCTGGATGAGCCATGAGATGTTTTGCTCTTTCACTTCTCGTCTACCCGCCTCACACACCTGTGTTTGTGTTGTCATGTTGTCACGGCAACAAAGAAGGGAAGTGAATGAGATGCTCCTTTAATGTCTCAAATTAAACATCAATCCTCACCTTGTATCTCTCTTGCTTTCTGTTTCTGTCCGACACACATTCCCACATGCACTCCCAAAAGCTGACATGGTTCGTTACTTGGGGCTCAACAATAAAGTTTTTTTTCTGATTGCCTGTTTGGGCCAGTAGTTCAGATTTCTACTTACTTGCCCCTACATAATTATTTGTATTATGTTATACATTTTATTTCATAAAAAATATTTTAAGAAAGACAAAACCCTTCTGTACACTACTTAAACCTGCAAACCATAATCAAAAAATTATTTGCAGCATAATTAGTCACATTTATTTATTTGTTATTTATTTAATTAAAGTTTTTATATTTATTTTATAATATAATTTATTTATTTTATAATATCTTGTCTTATGTAACAACCCATTATTTTTCAGGTGTGCAGGGTTCAATGATTTTTTTTATTAAAAGATAAAACAAATTATATCATGTAATATATTATATAAAATAACTTTTATATTATATATTGTATTAAGAATATAATTATATATTTTACATTCATCATTTTTGACATTTATTTCACAATTTTTCCTCGAAGTATTTAATAAAATATTTTTTAAAAATATAATCATAAATTTTTTTCCTGAATATAAATGTATTTTTTCGTTAAATGTTAATTTTTCTTTACGAAGAAAATTTTGAATAATACCTGGAAGTTATATTTTTATATCTTGGAATTTTCTGTATGTAACTATTAGGGATGATAAGATTCATTGATTTGCATTGATGCATCGGCATAAAAGTTAGCGATGTGATGCATCGATTTAAAAAAGTTTGCATCGGATACAAGTTGGCATTTGTATCGCAATGCATTGTTTCTAACATATTTGCATCGGTAAAAAAATTATGTATTTACATATAATTGACCAATATTTTATATGTAGATTGATTTCTCCTCTCTAAACTGTTTCTTAAGCACATTCTCTAATCACCACTGCTGCTACGTGAATATGATCACAACACTATGGAGACGGTGGCGTTAGAAGTCAGAAGGCACTTAAGTTAATTTATGATTTGCTGTCTGTCTGAACCAAATAAATAAAACCAAACTATCTGTACCATATTGAATTGCATAGCATCTTTTTTTTTTCATTGCATCGTATTGCATTGAATCGCATTGTGAAATCGAAATCGGATCGCACTGCATCATAATAGGAGTGTATCGCATTGCATCTCTAGCTGCTTCATATGTATCGAGATGCGTATCACATCGGCCTCAGCTATGGAGATGCACATCCCTAGTAACTATATTAAAAAACTCGTAAGATATAGCACTGACCCAATAGGACAAGTGACAGTTTAGTCAACTGGTCCGAAACTCATAACGGCCTCCGGGTCAGCGGGCCAGCCATATTATTGAG